>JAQBHY010000101.1:607500-812862 GCA_027574665.1 Rhynochetos jubatus | reverse complement strand
TTGGCTTCCTTTTGGGCTGGAGCTTCTTGTGGTTGGAGGCCTGGCTTGCTCCACCCCCTGCTCTTGAGATTCTTCCCGATGTGGGCTGGATTTTGGCTGACTTTTGGGCTGGAGCTTCTCGTGGTTTGGGGCCTGGCTTGCTCCACCCCCTGCTCTTGAGATTCTCCCGGATGTGGGCTGCATTTTGGCTGCCTTTTGGGCTGGAGCTTTTCGTGGTTTGAGGCCTGTCTTGCTCCACCCCCTGCTCTTGAGATTGTCCAAGATATAGGGTTGGATTTTGGCTGCCTTTTGGGCTGGAGCTTCTCGTGGTTTGGGGCCTGGCTTGCTCCACCCCCTGCTCTTGAGATTCTCCCGCATTTGGGCTACATTTTGGCTGCCTTTGGGCTGGAGCTTCTCGTGGTTTGGGGCCTGCCTTGCTCCACCCCCTGCTCTTGAGATTCTCCCGGATGTGGGCTGCATTTTGGCTCCCTTTTGGGCTGGAGCTTCTCGCGGTTTGAGGCCTGGCTTGCTCCACCCCCTGCTCTTGAGATTCTCCCCGAAGTGGGATGCATTTTGGCTGATTCTTGGGCTGGAGGTTCTCGTGGTTTGAGGCCTGGCTTGCTCCACCCCCTGCTCTTGAGATTCTCCCAGATGTGGGCTCCATTTTGGCTGCCTTTTGGGCTGGAGCTTCTCGTGGTTTGAGGCCTGGCTTGCTCCTCCCCCTGCTCTTGATATTCTCCCGGATGTGGGCTGGATGTTGGCTGCCTTGTGGGCTGGAGCTTCTCGTGGTTTGAGGCCTGGCTTGCTCCTCCCCCTGCTCTTGATATTCTCCCGGATGTGGGCTGTGTTTTGGCAGACTTTGGGCTGGAGCTTCTCGTGGTTTGAGGCCTGGCTTGCTCCACCCCCTGCTCTTGATATTCTCCCGGATGTGGGCTGCATTTTGGCTGCATTTTGGGCTGCAGCTTCTCGTGGTTTGGGGCCTGGCTTGCTCCAACACCTGCTCTTGAGATTCTCCCGCATTTGGGCTACATTTTGGCTGCTTTTGGGCTGGAGCTTCTCGTGGTTTGAGGCCTGGCTTGCTCCACCCCCTGCTCTTGAGATTCTCCCGGATGTGGGCTGCATTTTGGCTGCATTTTGGGCTGGAGCTTTTCGTGGTTTGAGGCCTGTCTTGCTCCACCCCCTGCTCTTGAGATTCTTCCCGATGTGGGCTGGATTTTGGCTGCCTTTTGGGCTGGAGCTTCTCATGGTTTGAGGCCTGGCTTGCTCCACCCCCTGCTCTTGAGATTCTTCCCGATGTGGGCTGGATTTTGGCTGACTTTTGGGCTGGAGCTTCTCGTGGTTTGAGGCCTGGCTTGCTCCACCCCCTGCTCTTGATATTCTCCCGGATGTGGGCTGCATTTTGGCTGCATTTTGGGTTGGAGCTTCTCGTGGTTTGAGGCCTGGCTTGCTCCACCCCCTGCTCTTGAGATTCTCCTGGATGTGGGCTGCATTTTGGCTGCATTTTGGGCTGGAGCTTCTCGTGGTTTGAGGCCTGGCTTGCTCCTCCCCCTGCTCTTGATATTCTCCCAGATGTGGGCTGGATTTTGGCTGCCTTGTGGGCTGGAGCTTCTCGTGGTTTGAGGCCTGGCTTGCTCCACCCCCTGCTCTTGAGATTCTCCCGAAGTGGGATGCATTTTTGGCTGACTTTTGGGCTGGAGCTTCTCGTGGTTTGGGGCCTGGCTTGCCCCACACCCTGCTCTTGAGATTCTCCCAGATGTGGGCTGCATTTTGACTGCCTTTTGGGCTGGAGCTTCTCGTGGTTTGGGGCCTGGCTTGCTCCAACCCCTGCTCTTGAGATTCTCCCGCATTTGGGCTACATTTTGGCTGACTTTGGGCTGGAGCTTCTCGTGGTTTGAGGCCTGGCTTGCTCCACCCCCTGCTCTTAAGATTCTCCCGTATGTGGGCTGGATTTTGGCTGCCTTTTGGGGTGGAGCTTCTCGTGGTTTGGGGCCTGGCTTGCTCCACCCCCTGCTCTTGAGATTCTCCCGGATGTGGGCTGGATTTTGGCTGCCTTTTGGGCTGGAGCTTTTCCTGGTTTGAGGCCTGTCTTGCTCCACCCTCTGCTCTTGAGATTGTCCAAGATATAGGGTTGGATTTTGGCTGCCTTTTGGGCTGGAGCTTCTCGTGGTTTGAGGCCTGGCTTGCTCCACCCCCTGCTCTTGAGATTCTTCCGGATGTGGGCTGGATTTTGGCTGACTTTTGGGCTGGACCATCTCGTGGTTTGGGGCCTGGCTTGCTCCAACCCCTGCTCTTGAGATTCTCCCGGATGTAGGGCTGGATTTTGGCTGCATTTTGGGCTGGAGCTTCTCATGGTTTGAGGCCTGGCTTGCTCCACCCCCTGCTCTTGAGATTCTCCCGGATGTAGGGCTGGATTTTGGCTGCCTTTTGGGCTGGAGCTTCTCGTGGTTTGAGGCCTGGCTTGCTCCAGACCCTTGTCTTGAGATTCTCCAAGAGGTGGGCTGGCATTTGGCTGACTTTTGGGCTGGAGCTTCTCGTGGTTTGAGGCCTGGCTTGCTCCACCCCCTGCTCTTGAGATTCTCCAGGAGGTGGGCTGCATTTTGGCTGCCTTTTGGGGTCTAGCTTCTCGTGGTTTGAGGCCTGGCTTGCTCCACACCCTGCTCTTGAGATTCTCCCGGATGTGGGCTGGAGTTTGGCTGCCTTTTGGGCTGGAGCTTCTCGTGGTTTGAGACCTGGCTTGCTCCACCCCCTGCTCTTGATATTTTCCTGGATGTGGGCTGGATTTTGGCTGCCTTTTGGGCTGTAGCTTCTCGTGGTTTGAGGCCTGGCTTGCTCCACCCCCTGCTCTTGAGATTCTTCCCGACGTGGGCTGAGTTTTGGGTGAGTTTTGAGCTTGAGCTTCTCGTGGTTTGAGGCCTGGCTTGCTCCACCCCCTGCTCTTGAGATTCTCCCGGAGGTGGGCTGCATTTCGGCTGCCTTTTGGGCTGGAGCTTCTCGTGGTTTGGGGCCTGGCTTGCTCCACCCCCTGCTCTTGAGGTTCTCCTGGAGGTGGGCTGCATTTTGGGCTGGAGCTTCTTGTGGTTTCAGGCCTGGCTTGCTCCAGCCCCTGCTCTTGAGATTCTCCCGGATGTGGGCTGGCATTTGGCTGCCTTTTGGGCTGGAGCTTCTCGTGGTTTGAGGCCTGGCTTGCTCCACCCCCTGCTCTTGAGATTCTCCCGGATGTGGGCTGGATTTTGGCTCCCTTTTGGGCTGGAGCTTCTCGTGGTTTGAGGCCTGGCTTGCCCCACCCCCTGCTCTTGAGATTCTCCCCGAAGTTGGCTGCATTTTGGCTGCCTTTTGGGCTGGAGCTTCTCGTGGTTTGAGGCCTGGCTTGCTCCACCCCCTGCTCCTGATATTCTCCCGGATGTGGCCTGGAATTTGGCTGCCTTTTGGGCTGGAGCTTCTCGTGGTTTGAGGCCTGGCTTGCTCCACCCCCTGCTCTTGAGATTCTCCCCGAAGTGGGCTGCATTTTGACTGAATTTTGGGCTGGAGCTTCTCGTGGTTTGAGGCCTGGCTTGCTCCAGCCCCTGCTCTTGAGATTCTCCCGGATGTGGGCTGGCTTTTGGCTGCATTTTGGGCTGGAGCTTCTCGTGGTTTGGGGGCTGGCTTGCTCCACCCCCTGCTCTTGAGATTCTCCCGGATGTGGGCTGCATTTTGGCTGCCTTTTGGCCTGGAGCTTCTCGTGGTTTGAGGCCTGGCTTGCTCCACCCCCTGCTCTTGAGATACTCCCCGAAGTGCGATGGATTTTGGCTGCATTTTGGGATGGAGCTTCTCGTGGTTTGGGGCCTGGCTTGCTCCACCCCCTGCTCTTGAGATTCTCCCGGATGTGGCCTGGATTTTGGCTGCTTTTTGGGCTGCAGCTTCTCGTTGTTTGGGGCCTGGCTTGCTCCACCCCCTGCTCTTGAGATTCTCCCGGATGTGGGCTGGATTTTGGCTGCCTTTTGGGCTGGAGCTTCTCGTGGTTTGTGGCCTGGCTTGGTCCACCCCCTGCTCTTGAGATTCTCGCGGATGTGGGCTGGATTTTGGCTTCCTTTTGGGCTGGAGCTTCTCGTGGTTTGAGACCTGGCTTGCTCCAACCCCTGCTCTTGAGATTCTCCCGGATGTGGGCTGCATTTTGGCTGCCTTTTGGGCTGGAGCTTCTCGTGGTTTGAGGCCTGGCTTGCTCCACCCCCTGCTCTTGAGATTCTTCCCGATGTGGGCTGGATTTTGGCTGACTTTTGGGCTGGAGCTTCTCGTGGTTTGGGGCCTGGCTTGCTCCACCCCCTGCTCTTGAGATTCTCCCCGAAGTGGGCTGCATTTTGGCTGCCTTTTGGGCTGGAGCTTCTCGTGGTTTGAGGCCTGGCTTGCTCCATCCCCTGCTCTTGAGATTCTCCGGAGGTGGGCTGCATTTTGGCTGCCTTTTGGGCTGGAGCTTCACGTGGTTTGAGGCCTGACTTGCTCCACCTCCTGCTCTTGATATTCTCCTGGATGTGGGCTGCATTTTGGCTGCCTTTTGGGCTGGAGCTTCTCGTGGTTTGAGGCCTGGCTTGCTCCACCCCCTGCTCTTGAGATTCTCCCGGAGGTGGGCTGGCATTTGGCTGCCTTTTGGGCTGGAGCTTCTCGTGGTTTGAGGCCTGGCTTGCTCCACCCCCTGCTCTTGAGATTCTCCTGGATGTGGGCTGCATTTTGGCTGCCTTTTGGGCTGGAGCTTCTCGTGGTTTGAGGCCTGGCTTGCTCCACCCCCTGCTCTTGATATTCTCCCCGAAGTGGGCTGGATTTTGGCTGCCTTTTGGGCTGGAGCTTCTCGTGGTTTGAGGCCTGGCTTGCTCCAATCCCTGCTCTTGAGATTCTCCCCGATGTGGGCTGGATTTTGGCTGCCTTTTGGGCTGGAGCTTCTCGTGGTTTGGGGCCTGGCTTGCTCCACCCCCTGCTCTCGATATTCTCCCGGATGTGGCCTGGATTTTGGCTGCTTTTTGGGCTGGAGCTTCTCGTTGTTTGGGGCCTGGCTTGCTCCAACCCCTGCTCTTGAGATTCTCCCGGATGTGGGCTGGATTTTGGCTGCCTTTTGGGCTGGAGCTTCTCGTGGTTTGTGGCCTGGCTAGCTCCACCCCCTGCTCTTGATATTCTCCCGGAGGTGGGCTGGATTTTGGCTGCCTTTTGGGCTGGAGCTTCTCGTGGTTTGAGGCCTGGCTTGCCCCACCCCCTGCTCTTGAGATTCTCCCCGAAGTTGGCTGCATTTTGGCTGCCTTTTGGGCTGGAGCTTCTCGTGGTTTGAGGCCTGGCTTGCTCTACCTCCTGCTCTTGAGATTCTGCCGGATGTGGGCTGCATTTTGGCTGCCTTTTGTGCTGGAGCTTCTCGTGCTTTGGGGCCTGGCTTGCTCCACCCCCTGCTCTTGATATTTTCCTGGATGTTGGCTGGATTTTGGCTGCCTTTTGGGCTGGAGCTTCTCGTGGTTTGAGGCCTGGCTTGCTCCACCCCCTGCTCTTGAGATTCTCCCCGAAGTGGGCTGCATTTTGACTGAATTTTGCGATGAAGCTTCTCGTGGTTTGAGGCCTGGCTTGCTCCAGCCCCTGCTCTTGAGATTCTCCCGGATGTGGGCTGGCTTTTGGCTGCATTTTGGGCTGGAGCTTCTCGTGGTTTGGGGGCTGGCTTGCTCCACCCCCTGCTCTTGAGATACTCCCCGAATTGGGATGGATTTTGGCTGCATTTTGGGCTGGAGCTTCTCGTGGTTTGAGGCCTGGCTTGCTCCACGCCCTGCTCTTGAGATTCTTCCCGAAGTGGGCTGCATTTTTGGGTGAGTTTTGGGTTTGAGATTCTCGTGCTTTGGGGCCTGGCTTGCTCCACCCCCTGCTCTTGAGATTCTCCCGGATGTGGGCTGGATTTTGGCTGCCTTTTGGGCTGGAGCTTCTCGTGGTTTGTGGCCTGGCTTGGTCCACCCCCTGCTCTTGAGATTCTCCCGGATGTGGGCTGGATTTTGGCTTCCTTTTGGGCTGGAGCTTCTCGTGGTTTGAGACCTGGCTTGCTCCAACCCCTGCTCTTGAGATTCTCCCGGATGTGGGCTGCATTTTGGCTGCCTTTTGGGCTGGAGCTTCTCGTGGTTTGAGGCCTGGCTTGCTCCACCCCCTGCTCTTGAGATTCTTCCCGATGTGGGCTGGATTTTGGCTGACTTTTGGGCTGGAGCTTCTCGTGGTTTGGGGCCTGGCTTGCTCCACCCCCTGCTCTTGAGATTCTCCCCGAAGTGGGATGCATTTTTGGCTGAATTTTGGGCTGGAGCTTCTCGTGGTTTGAGGCCTGGCTTGCTCTACCCCCTGCTCTTGAGATTCTCCCCGAAGTGGGATGCATTTTTGGCTGCCTTTTGGGCTGGAGCTTCTAGTGGTTTGGGGCCTGGCTTGCTCCAACCCCTGCTCTTGATATTCTCCCGCAGGTGGGCTGTGTTTTGGCTGCCTTTGGGCTGGAGCTTCTCGTGGTTTGGCGCCGGGCTTGCTCCACCCCCTGCTCTTGAGATTCTCCCAGAGGTGGTCTGCATTTTGGTGCCATTTGGGCTGGAGCTTCTTGTGGTTTGAGGGCTGGCTTGCTGCACCCCCTGCTCTTGAGATTCTCCCGGACGTGGGCTGGATTTTGGCTGCCTTTTGGGCTGCAGCTTCTCGTGGTTTGAGGCCTGGCTTGCTCCACCCCCTGCTCTTGAGATTCTTCCCGACGTGGGCTGCATTTTTGGCTGAATTTTGGGCTGGAGCTTCTCGTGGTTTGGGGCCTGGCTTGCCCCACACCCTGCTCTTGAGTTTCTCCCAGATGTGGGCTGCATTTTGACTGCATTTTGGGCTGGAGCTTCTCGTGGTTTGAGGCCTGGCTTGCTCCACCCCCTGCTCTTGAGATTCTCCCGGATATCGGCTGTCTTTTGGCTGCATTTTGGGCTGGAGCTTCTCGTGGTTTGAGGCCTGGCTTGCTCCAACCCCTGCTCTTGATATTCTCACAGCCGTGGGCTGCATTTTTGGGTGAGTTTTGGGCTTGAGATTCTCGTGGTTTGGGGCCTGGCTTGCTCCACCCCCTGCTCTTGATATTTTCCTGGATGTTGGCTGGTTTTTGGCTGCCTTTTGGGCTGGAGCTTCTCGTGGTTTGAGGCCTGGCTTGCTCCACCCCCTGCTCTTGAGATTCTCCCCGAAGTGGGCTGCATTTTGACTGAATTTTGCGATGAAGCTTCTCGTGGTTTGAGGCCTGGCTTGCTCCAGCCCCTGCTCTTGAGATTCTCCCGGATGTGGGCTGGCTTTTGGCTGCATTTTGGGCTGGAGCTTCTCGTGGTTTGGGGGCTGGCTTGCTCCACCCCCTGCTCTTCAGATTCTCCCGGATGTGGGCTGCATTTTGGCTGCCTTTTGGGCTGGAGCTTCTCGTGGTTTGAGGCCTGGCTTGCTCCACCCCCTGCTCTTGAGATACTCCCCGAAGTGGGATGGATTTTGGCTGCATTTTGGGCTGGAGCTTCTCGTGGTTTGGGGCCTGGCTTGCTCCACCCCCTGCTCTTGAGATTCTTCCCGACGTGGGCTGCATTTTTGGGTGAGTTTTGGGTTTGAGATTCTCGTGCTTTGGGGCCTGGCTTGCTCCACCCCCTGCTCTTGAGATTCTCCCGGATGTGGCCTGGATTTTGGCTGCTTTTTGTCCTGGAGCTTCTCGTTGTTTGGGGCCTGGCTTGCTCCACCCCCTGCTCTTGAGATTCTCCCGGATGTGGGCTGGATTTTGGCTGCCTTTTGGGCTGGAGCTTCTCGTGGTTTGTGGCCTGGCTTGGTCCACCCCCTGCTCTTGAGATTCTCGCGGATGTGGGCTGGATTTTGGCTTCTTTTTGGGCTGGAGCTTCTCGTGGTTTGAGACCTGGCTTGCTCCAACCCCTGCTCTTGAGATTCTCCCGGATGTGGGCTGCATTTTGGCTCCCTTTTGGGCTGGAGCTTCTCGCGGTTTGAGGCCTGGCTTGCTCCACCCCCTGCTCTTGAGATTCTTCCCGATGTGGGCTGGATTTTGGCTGCCTTTTGGGCTGGAGCTTCTCGTGGTTTGGGGCCTGGCTTGCTCCACCCCCTGCTCTTGAGATTCTCCCCGAAGTGGGATGCATTTTTGGCTGAATTTTGGGCTGGAGCTTCTCGTGGTTTGAGGCCTGGCTTGCTCTACCCCCTGCTCTTGATATTCTCTGCGAAGTGGGCTGCATTTTTGGCTGAATTTTCGGCTGGAGCTTCTCGTGGTTTGATGCCTGGCTTGCTCCACCCCCTGCTCTTGATATTCTCCCGGATGTGGGCTGCATTTTGGCTGCATTTTGGGCTGGAGCTTCTCGTGGTTTGAGACCTGGCTTGCTCCACCCCCTGCTCTTGAGATTCTGCCGGATGTGGGCTGCATTTTGGCTGCCTTTTGGGCTGGAGCTTCTCGTGCTTTGGGGCCTGGCTTGCTCCACCCCCTGCTCCTGATATTCTCCCGGATGTGGCCTGGAATTTGGCTGCTTCTTGGGCTGGAGCTTCTCGTGGTTTGAGGCCTGGCTTGCTCCAACCCCTGCTCTTGATATTCTCACGGCCGTGGGCTGCATTTTTGGGTGAGTTTTGGGCTTGAGATTCTCGTGGTTTGGGGCCTGGCTTGCTCCACCCCCTGCTCTTGATATTTTCCTGGATGTTGGCTGGTTTTTGGCTGCCTTTTGGGCTGGAGCTTCTCGTGGTTTGAGGCCTGGCTTGCTCCACCCCCTGCTCTTGAGATTCTCCCGGATGTGGGCTGCATTTTGACTGAATTTTGCGATGAAGCTTCTCGTGGTTTGAGGCCTGGCTTGCTCCAGCCCCTGCTCTTGAGATTCTCCCGGATGTGGGCTGGCTTTTGGCTGCATTTTGGGCTGGAGCTTCTCGTGGTTTGGGGGCTGGCTTGCTCCACCCCCTGCTCTTCAGATTCTCCCGGATGTGGGCTGCATTTTGGCTGCCTTTTGGGCTGGAGCTTCTCGTGGTTTGAGGCCTGGCTTGCTCCACCATCTGCTCTTGAGATACTCCCCGAAGTGGGATGGATTTTGGCTGCATTTTGGGCTGGAGCTTCTCGTGGTTTGGGGCCTGGCTTGCTCCACCCCCTGCTCTTGAGATTCTTCCCGACGTGGGCTGCATTTTTGGGTGAGTTTTGGGTTTGAGATTCTCCTGCTTTGGGGCCTGGCTTGCTCCACCCCCTGCTCTTGAGATTCTCCCGGATGTGGCCTGGATTTTGGCTGCTTTTTGGGCTGGAGCTTCTCGTTGTTTGGGGCCTGGCTTGCTCCACCCCCTGCTCTTGAGATTCTCCCGGAGGTGGGCTGCATTTTGGCTGCCTTTTGGGCTGGAGCTTCACGTGGTTTGTGGCCTGGCTTGGTCCACCCCCTGCTCTTGAGATTCTCGCGGATGTGGGCTGGATTTTGGCTTCCTTTTGGGCTGGAGCTTCTCGTGGTTTGAGACCTGGCTTGCTCCAACCCCTGCTCTTGAGATTCTCCCGGATGTGGGCTGCATTTTGGCTGCCTTTTGGGCTGGAGCTTCTCGTGGTTTGAGGCCTGGCTTGCTCCACCCCCTGCTCTTGAGATTCTTCCCGATGTGGGCTGGATTTTGGCTGAATTTTGGGCTGGAGCTTCTCGTGGTTTGGGGCCTGGCTTGCTCCACCCCCTGCTCTTGAGATTCTCCCCGAAGTGGGATGCATTTTTGGCTGAATATTGGGCTGGAGCTTCTCGTGGTTTGAGGCCTGGCTTGCTCCACCCCCTGCTCTTGATATTCTCCCGGAGGTGGGCTGCATTTTGGCTGCCTTTTGGGCTGGAGCTTCTCGTGGTTTGAGGCCTGGCTTGCTCCACCCCCTGCTCTTGAGATTCTTCCCGATATGGGCTGGATTTTGGCTGACTTTTGGGCTGGAGCTTCTCGTGGTTTGGGGCCTGGCTTGCTCCACCCCCTGCTCTTGAGATTCTCCCCGAAGTGGGATGCATTTTTGGCTTCCTTTTGGGCTGGAGCTTCTCGTGGTTTGAGGCCTGGCTTGCTCTACCCCCTGCTCTTGATATTCTCTGCGAAGTGGGCTGCATTTTTGGCTGAATTTTCGGCTGGAGCTTCTCGTGGTTTGATGCCTGGCTTGCTCCACCCCCTGCTCTTGAGATTCTCCCGGATGTGGGCTGAATTTTGGCTGCTTTTTGGACTGGAGCTTCTCGTGGTTTGGGGCCTGGCTTGCTCCACCCCCTGCTCTTGAGATTCTCCCGCAGGTGGGCTGTGTTTTGGCAGACTTTGGGCTGGAGCTTCTCGTGGTTTGAGGCCTGGCTTGCTCCAACCCCTGCTCTTGAGATTCTCGCGGATGTGGGCTGGATTTTGGCTGCCGTATGGGCTGGAGCTTCTCGTGGTTTGAGGCCTGGCTTGCTCCACCCCCTGCTCTTGAGATTCTCCCGGATGTGGGCTGCATTTTGGCTGCCTTTTGGGCTGGAGCTTCTCCTGGTTTGAGGCCTGGCTTGCTCCAACCCCTGCTCTTGAGATTCTCCCGGATGTGGGCTGCATTTTGGCTGCCTTTTGGGCTGGAGCTTCTCGTGGTTTGAGACCTGGCTTGCTCCACCCCCTGCTCTTGAGATTCTCCCCGAAGTGGGATGCATTTTTGGCTGAATTTTGGGCTGGAGCTTCTCGTGGTTTGAGGCCTGGCTTGCTCCACCCCCTGCTCTTGATATTCTCCCGGATGTGGGCTGCATTTTGGCTGCCTTTGGGCTGGAGCTTCTCGTGGTTTGAGGCCTGGCTTGCCCCACACCCTGCTCTTGAGATTCTCCCAGATGTGGGCTGCATTTTGACTGCATTTTGGGCTGGAGCTTCTCGTGGTTTGAGGCCTGGCTTGCTCCACCTCCTGCTCTTGAGATTCTCCCGGATGTCGGCTGGCTTTTGGCTGCATTTTGGGCTGGAGATTCTCGTGCTTTGGGGCCTGGCTTGTTCCACCCCCTGCTCTTGAGATTCTCCCGCAGGTGGGCTGCATTTTGGCTGCATTTTGGGCAGGAGCTTCTCGTGGTTTGAGGCCTGGCTTGCTCCACCCCCTCCTGCTCTTGATTCTCCCGGATGTGGGCTGCATTTTGGCTGCCTTTTGGGCTGGAGCTTCTCGTGGTTTGATTCCTGGCTTGCTCCAGACCCTGGTCTTGAGATTCTCCAAGAGGTGGGCTGGCATTTGGCTGCCTTTTGGGCTGGAGCTTCTCGTGGTTTGAGGCCTGGCTTGCTCCACCCCCTGCTCTTGAGATTCTCCAGGAGGTGGGCTGGATTTTGGCTGCCTTTTGGGCTGGAGCTTCTCGTGGTTTGAGGCCTGGCTTGCTCCACCCCCTGCTCTTGAGATTCTCCCGGAGGTGGGCTGCATTTCGACTGCCTTTTGGGCTGGAGCTTCTCGTGGTTTGGGGCCTGGCTTGCTCCACCCCCTGCTCTTGAGGTTCTCCCCGAAGTGGGCTGCATTTTGGGCTGGAGCTTCTCGTGGTTTCAGGCCTGGCTTGCTCCAGCCCCTGCTCTTGAGATTCTCCCGGAGGTGGGCTGGATTTTGTCTGCATTTTGGGCTGGAGCTTCTCGTGGTTTGAGGCCTGCCTTGCTCCACCCCCTGCTCTTGAGATTCTCCGGAGGTGGGCTGCATTTTGGCTGCCTTTTGGGCTGGAGCTTCACGTGGTTTGAGGCCTGACTTGCTCCACCCCCTGCTCTTGATATTCTCCCGGATGTGGGCTGGATTTTGGCTGCCTTTTGGGCTGGAGCTTCTCGTGGTTTGAGGCCTGGCTTGGCCCACCCCCTGCTCCTCAGATTCTCCCCGAAGTGGGCTGCATTTTGACTGAATTTTGGGATGGAGCTTCTCGTGGTTTGAGGCCTGGCTTGCTCCACCCCCTGCTCTTGAGATTCTCCCGGATGTGGGCTGCATTTTGGCTGCCTTTTCGGCTTCAGCTTTTCGGGGTTTGAGGCCTGGCTTGCTCCACCCCCTGCTCTTGAGATTCTCCCGCAGGTGGGCTGCATTTTTGGGTGAGTTTTGGGCTTGAGATTCTCGAGGTTTGAGGCCTGGCTTTCTCCACCCCCTGCTCTTGAGATTTTCCCGGATGTGGTCTGGATATTGGCTGCCTATTGGGATGGAGCTTGTCGTGGTTTGAGGCCTGGGTTTCTCCACCCCCTGCTCTTGATATTCTCCCTGAAGTGGGCTTGATTTGGCTGCCTTTTGGGCTGGAGCTTCTCGTGGTTTGGGGGCTGGCTTGCTCCACCCCCTGCTCTTGAGATTCTCCTGGACGTGGGCTGCATTTTGGCTGCCTTTTGGGCTGGAGCTTCTCGTGGTTTGAGGCCTGGCTTGCTCCACCCCATGCTCTTGAGATTCTCCCCGAAGTGGGCTGGATTTTGGCTGCCTTTTGGGCTGGAGCTTCTCGTGGTTTGGGGCCTGGCTTGCTACACCCCCTGCTCTTGATATTTTCCTGGATGTGGGCTGGAGTTTGGCTGCATTTTCGGCTCGAGCCTCTCGTGGTTTGAGGCCTGGCTTGCTCCACCCCCTGCTCTTGAGATTCTCCCGGTTGTGGGCTGGATTTTGGCTGCCTTTTGGGCTGGAGCTTCTCGTGGTTTGAGGCCTGCCTTGCTCCACCCCCTGCTCTTGAGATTCTCCCAGATGTGGGCTGGATTTTGGCTGCCTTTTGGGCTGGAGCTTCTCGTGGTTTGAGGCCTGGCTTGGCCCACCCCCTGCTCTTGAGATTCTCCCCGAAGTGGGCTGCATTTTGACTGAATTTTGGGCTGGAGCTTCTCGTGGTTTGAGGCGTGGATTGCTCCACCCCCTGCTCTTGAGATTCTCCCGGATGTGGGCTGCATTTTGGCTGCCTTTTGGGCTGGAGCTTCTCGTAGTTTGAGGCCTGGCTTACTCCACCCCCTGCTCTTGAGATTCTCCTGTAGGTGGGCTGCATTTTGGCTGCCTTTTGGGCTGGAGCTTCCCGTGGTTTGAGGCCTGGCTTGCTCCAACCCCCTGCTCTTGAGATTCTCCCCGAAGTGGCCTGGATTTTGGCTGCCTTTTGGGCTGGAGCTTCTCGTGGTTTGAGGCCTGGCTTGCTCCACCCCCTGCTCTTGAGATTCTCCCGGATGTGGGCTGGCTTTTGGCTGCCTTTTGGGCTGGAGCTTCTTGTGGTTTGAGGCCTGGCTTGCTCTACCTCCTGCTCTTGAGATTCTGCCGGATGTGGGCTGCATTTTGGCTGCCTTTTGGGCTGGAGCTTCTCGTAGTTTGAGGCCTGGCTTGCTCCACCCCCTGCTCTTGAGATTCTCCCGGATGTGGCCTGGAATTTGGCTGCTTCTTGGGCTGCAGCTTCTCGTGGTTTGAGGCCTGGCTTGCTCCAACCCCTGCTCTTGATATTCTCACGGCCGTGGGCTGCATTTTTGGGTGAGTTTTGGGCTTGAGATTCTCGTGGTTTGGGGCCTGGCTTGCTCCACCCCCTGCTCTTGATATTTTCCTGGATGTTGGCTGGTTTTTGGCTGTCTTTTGGGCTGGAGCTTCTCGTGGTTTGAGGCCTGGTTTGCTCCACCCCCTGCTCTTGAGATTCTCCCCGAAGTGGGCTGCATTTTGACTGAATTTTGCGATGAAGCTTCTCGTGGTTTGAGGCCTGGCTTGCTCCACCCCCTGCTCTTGAGATTCTCCCGGATGTGGGCTGGCTTTTGGCTGCATTTTGGGCTGGAGCTTCTCGTGGTTTGGGGGCTGGCTTGCTCCACCCCCTGCTCTTCAGATTCTCCCGGATGTGGGCTGCATTTTGGCTGCCTTTTGGGCTGGAGCTTCTCGTGGTTTGAGGCCTGGCTTGCTCCACCCCCTGCTCTTGAGATACTCCCCGAAGTGGGATGGATTTTGGCTGCATTTTGGGCTGGAGCTTCTCGTGGTTTGGGGCCTGGCTTGCTCCACCCCCTGCTCTTGAGATTCTTCCCGACGTGGGCTGCATTTTTGGGTGAGTTTTGGGTTTGAGATTCTCGTGCTTTGGGGCCTGGCTTGCTCCACCCCCTGCTCTTGAGATTCTCCCGGATGTGGCCTGGATTTTGGCTGCTTTTTGGGCTGGAGCTTCTCGTGGTTTGGGGCCTGGCTTGCTCCACCCCCTGCTCTTGAGATTCTCCCGGATGTGGGCTGCATTTTGGCTGCCTTTTGGGCTGGAGCTTCTCGTGGTTTGTGGCCTGGCTTGGTCCACCCCCTGCTCTTGAGATTCTCGCGGATGTGGGCTGGATTTTGGCTTCCTTTTGGGCTGGAGCTTCTCGTGGTTTGAGACCTGGCTTGCTCCAACCCCTGCTCTTGAGATTCTCCCGGATGTGGGCTGGATTTTGGCTGCCTTTTGGGCTGGAGCTTCTCGTGCTTTGAGGCCTGGCTTGCTCCACCCCCTGCTCTTGATATTCTCTGTGAAGTGGGCTGCATTTTTGGCTGAATTTTCGGCTGGAGCTTCTCGTGGTTTGAGGCCTGGCTTGCTCCACCCCCTGCTCTTGATATTCTCCCGGATGTGGGCTGCATTTTGGCTACATTTTGGACTGGAGCTTCTCGTGGTTTGGGGCCTGGCTTGCTCCACCCCCTGCTCTTGATATTCTCCCGCAGGTGGGCTGTGTTTTGGCTGCCTTTGGGCTGGAGCTTCTCGTGGTTTGGCGCCGGGCTTGCTCCACCCCCTGCTCTTGAGATTCTCCCGGATGTGGTCTGCATTTTTGGTGCCATTTGGGCTGGAGCTTCTTGTGGTTTGAGGGCTGGCTTGCTGCACCCCCTGCTCTTGAGATTCTCCCGGACGTGGGCTGGATTTTGGCTGCCTTTTGGGCTGGAGCTTCTCGTGGTTTGAGGCCTGGCTTGCTCCACCCCCTGCTCTTGAGATTCTTCCCGACGTGGGCTGCATTTTTGGCTGAATTTTCGGCTGGAGCTTCTCGTGGTTTGACGCCTGGCTTGCCCCACAACCTGCTCTTGAGATTCTCCCAGATGTGGGCTGCATTTTGACTGCATTTTGGGCTGGAGCTTCTCGTGGTTTGAGGCCTGGCTTGCTCCACCCCCTGCTCTTGAGATTCTCCCGGATGTCGGCTGGATTTTGGCTGCATTTTGGGCTGGAGATTCTCGTGGTTTGGGGGCTGGCTTGTTCCACCCCCTGCTCTTGAGATTCTCCCGCAGGTGGGCTGCATTTTGGCTGCCTTTTGGGCTGGAGCTTCTCGTGGTTTGAGGCCTGCCTTGCTCCACCCCCTGCTCTTGATATTCTCCCGGATGTGGGCTGGCTTTTGGCTGCCTTTTGGGCTGGAGCTTCTCGTGGTTTGAGGCCTGCCTTGCTCCACCCCCTGCTCTTGAGATTCTCCTGTAGGTGGGCTGCATATTTGGGTGAGTTTTGGGCTTGAGATTCTCGTGGTTTGGGGCCTGGCTTGCTCCACCCCCTGCTCTTGATATTTTCCTGGATGTTGGCTGGTTTTTGGCTGCCTTTTGGGCTGGAGCTTCTCGTGGTTTGAGGCCTGGCTTGTTCCACCCCCTGCTCTTGAGATTCTCCCCGAAGTGGGCTGCATTTTGACTGAATTTTGCGATGAAGCTTCTCGTGGTTTGAGGCCTGGCTTGCTCCAGCCCCTGCTCTTGAGATTCTCCCGGATGTGGGCTGGCTTTTGGCTGCATTTTGGGCTGGAGCTTCTCGTGGTTTGGGGGCTGGCTTGCTCCACCCCCTGTTCTTCAGATTCTCCCGGATGTGGGCTGCATTTTGGCTGCCTTTTGGGCTGGAGCTTCTCGTGGTTTGAGGCCTGGCTTGCTCCACCCCCTGCTCTTGAGATACTCCCCGAAGTGGGATGGATTTTGGCTGCATTTTGGGCTGGAGCTTCTCGTGGTTTGGGGCCTGGCTTGCTCCACCCCCTGCTCTTGAGATTCTTCCCGACGTGGGCTGCATTTTTGGGTGAGTTTTGGGTTTGAGATTCTCGTGTTTTGGGGCCTGCCTTGCTCCACCCCCTGCTCTTGAGATTCTCCCGGATGTGGCCTGGATTTTGGCTGCTTTTTGGGCTGGAGCTTCTCGTTGTTTGGGGCCTGGCTTGCTCCACCACCTGCTCTTGAGATTCTCCCGGATGTGGGCTGGATTTTGGCTGCCTTTTGGGCTGGAGCTTCTCGTGGTTTGTGGCCTGGCTTGGTCCACCCCCTGCTCTTGAGATTCTCCCGGATGTGGGCTGGATTTTGGCTTCCTTTTGGGCTGGAGCTTCTCGTGGTTTGAGACCTGGCTTGCTCCAACCCCTGCTCTTGAGATTCTCCCGGATGTGGGCTGCATTTTGGCTGCCTTTTGGGCTGGAGCTTCTCGTGGTTTGAGGCCTGGCTTGCTCCACCCCCTGCTCTTGAGATTCTTCCCGATGTGGGCTGGATTTTGGCTGACTTATGGGCTGGAGCTTCTCGTGGTTTGGGGCCTGGCTTGCTCCACCCCCTGCTCTTGAGATTCTCCCCGAAGTGGGCTGCATTTTGGCTGCCTTTGGGTTGGAGCTTCTCGTGGTTTGAGGCCTGGCTTGCTCCACCCCCTGCTCTTGAGATTCTCTGCGAAGTGGGCTGCATTTTTGGCTGAATTTTCGGCTGGAGCTTCTCGTGGTTTGATGCCTGGCTTGCTCCACCCCCTGCTCTTGATATTCTCCCGGATGTGGGCTGCATTTTGGCTGCATTTTGGGCTGGAGCTTCTCGTGGTTTGAGACCTGGCTTGCTCCACCCCCTGCTCTTGAGATTCTCCCGGATGTGGGCTGAATTTTGGCTGCTTTTTGGACTGGAGCTTCTCGTGGTTTGGGGCCTGGCTTGCTCCACCCCCTGCTCTTGAGATTCTCCCGCAGGTGGGCTGTGTTTTGGCAGACTTTGGGCTGGAGCTTCTCGTGGTTTGAGGCCTGGCTTGCTCCAACCCCTGCTCTTGAGATTCTCCCCGAAGTGGGATGCATTTTTGGCTGAATTTTGGGCTGGAGCTTCTCGTGGTTTGAGGCCTGGCTTGCTCCACCCCCTGCTCTTGATATTCTCCCGGATGTGGGCTGCATTTTGGCTGCCTTTGGGCTGGAGCTTCTCGTGGTTTGAGGCCTGGCTTGCTCTACCCCCTGCTCTTGATATTCTCTGCGAAGTGGGCTGCATTTTTGGCTTCCTTTTGGGCTGGAGCTTCTCGTGGTTTGAGGCCTGGCTTGCTCCACCCCCTGCTCTTGATATTCTCCCGGATGTGGGCTGCATTTTGGCTGCATTTTGGGCTGGAGCTTCTCGTGGTTTGAGACCTGGCTTGCTCCACCCCCTGCTCTTGAGATTCTCCCGGATGTGGGCTGAATTTTGGCTGCTTTTTGGACTGGAGCTTCTCGTGGTTTGGGGACTGGCTTGCTCCACCCCCTGCTCTTGAGATTCTGCCGCAGGTGGGCTGTGTTTTGGCAGACTTTGGGCTGGAGCTTCTTGTGGTTTGAGGCCTGGCTTGCTCCAACCCCTGCTCTTGAGATTCTCCCGGATGTGGGCTGCATTTTGGCTGCCTTTTGGGCTGGAGCTTCTCGTGGTTTGGGGCCTGGCTTGCTCCACCCCCTGCTCTTGAGATTCCTCCGGATGTGGGCTGGGTTTTGGCTGACTTTTGGGCTGGACCATCTCGTGGTTTGGGGCCTGGCTTGCTCCAACCCCTGCTCTTGAGATTCTCCCGGATGTAGGGCTGGATTTTGGCTGAATTTTCGGCTGGAGCTTCTCGTGGTTTGAGGCCTGGCTTGCTCCACCCCCTGCTCTTGAGATTCTCCCGCAGGTGGGCTGTGTTTTGGCTGCCTTTCGGCTGGAGCTTCTCGTGGTTTGGGGCCTGGCTTGCTCCACCCCCTGCTCTTGAGATTCTCCCGGATGTGGGCTGCATTTTGGCTACATTTTGGACTGGAGCTTCTCGTGGTTTGGCGCCGGGCTTGCTCCACCCCCTGCTCTTGAGATTCTCCCGGATGTGGGCTGCATTTTTGGTGCCATTTGGGCTGGAGCTTCTTGTGGTTTGAGGGCTGGGTTGCTGCACCCCCTGCTCTTGAGATTCTCCCGGACGTGGGCTGGATTTTGGCTGACTTTTGGGCTGGAGCTTCTCGTGGTTTGAGGCCTGGCTTGCTCCACCCCCTGCTCTTGAGATTCTTCCCGACGTGGGCTGCATTTTTGGCTGAATTTTCGGCTGGAGCTTCTCGTGGTTTGGGGCCTGGCTCTGCCCCACACCCTGCTCTTGAGATTCTCCCAGATGTGGGCTGCATTTTGACTGCATTTTGGGCTGGAGCTTCTCGTGGTTTGAGGCCTGGCTTGCTCCAACCCCTGCTCTTGAGATTCTCCCGGATGTCGGCTGGATTTTGGCTGCATTTTGGGCTGGAGATTCTCGTGGTTTGGGGGCTGGCTTGTTCCACCCCCTGCTCTTGAGATTCTCCCGCAGGTGGGCTGCATTTTGGCTGCCTTTTGGGCTGGAGCTTCTCGTGGTTTGAGGCCTGGCTTGCTCCACCCCCTGCTCTTGAGATTCTCCAGGAGGTGGGCTGCATTTTGGCTGCCTTTTGGGGTCTAGCTTCTCGTGGTTTGAGGCCTGGCTTGCTCCACCCCCTGCTCTTGAGATTCTCCCGGATGTGGGCTGCATTTTGGCTGCCTTTTGGGCTGGAGCTTCTCGTGCTTTCAGGCCTGGCTTGCTCCAGCCCCTGCTCTTGAGATTCTCCCGGAGGTGGGCTGGATTTTGTCTGCATTTTGGGCTGGAGCTTCTCGTGGTTTGAGGCCTGCCTTGCTCCACCCCCTGCTCTTGATATTCTCCTGGATGTGGGCTGCATTTTGGCTGCCTTTTTGGCTGGAGCTTCTCGTGGTTTGAGGCCTGGCTTGCTCCAGCCCCTGCTCTTGAGATTCTCCCGGAGGTGGGCTGCATTTTGGCTGCTTTTTGGGCTGGAGCTTCACGTGGTTTGAGGCCTGACTTGCTCCACCTCCTGCTCTTGATATTCTCCTTTATGTGGGCTGCATTTTGGCTGCCTTTTTGGCTGGAGCTTCTCGTGGTTTGAGGCCTGGCTTGCTCCACCCCCTGCTCTTGAGATTCTCCCGGAGGTGGGCTGGCATTTGGCTGCATTTTGGGCTGGAGCTTCTCGTGGTTTGAGGCCTGGCTTGCTCCACCCCCTGCTCTTGAGATTCTCCCAGATGTGGGCTGCATTTTGGCTGCCTTTTGGGCTGGAGCTTCTCGTGGTTTGAGGCCTGGCTTGCTCTACCTCCTGCTCTTGAGATTCTGCCGCATGTGGGCTGCATTTTGGCTGCCTTTTGGGCTGGAGCTTCTCGTGGTTTGAGGCCTGGCTTGCTCCACCCCCTGCTCCTGATATTCTCCCGGATGTGGCCTGGAATTTGGCTGCTTCTTGGGCTGGAGCTTCTCGTGGTTTGTGGCCTGGCTTCCTCCACCCCCTGCTCTTGATATTCTCACGGCCGTGGGCTGCATTTTGGCTGCCTTTTGGGCTGGAGCTTCTCGTGGTTTGAGGCCTGCCTTGCTCCACCCCCTGCTCTTGAGATTCTCCCGGATGTGGGCTGGATTTTGGCTGCCTTTTGGGATGGAGCTTCTCGTGGTTTGAGGCCTGGCTTGGCCCACCCCCTGCTCTTGATATTCTCCCCGAAGTGGGCCGGATTTTGGCTGAAATTTGGGCTGGAGCTTCTCGTGCTTTGGTGGCTGGCTTGCTCCACCTCCTGCTCTTGAGATTCTCCCGGAGGTGGGCTGCATTTTGGCTGCCTTTTGGGCTGGAGCTTCTCGTGGTTTGAGGCCTGGCTTGCTCCACCCCCTGCTCTTGAGATTCTCCCGGAGGTGGTCTGGATTTTGGCTGCCTTTTGGGCTCTAGCCTCTCGTGGTTTGAAGCCTGGCTTGCTCCACCCCCTGCTCTTGAGATTCTCCCGGTTGTGGGCTGGATTTTGGCTGCCTTTTGGGCTGGAGCTTCTCGTGGTTTGAGGCCTGGCTTCCTCCACCCCCTGCTCTTGAGATTCTCCCGGATGTGGGCTGCATTTTGGCTGCCTTTTGGGCTGGAGCTTCTCGTGGTTTGAGGCCTGGCTTGGCCCACGCCCTGCTCCTCAGATTCTCCCCGAAGTGGGCTGCATTTTGACTGAATTTTGGGATGGAGTTTCTCGTGGTTTGAGGCCTGGCTTGCTCCACCCCCTGCTCTTGAGATTCTCCCGGATGTGGGCTGGCTTTTGGCTGCATTTTGGGCTGGAGGTTCTCGTGGTTTGGGGGCTGGCTTGCTCCACCCCCTGCTCTTGAGATTCTCCTGCAGGTGGGCTGGATTTTGGCTGCCTTTTGGGCTGGAGCTTCTCGTGGTTTGAGGCCTGGCTTGCTCTACCCCCTGCTCTTGATATTCTCCCGGATGTGGGCTGCATTTTGGCTGCCTTTTCGGCTTCAGCTTTTCGGGGTTTGAGGCCTGGCTTGCTCCAGCCCCTGCTCTTGAGATTCTCCCAGATGTGGGCTGCATTTTGGCTGCCTTTTGGGCTGGAGCTTCTCGTGGTTTGAGGCCTGGCTTGCTCCACCCCCTGCTCTTGAGATTCTCCCGCAGGTGGGCTGCATTTTTGGGTGAGTTTTGGGCTTGAGATTCTCGTGGTTTGAGGCCTGGCTTTCTCCACCCCCTGCTCTTGAGTTTTTCCCGGATGTGGGCTGGATATTGGCTGCCTATTGGGATGGAGCTTGTAGTGGTTTGAGGCCTGGGTTTCTCCACCCCCTGCTCTTGATATTCTCCCCGAAGTGGGCTTGATTTGGCTGCCTTTTGGGCTGGAGCTTCTCGTGGTTTGGGGCCTGGCTTCCTCCACCCCCTGCTCTTGAGATTCTCCCCGAAGTGGCCTGGATTTTGACTGCCTTTTGGGCTGGAGCTTCTCGTGGTTTGAGGCCTGACTTGCTCCACCCCCTGCTCTTGAGATTCTCCCCGAAGTGGGCTGCATTTTGACTGAATTTTGGGCTGGAGCTTCTCGTGCTTTGAGGCCTGGCTTGCTCCAGCCCCTGCTCTTGACATTCTCCCGGATGTGGGCTGGCTTTTGGCTGCATTTTGGGCTGGAGCTTCTCGTGGTTTGGGGGCTGGCTTGCTCCACCCCCTGCTCTTGAGATTCTCCCGGATGTGGGCTGCATTTTGGCTGCCTTTTGGGCTTGGGCTTCTCGTGGTTTGAGGCCTGGCTTGCTCCACCCCATGCTCTTGATGTTTTCCTGGATGTGGGCTGGAGTTTGGCTGCATTTTGTGCTGGAGCTTCTCGTGCTTTGGGGCCTGGATTGCTCCACCCCCTGCTCTTGAGATTCTCCCGGATGTGGTCTGGATTTTGGCTGCATTTTGGGCTCGAGCCTCTCGTGGTTTGAGGCCTGGCTTGCTCCACCCCCTGCTCTTGAGATTCTCCCGGTTGTGGGCTGGATTTTGGCTGCCTTTTGGGCTGGAGCTTCTCGTGGTTTGAGGCCTGGCTTCCTCCACCCCCTGCTCTTGAGATTCTCCCGGATGTGAGCTGGATTTTGGCTGCTTTTTGGGCTGGAGCTTCTCGTGGTTTGAGGCCTGGCTTGGCCCACCCCCTGCTCTTGAGATTCTCCCCGAAGTGGGCTGCATTTTGACTGAATTTTGGGCTGGAGCTTCTCGTGGTTTGAGGTCCGGATTGCTCCACCCACTGCTCTTGAGATTCTCCCGGATGTGGGCTGGCTTTTGGCTGCATTTTGGGCTGGAGCTTCTCGTGGTTTGAGGCCTGGCTTGCTCTACCTCCTGCTCTTGATATTCTCCCGGAGGTGGGCTGCATTTTGGCTGCCTTTTGGGCTGGAGCTTCTCGTGGTTTGAGGCCTGGCTTGCTCCACCCCCTGCTCTTGAGATTCTTCCCAACGTGGGCTGCATTTTTGGGTTAGTTTTGGGCTTGAGATTCTCGTTCTTTGGGGCCTGGCTTGCTCCACCCCCTGCTCTTGATATTCTCCCGGATGTGGGCTGGATTTTGGCTGCCTTTTGGGCTGGAGCTTCTCGTGGTTTGAGGCCTGGCTTGCTCCACCCCCTGCTCTTGATATTCTCCCCGAAGTGGGCTGGATTTTGGCTGCATTTTGGGCTGGAGCTTCTCGTGGTTTGAGGCCTGACTTCCTCCAGCCCCTGCTCTTGAGATTCTCCCAGATGTGGGCTGGCTTTTGGCTGCATTTTGGGCTGGAGCTTCTCATAGTTTGAGGCCTGGCTTACTCCACCCCCTGCTCTTGAGATTCTCCTGTAGGTGGGCTGCATTTTGGCTGCCTTTTGGGCTGGAGCTTCTCGTGGTTTGAGGCCTGGCTTGCTCCACCCCCTGCTCTTGAGATTCTCCCCGAAGTGGCCTGGATTCTGGCTGCATTTTGGGCTGGAGATTCTCGTGGTTTGAGGCCTGGCTTGCTCCACCCCCTGCTCTTGAGATTCTCCCGGATGTGGGCTGGATTTTGGCTGCCTTTTGGGCTTTAGCTTCTCGTGGTTTGAGGCCTGGCTTGCTCCACCCCCTGCTCTTGAGATTCTCCCGGAAGTGGGCTGCATTTTGGCTGCATTTTGGGATGGAGGTTTTTGAGGCTTGAGTCCTGTCTTCCTCCACCCCCTGCTCTTGAGATTCTCCCGGATGTGGGCTGCATTTTGGCTGCCTTTTGGGCTGGAGCTTCTCGAGGTTTGAGGCCTGGCTTGCTCCACCCCCTGCTCTTGAGATTCTCCCGGATGTGGGCTGGATGTTGGCTGCATTTTGGGCTGGAGATTCTCGTGGTTTGAGGCCTGGCTTGCTCCACCCCCTGCTCTTGAGATTCTCCCGGAGGTTCGCTACATTTTGACTGCCTTTTGGGCTGGAGCTTCTCGTGGTTTGAGGCCTGCCTTGCTCCACCCCCTGCTCTTGATATTCTCCCGGAAGTGGGCTGCATTTTGGTTGCCTTTTGGGCTGGAGGTTCTCGAGGTTTGAGGCCTGCCTTGCTCCACCCCCTGCTCTTGAGATTCTCTAGGAGGTGGGCTGCATTTTTGCTGAAATTTTGGCTGGAGCTTCTCATGGTTTGAGGTCTGGCTTGCTCCACCCCCTTCTCTTGATATTGTCCCGGTTGTGGGCTGCATATTGGCTGATACTTGGGCTGGAGCTTCTCGTGGTTTGAGGCCTGGCTTGCTCCACCCCCTGCTCTTGATATTCTCCTGGATGTGGGCTGTATTTTGGCTGCCTTTTGGGCTGGAGCTTCTCTTGGGTTGAGGCCTGGCTTGCTCCACCCCCTGCTCTTGAGATTCTCCCGGATGTGGGCTGCATTGTGGCTCCATTTTGGGCTGGAGGTTTTGGAGGTATGAGGTCTGGCTTGCTCCACCCCCTGCTCTTGAGATTCTCCCGTATGTGTCTTGCATTTTGGCTGATTCTTGGGCTGGAGCTTCTCGAGGTTTGAGGCCTGGCTTGCTCCACCCCCTGCTCTTGAGATTCTCCCGGATGTGGTCTGCATTTTGCCTGCATTTTGGGCTGGAGCTTCTCGTGGTTTGAGGCCTGGCTTGCTCCACCCCCTGCTCTTGAGATTGTCCTGGATGTGGGCTGCATTTTGGCTGAATTTTGGGCTGGAGCTTCTCATGGTTTGAGGCCTTCCCTGCTCCACCCCCTTCACTTGAGATTCTCCCCATTGTGGGCTGGATTTTGGCTGCATTTTGGGCTGGAGCTTCTCGTGGTTTGAGGCCTGGCTTGCTCCACAACCTGCTCTTGAGATTCTCCAGTATTTTGGCTGGATTGTGGCTGAATATTGGGCTGGAGCTTCTCGTGGCTTGAGGCCTGGCTTGCTCCACTCCCTGCTCTTGATATCCTCCCGGATGTGGGCTGGATTTTGGCGGCCTTTTGGGCTGGAGCTTCTCGTGGTTTGAGGCCTGGCTTGCTCCACCCCCTGCTCTTGATAATCTCCCGGATGTGGGCTGCATTTTGGCTGCCTTTTGGGCTGGAGCTTCTCGTGGTTTGAGGCCTGGCTTGCTCCAGCCCCTGCTCTTGAGATTCTCCCGGATGTGGGCTGGGTTTTGGCTGCCTTTTGGGCTGGAGCTTCTCGTGGTTTGAGGCCTGGCTTGCTCCACTGCTGCTCTTGATATTCTCCCGGATGTGGGTAGGATTTTGGCTGCATTTTGGGCTGGAGCTTCTCGTGGTTTGAGGCCTGGCTTGCTCCACCCCCTGCTCTTGAGATTCTCCCGGATGTGGGCTGGATTGTGGCTGCTTTTTGGGCTGGAGCTTCTCATGGTTTGAGGCCTGGCTTGCTCCAGCCCCTGCTCTTGAGATTCTCCCGGATGTGGGCTGGATTTTGGCTGCCTTTTGGGCTGGAGCTTCTCGTGGTTTGAGGCCTGGCTTGCTCCACTCCCTGCTCTTGATATTCTCCCTGATGTGGGCTGGATTGTGGCTGCCTTTTGGGCTGGAGCTTCCCATGCTTTGAGGCCTGGCTTGCTCCACCCCCTGCTCTTGAGATTCTCCCGGATGTGGGCTGGATTCTGGCTGCCTGTTGGGCTGGAGCTTCTCGTGGTTTGAGGCCTGGCTTGCTCCACCCCCTGCTCTTGATATTCTCCCGGATGTGGGCTGCATATTGGCTGCCTTTGGGGCTGGAGCTTCTCGTGGTTTGAGGCCTGGCTTGCTCCACCCCCTGCTCTTGAGATTCTCCCGGATTTTGGCTGCATTTTGGCTTCATTTTGGGCTGGAGCTTCTCGTGGTTTGTGGCCTGGCTTGCTCCACCCCCTGCTCTTGAGATTCTCCCGGATGTGGGCTGCATTTTGGCTTCATTTTGGGATGCAGCTTCTCGAGGTTTGGGGCCTGGCTTGCTCCACACCCTGCTCTTGAGATTCTCCCGGATGTGGGCTGCATTTTGGCTTCATTTTGGGCTGGAGGTTTTGGAGGTATGAGGTCTGGCTTGCTCTACCCCCTGCTCTTGATATTCTCCCGGAAGTGGGCTGCATTTTGGCTGCATTTTGGGCTGGAGCTTCTCGTGGTTTGAGGCCTGGCTTCCTCCACCTCCTGCTCTTGATATTCTCCTGGATGTGGGCTGTATTTTGGCTGCCTTTTGGGCAGGAGCTTCTCGTGGTTTGAGGCCTGGCTTCCTCCACCCCCTGCTCTTGAGATTCTCCAGGAGGTGGGCTGCATTTTGGCTGCCTTTTGGGCTGGAGGTTCTCGAGGTTTGAGGCCTGCCTTGCTCCACCCCCTGCTCTTGATATTGTCCCGGTTGTGGGCTGCATATTGGCTGATACTTGGGCTGGAGCTTCTAGTGGTTTGAGGCCTGGCTTGCTCCACCCCCTGCTCTTGAGATTCTCCCGGATGTGGGATGCATTTTGGCTGCCTTTTGGGCTGGAGCTTCTCGTGGTTTGAGGCCTGGCTTTCTCCACCCCCTGCTCTTGAGATTCTCCCGTATGTGTCTTGCATTTTGGCTGATTCTTGGGCTGGAGCTTCTCGAGGTTTGAGGCCTGGCTTGCTCCACCCCCTGCTCTTGAGATTCTCCCGGATGTGGTCTGCATTTTGCCTGCATTTTGGGCTGGAGCTTCTCGTGGTTTGAGGCCTGGCTTGCTCCACCCCCTGCTCTTGAGATTCTCCTGGATGTGGGCTGCATTTTGGCTGACTTTTGGACTTTAGCTTCTCATGGTTTGAGGCCTTCCCTGCTCCACCCCCTTCACTTGAGATTCTCCCGGTTGTGGGCTGGATTTTGGCTGCATTTTGGGCTGGAGCTTCTCGTGGTTTGAGGCCTGGCTTGCTCCACAACCTGCTCTTGAGATTCTCCAGTATTTTGGCTGGATTGTGGCTGAATATTGGGCTGGAGCTTCTCGTGGCTTGAGGCCTGGCTTGCTCCACTCCCTGCTCGTGATATCCTCCCGGATGTGGGCTGGATTTTGGCGGCCTTTTGGGCTGGAGCTTCTCGTGGTTTGAGGCCTGGCTTGCTCCACCCCCTGCTCTTGATAATCTCCCGGATGTGGGCTGCATTTTGGCTGCCTTTTGGGCTGGAGCTTCTCGTGGTTTGAGGCCTGGCTTGCTCCAGCCCCTGCTCTTGAGATTCTCCCAGATGTGGGCTGGGTTTTGGCTGCCTTTTGGGCTGGAGCTTCTCGTGGTTTGAGGCCTGGCTTGCTCCACTCCTGCTCTTGATATTCTCCCGGATGTGGGTAGGATTTTGGCTGCATTTTGGGCTGGAGCTTCTCGTGGTTTGAGGCCTGGCTTGCTCCACCCCCTGCTCTTGAGATTCTCCCGGAGGTGGGCTGCATTTTGGCTGCATTTTGGGATGGAGGTTTTTGAGGCTTGAGTCCTGTCTTCCTCCACCCCCTGCTCTTGAGATTCTCCCGGATGTGGGCTGCATTTTGGCTGCCTTTTGGGCTGGAGCTTCTCGAGGTTTGAGGCCTGGCTTGCTCCACCCCCTGCTCTTGAGATTCTCCCGGATGTGGGCTGGATGTTGGCTGCATTTTGGGCTGGAGATTCTCGTGGTTTGAGGCCTGGCTTGCTCCACCCCCTGCTCTTGAGATTCTCCCGGAGGTTCGCTACATTTTGACTGCCTTTTGGGCTGGAGCTTCTCGTGGTTTGAGGCCTGGCTTGCTCCACCCCCTGCTCTTGATATTCTCCCGGAAGTGGGCTGCATTTTGGTTGCCTATTGGGCTGGAGGTTCTCGAGGTTTGAGGCCTGCCTTGCTCCACCCCCTGCTCTTGAGATTCTCTAGGAGGTGGGCTGCATTTTTGCTGAAATTTTGGCTGGAGCTTCTCATGGTTTGAGGTCTGGCTTGCTCCACCCCCTTCTCTTGATATTGTCCCGGTTGTGGGCTGCATATTGGCTGATACTTGGGCTGGAGCTTCTCGTGGTTTGAGGCCTGCCTTGCTCCACCCCCTGCTCTTGAGATTCTCCCGGATGTGGGCTGCATTTTGGCTGCCTTTTGGGCTGGAGCTTCTCGTGGTTTGAGGCCTGGCTTGCTCCACCCCCTGCTCTTGATATTCTCCTGGATGTGGGCTGTATTTTGGCTGCCTTTTGGGCAGGAGCTTCTCTTGGGTTGAGGCCTGGCTTGCTCCACCCCCTGCTCTTGAGATTCTCCCGGATGTGGGCTGCATTGTGGCTCCATTTTGGGCTGGAGGTTTTGGAGGTATGAGGTCTGGCTTGCTCTACCCCCTGCTCTTGATATTCTCCCGGAAGTGGGCTGCATTTTGGCTGCATTTTGGGCTGGAGCTTCTCGTGGTTTGAGGCCTGGCTTCCTCCACCCCCTGCTCTTGAGATTCTCCAGGAGGTGGGCTGCATTTTGGCTGCCTTTTGGGCTGGAGGTTCTCGAGGTTTGAGGCCTGCCTTGCTCCACCCCCTGCTCTTGAGATTCTCCCGGATGTCGGCAGCATTTTTGCTGAAATTTTGGCTGGAGCTTCTCATGGTTTGAGGCCTGCCTTACTCCACCCCCTTCTCTTGATATTGTCCCGGTTGTGGGCTGCATATTGGCTGATACTTGGGCTGGAGCTTCTAGTGGTTTGAGGCCTGCCTTGCTCCACCCCCTGCTCTTGAGATTCTCCCGTATGTGTCTTGCATTTTTGCTGATTCTTGGGCTGGAGCTTCTCGAGGTTTGAGGCCTGGCTTGCTCCACCCCCTGCTCTTGAGATTCTCCCGGATGTGGTCTGCATTTTGCCTGCATTTTGGGCTGGAGCTTCTCGTGGTTTGAGGCCTGGCTTGCTCCACCCCCTGCTCTTGAGATTGTCCTGGATGTGGGCTGCATTTTGGCTGAATTTTGGGCTGGAGCTTCTCATGGTTTGAGGCCTTCCCTGCTCCACCCCCTTCACTTGAGATTCTCCCCGTTGTGGGCTGGATTTTGGCTGCATTTTGGGCTGGAGCTTCTCGTGGTTTGAGGCCTGGCTTGCTCCACAACCTGCTCTTGAGATTCTCCAGTATTTTGGCTGGATTGTGGCTGAATATTGGGCTGGAGCTTCTCGTGGCTTGAGGCCTGGCTTGCTCCACTCCCTGCTCTTGATATCCTCCCGGATGTGGGCTGGATTTTGGCGGCCTTTTGGGCTGGAGCTTCTCGTGGTTTGAGGCCTGGCTTGCTCCACCCCCTGCTCTTGATAATCTCCCGGATGTGGGCTGCATTTTGGCTGCCTTTTGGGCTGGAGCTTCTCGTGGTTTGAGGCCTGGCTTGCTCCAGCCCCTGCTCTTGAGATTCTCCCAGATGTGGGCTGGGTTTTGGCTGCCTTTTGGGCTGGAGCTTCTCGTGGTTTGAGGCCTGGCTTGCTCCACTGCTGCTCTTGATATTCTCCCGGATGTGGGTAGGATTTTGGCTGCATTTTGGGCTGGAGCTTCTCGTGGTTTGAGGCCTGGCTTGCTCCACCCCCTGCTCTTGAGATTCTCCCGGATGTGGGCTGGATTCTGGCTGCCTGTTGGGCTGGAGCTTCTCGTGGTTTGAGGCCTGGCTTGCTCCACCCCCTGCTCTTGATATTCTCCCGGATGTGGGCTGCATATTGGCTGCCTTTGGGGCTGGAGCTTCTCGTGGTTTGAGGCCTGGCTTGCTCCACCCCCTGCTCTTGAGATTCTCCCGGATTTGGGCTGCATTTTGGCTTCATTTTGGGCTGGAGCTTCTCGTGGTTTGTGGCCTGGCTTGCTCCACCCCCTGCTCTTGAGATTCTCCCGGATTTGGGCTGCATTTTGGCTTCATTTTGGGCTGGAGCTTCTCGTGGTTTGTGGCCTGGCTTGCTCCACCCCCTGCTCTTGAGATTCTCCCGGATGTGGGCTGCATTTTGGCTTCATTTTGGGATGCAGCTTCTCGAGGTTTGGGGCCTGGCTTGCTCCACACCCTGCTCTTGAGATTCTCCCGGATGTGGGCTGCATTTTGGCTGCCTTTTGGGCTGGAGCTTCTCGTGGTTTGAGGCCTGGCTTGCTCCAACCCCTGCTCTTGAGATTCTCCCGGATGTGGGCTGCATTTTGGCTTCATTTTGGGCTGGAGGTTTTGGAGGTATGAGGTCTGGCTTGCTCTACCCCCTGCTCTTGATATTCTCCCGGAAGTGGGCTGCATTTTGGCTGCATTTTGGGCTGGAGCTTCTCGTGGTTTGAGGCCTGGCTTCCTCCACCCCCTGCTCTTGATATTCTCCTGGATGTGGGCTGTATTTTGGCTGCCTTTTGGGCAGGAGCTTCTCGTGGTTTGAGGCCTGGCTTCCTCCACCCCCTGCTCTTGAGATTCTCCAGGAGGTGGGCTGCATTTTGGCTGCCTTTTGGGCTGGAGGTTCTCGAGGTTTGAGGCCTGCCTTGCTCCACCCCCTGCTCTTGATATTGTCCCGGTTGTGGGCTGCATATTGGCTGATACTTGGGCTGGAGCTTCTAGTGGTTTGAGGCCTGCCTTGCTCCACCCCCTGCTCTTGAGATTCTCCCGGATGTGGGCTGCATTTTGGCTGCCTTTTGGGCTGGAGCTTCTCGTGGTTTCGGGCCTGGCTTGCTCCACCCCCTGCTCTTGAGATTCTCCCGGATGTGGGATGCATTTTGGCTGCCTTTTGGGCTGGAGCTTCTCGTGGTTTGAGGCCTGGCTTTCTCCACCCCCTGCTCTTGAGATTCTCCCGTATGTGTCTTGCATTTTGGCTGATTCTTGGGCTGGAGCTTCTCGAGGTTTGAGGCCTGGCTTGCTCCACCCCCTGCTCTTGAGATTCTCCCGGATGTGGTCTGCATTTTGCCTGCATTTTGGGCTGGAGCTTCTCGTGGTTTGAGGCCTGGCTTGCTCCACCCCCTGCTCTTGAGATTCTCCTGGATGTGGGCTGCATTTTGGCTGACTTTTGGGCTTTAGCTTCTCATGGTTTGAGGCCTTCCCTGCTCCACCCCCTTCACTTGAGATTCTCCCGGTTGTGGGCTGGATTTTGGCTGCATTTTGGGCTGGAGCTTCTCGTGGTTTGAGGCCTGGCTTGCTCCACAACCTGCTCTTGAGATTCTCCAGTATTTTGGCTGGATTGTGGCTGAATATTGGGCTGGAGCTTCTCGTGGCTTGAGGCCTGGCTTGCTCCACTCCCTGCTCTTGATATCCTCCCGGATGTGGGCTGGATTTTGGCGGCCTTTTGGGCTGGAGCTTCTCGTGGTTTGAGGCCTGGCTTGCTCCACCCCCTGCTCTTGATAATCTCCCGGATGTGGGCTGCATTTTGGCTGCCTTTTGGGCTGGAGCTTCTCGTGGTTTGAGGCCTGGCTTGCTCCAGCCCCTGCTCTTGAGATTCTCCCAGATGTGGGCTGGGTTTTGGCTGCCTTTTGGGCTGGAGCTTCTCGTGGTTTGAGGCCTGGCTTGCTCCACTCCTGCTCTTGATATTCTCCCGGATGTGGGTAGGATTTTGGCTGCATTTTGGGCTGGAGCTTCTCGTGGTTTGAGGCCTGGCTTGCTCCACCCCCTGCTCTTGAGATTCTCCCGGATGTGGGCTGCATTTTGGCTGCCTTTTGGGCTGGAGCTTCTCGTGGTTTGAGGCCTGGCTTGCTCCACCCCCTGCTCTTGAGATTCTCCTGGAGGTGTTTAGGATTTTGGCTGCTTTTTGGGCTGGAGCTTCTCGTGGTTTGAGGCCTGGCTTGCTCCACTCCCTGCTCTTGATATTCTCCCTGATGTGGGCTGGATTGTGGCTGCCTTTTGGGCTGGAGCTTCCCATGCTTTGAGGCCTGGCTTGCTCCACCCCCTGCTCTTGAGATTCTCCCGGATGTGGGCTGGATTCTGGCTGCCTGTTGGGCTGGAGCTTCTCGTGGTTTGAGGCCTGGCTTGCTCCACCCCCTGCTCTTGATATTCTCCCCGAAGTGGGCTGCATATTGGCTGCCTTTGGGGCTGGAGCTTCTCGTGGTTTGAGGCCTGGCTTGCTCCACCCCCTGCTCTTGAGATTCTCCCGGATTTGGGCTGGATTTTGGCTTCATTTTGGGCTGGAGCTTCTCGTGGTTTGTGGCCTGGCTTGCTCCACCCCCTGCTCTTGAGATTCTCCCGGATGTGGGCTGCATTTTGGCTTCATTTTGGGATGCAGCTTCTTGAGGTTTGGGGCCTGGCTTGCTCCACGCCCTGCTCTTGAGATTCTCCCGGATGTGGTCTGCATTTTGGCTGCCTTTTGGGCTGGAGCTTCTCGTGGTTTGAGGCCTGGCTTGCTCCACCCCCTGCTCTTGAGATTCTCCCGGATGTGGGCTGCATTTTGGCTTCATTTTGGGCTGGAGCTTCTCGAGGTTTGTGGCCTGGCTTGCTCCACCCCCTGCTCTTGAGATTCTCCCGGATGTGGGCTGCATTTTGGCTGCCTTTTGGGCTGGAGCTTCTCGTGGTTTGAGGCCTGGCTTGCTCCACCCCCTGCTCTTGAGATTCTCCCGGAGGTGGGCTGCATTTTGGCTGCCTTTTGGGCTGGAGCTTCTCGTGGTTTGAGGCCTGGCTTGCTCCACCCCCTGCTCTCGATATTCTCCCAGATGTGGGCTGCATTTTGGCTTCATTTTGGGCTGGAGCTTCTCGAGGTTTGTGGCCTGGCTTGCTCCACCCCCTGCTCTTGAGATTCTCCCGGATGTGGGCTGCATTTTGGCTGATTCTTGGGCTGGAGCTTCTCGTGGTTTGAGGCCTGGCTTGCTCCTCCCCCTGCTCTTGAGATTCTCCCGGATGTGGGCTGCATTTTGGCTGCCTTTTGGGCTGGAGCTTCTCGTGGTTTGAGGCCTGGCTTGCTCCACCCCCTGCTCTTGAGATTCTCCTGGATGTGGGCTGCATTTTGGCTGCTTATTGGGCTGGAGCTTCTCGTGGTTTGAGGCCTGGCTTGCTCCACCCCCTGCTCTTGAGATTCTCCTGGATGTGGGCTGCATTTTGGCTGCCTTTTGGGCTGGAGCTTCTCGTGGTTTGAGGCCTGGCTTGCTCCACCCCCTGCTCTTGAGATTCTCCCAGATGTGGTCTGCATTTTGGCTGCATTTTCGGCTGGAGCTTCTCGTGGTTTGAGGCCTGGCTTGTTCCACCCCCTGCTTTTGAGATTCTCCCGGATGTGGGCTGCATTTTGGCTGCCTTTTGGGCTGGAGCTTCTCATGGTTTGAGGCCTGGCTTGCTCCACCCCCTGCTCTTGAGATTCTCCCGGATGTGGGCTGCATTTTGGCTGCCTTTTGGGCTGGAGCTTCTCGTGGTTTGAGGCCTGGCTTGCTCCACCCCCTGCTCTTGAGATTCTCCCGGAGGTGGGCTGGATTTTGGCTGCCTTTTGGGCTGGAGCTTCCCGTGGTTTGTGGCCTGGCTTGCTCCACCCCCTGCTCTTGATATTCTCCCAGATGTGGGCTGCATTTTGGCTGCATTTTGGGCTGGAGCTTCTCGTGGTTTGAGGCCTGACTTGCTCCACCCCCTGCTCTTGAGATTCTCCCGGATGTGGGCTGCATTTTGGCTGATTCTTGGGCTGGAGCTTCTCGTGGTTTGAGGCCTGGCTTGCTCCAACCCCTGCTCTTGATATTCTCCCGGATGTGGGCTGCATTTTGGCTGCCTTTTGGGCTGGAGCTTCTCGTGGTTTGAGGCCTGGCTTGCTCCACCCCCTGCTCTTGAGATTATCCCGGATGTGGGCTGCATTTTGGCTGATTCTTGGGCTGGATCTTCCCGTGGTTTGAGGCCTGGCTTGCTCCACCCCCTGCTCTTGAGATTCTCCCGGAGGTGGGCTGCACTTTGGCTGCCTTTTGGGCTGGAGCTTCTCGTGGTTTGGGGCCTGCCTTGCTCCACCCCCTGCTCTTGAGATTCTCCCGGAGGTGGGCTGCATTTTGGCTGCCTTTTGGGCTGGAGCTTCTCGTGGTTTGAGGCCTGCCTTGCTCCAACCCCTGCTCTCGATATTCTCCCACATGTGGGCTGCATTTTGGCTTCATTTTGGGCTGGAGCTTCTCGTGGTTTGTGGCCTGGCTTGCTCCACCCCCTGCTCTTGAGATTCTCCCGGATGTGGGCTGCATTTTGGCTGATTCTTGGGCTGGAGCTTCTCGTGGTTTGAGGCCTGCCTTGCTCCAGCCCCTGCTCTTGAGATTCTCCCAGATGTGGGCTGCATTTTGGCTGATTCTTGGGCTGGAGCTTCCCGTGGTTTGAGGCCTGGCTTGCTCCTCCCCCTCCTCTTGAGATTCTCCCGGAGGTGGGCAGCATTTTGGCTGCCTTTTGGGCTGGAGCTTCTCGTGGTTTGAGGCCTGGCTTGCTCCATCCCCTTCTCTTGAGATTCTCCCAGATGTGGTCTGCATTTTGGCTGCATTTTCGGCTGGAGCTTCTCGTGGTTTGAGGCCTGGCTTGTTCCACCCCCTGCTTTTGAGATTCTCCCGGATGTGGGCTGCATTTTGGCTGCCTTTTGGGCTGGAGCTTCTCATGGTTTGAGGCATGCCTTGCTCCACCCCCTGCTCTTGAGATTCTCCCGGATGTGGGCTGCATTTTGGCTGCCTTTTGGGCTGGAGCTTCTCGTGGTTTGAGGCCTGGCTTGCTCCACCCCCTGCTCTTGAGATTCTCCCGGAGGTGGGCTGGATTTTGGCTGCCTTTTGGGCTGGAGCTTCCCGTGGTTTGTGGCCTGGCTTGATCCACCCCCTGCTCTTGATACTCTCCCAGATGTGGGCTGCATTTTGGCTGCATTTTGGGCTGGAGCTTCTCGTGGTTTGAGGCCTGGCTTGCTCCACCCCCTGCTCTTGAGATTCTCCCGGATGTGGGCTGCATTTTGGCTGATTCTTGGGCTGGAGCTTCTCGTGGTTTGAGGCCTGGCTTGCTCCAACCCCTGCTCTTGATATTCTCCCGGATGTGGGCTGCATTTTGGCTGCCTTTTGGGCTGGAGCTTCTCGTGGTTTGAGGCCTGGCTTGCTCCACCCCCTGCTCTTGAGATTATCCCGGATGTGGGCTGCATTTTGGCTGATTCTTGGGCTGGATCTTCCCGTGGTTTGAGGCCTGGCTTGCTCCACCCCCTGCTCTTGAGATTCTCCTGGATGTGGGCTGCACTTTGGCTGCCTTTTGGGCTGGAGCTTCTCGTGGTTTGGGGCCTGCCTTGCTCCACCCCCTGCTCTTGAGATTCTCCCGGAGGTGGGCTGCATTTTGGCTGCCTTTTGGGCTGGAGCTTCTCGTGGTTTGAGGCCTGGCTTGCTCCAACCCCTGCTCTCGATATTCTCCCACATGTGGGCTGCATTTTGGCTTCATTTTGGGCTGGAGCTTCTTGCGGTTTGTGGCCTGGCTTGCTCCACCCCCTGCTCTTGAGATTCTCCCGGATGTGGGCTGCATTTTGGCTGATTCTTGGGCTGGAGCTTCTCGTGGTTTGAGGCCTGCCTTGCTCCAGCCCCTGCTCTTGAGATTCTCCCGGATGTGGGCTGCATTTTGGCTGATTCTTGGGCTGGAGCTTCCCGTGGTTTGAGGCCTGGCTTGCTCCTCCCCCTCCTCTTGAGATTCTCCCGGAGGTGGGCAGCATTTTGGCTGCCTTTTGGGCTGGAGCTTCTCGTGGATTGGGGCCTGGCTTGCTCCACCCCCTGCTCTTGAGATTCTCCTGGAGGTGGGCTGCATTTTGGCTTCATTTTGGGCTGGAGCTTCTCGTGGTTTGTGGCCTGGCTTGCTCCACCCCCTTCTCTTGATATTCTCCCAGATGTGGGCTGCATTTTGGCTGCATTTTCGGCTGGAGCTTCTCGTGGTTTGAGGCCTGGCTTGCTCCACCCCCTGCTCTTGAGATTCTCCCGGATGTGGGCTGCATTTTGGCTGCCTTTTGGGCTGGAGCTTCTCGTGGTTTGAGGCCTGGCTTGCTCCACCGCCTGCTCTTGAGATTCTCCCGGAGGTGGGCTGGATTTTGGCTGCCTTTTGGGATGGAGCTTCCCGTGGTTTGGGGCCTGGCTTGCTCCACCCCCTGCTCTTGAGATTCTCCCGGATGTGGGCTGCATTGTGGCTGATTCTTGGGCTGGAGCTTCTCGTGGTTTGAGGCCTGGCTTGCTCCACCCCCTGCTCTTGAGATTCTCCCGGATGTGGGCTGCATTTTGGCTGCCTTTTGGGCTGGAGCTTCTCGTGGTTTGAGGCCTGGCTTGCTCCACCCCCTGCTCTTGAGATTCTCCCGGATGTGGGCTGCATTTTGGCTGCCTTTTGGGCTGGAGCTTCTCGTGGTTTGGGGCCTGGCTTGCTCCACCCCCTGCTCTTGAGATTCTCCCGGATGTGGGCTGCATTTTGGCTGCCTTTTGGGCTGGAGCTTCTCGTGGTTTGAGGCCTGGCTTGCTCCACCCCCTGCTCTTGAGATTCTCCCGGATGTGGGCTGCATTTTGGCTGCATTTTGGGCTGGAGCTTCTCGTGGTTTGAGGCCTGGCTTGCTCCACCCCCTGCTCTTGAAATTCTCCCGGAAGTGGGCTGCATTTTGGCTGCATTTTGGGCTGGAGCTTCTCGTGGTTTGAGGCCTGGCTTGCTCCACCCCCTGCTCTTGAGATTCTCCTGGAGGTGGGCTGCATTTTGGCTGCTTCTTGGGCTGGAGCTTCCCGTGGTTTGAGGCCTGGCTTGCTAAACCCCCTGCTCTTGAGATTCTCCCGGATGTGGGCTGCATTTTGGCTGCCTTTTGGGCTGGAGCTTCTCGTGGTTTGAGGCCTGGCTTGCTCCACCCCCTGCTCTTGATATTCTCCCGGATGTGGGCTTCATTTTGGCTGCCTTTGGGGCTGGAGCTTCTCGTGGTTTGAGGCCTGGCTTGCTCCACCCCCTGCTCTTGAGATTCTCCCGGATGTGGGCTGCATTTTGGCTGCATTTTGTGCTGGAGCTTCTCGTGGTTTGAGGCCTGACTTGCTCCACCCCCTGCTCTTGAGATTCTCCCGGATGTGGGCTGCATTTTGGCTGCCTTTTGTGCTGGAGCTTCTCGTGGTTTGAGGCCTGGCTTGCTCCAGCCCCTGCTCTTGAGATTCTCCCAGATGTGGGCTGCATTTTGGCTGATTCTTGGGCTGGAGCTTCCCGTGGTTTGAGGCCTGGCTTGCTCCACCCCCTGCTCTTGAGATTCTCCTGGAGGTGGGCTGCATTTTGGCTGCCTTTTGGGCTGGAGCTTCTCGTGGTTTGAGGCCTGGCTTGCTCCAACCCCTGCTCTTGAGATTCTCCCAGATGTGGGCTGCATTTTGGTTGATTCTTGGGCTGGAGCTTCCCGTGGTTTGAGGCCTGGCTTGCTCCACCCCCTGCTCTTGAGATTCTCCCGGATGTGGGCTGCATTTTGGCTGCCTTTTGGGATGGAGCTTCTCGTGCTTTGAGGCCTTTCTTGCTCCACCCCCTGCTCTTGAGATTCTTCCTCATGTGGGCTGCATTTTGGCTGCCTTTTGGGCTGGAGCTTCTCGTGGTTTGAGGCCTGGCTTGCTCCACCCCCTGCTCTTGAGATTCTCCCGGAGGTGGGCTGCATTTTGGCTGCATTTTGGGCTGGAGCTTCTCGTGGTTTGAGGCCTGGCTTGCTCCACCCCCTGCTCTTGAGATTCTCCCGGAGGTGGGCTGCATTTTGGCTGAATTTTGGGCTGGAGCTTCTCGTGGTTTGAGGCCTGGCTTGCTCCACCCCCTGCTCTTGAGATTCTCCCGGAGGTGGGCTGCATTTTGGCTGCCTTTTTGGCTGGAGCTTCTCGAGGTTTGTGGCCTGGCTTGCTCCACCCCCTGCTCTTGAGATTCTCCCGGATGTGGGCTGGATTTTGGCTGCCTTTTGGGCTGGAGCTTCTCGTGGTTTGAGGCCTGGCTTGCTCCACCCCCTGCTCTTGAGATTATCCCGGTTTTGGGCTGCATTTTGGCTGATTCTTGGGCTGGAGCTTCCCGTGGTTTGAGGCCTGGCTTGCTCCACCCCCTGCTCTTGAGATTCTCCCGGATGTGGACTGCATTTTGGCTGCCTTTTGGGCTGGAGCTTCTCGTGGTTTGAGGCCTGGCTTGCTCCACCCCCTGCTCTTGAGATTCTCCCGGAAGTGGGCTGCATTTTGGCTGCATTTTGGGCTGGAGCTTCTCGTGGTTTGAGGCCTGGCTTGCTCCACCCCCTGCTCTTGAGATTCTCCTGGAGGTAGGCTGCATTTTGGCTGATTCTTGGGCTGGAGCTTCCCGTGGTTTGAGGCCTGGCTTGCTCCACCCCCTGCTCTTGAGATTCTCCCGGATGTGGGCTGCATTTTGGCTGCCTTTTGGGCTGGAGCTTCTCGTGGTTTGAGGCCTGGCTTGCTCCACCCCCTGCTCTTGATATTCTCCCGGATGTGGTCTGCATTTGGCTGCCTTTTGTGCTGGAGCTTCTCGTGGTTTGAGGCCTGGCTTGCTCCACCCCCTGCTCTTGATATTCTCCCGGATGTGGGCTGCATTTTGGCTGCCTTTTGTGCTGGAGCTTCTCGTGGTTTGAGGCCTGGCTTGCTCCACCCCCTGCTCTTGAGATTCTCCCAGATGTGGGCTGCATTTTGGCTGCCTTTTGTGCTGGAGCTTCTCATGGTTTGAGGCCTGGCTTGCTCCACCACCTGCTCTTGAGATTCACCCGGAAGTGGGCTGCATTTTGGCTGATACTTGGGCTGGAGCTTCCCGTGGTTTGAGGCCTGGCTTGCTCCACCCCCTGCTCTTGAGATTCTCCCGGAGGTGGGCAGCATTTTGGCTGCCTTTTGGGCTGGAGCTTCTCGTGGTTTGAGGCCTGGCTTGCTCCACCCCCTCCTCTTGAGATTCTCCCGGATGTAGGGCTGCATTTTGGCTGACTTTTGGGCTGGAGCTTCTCGTGGTTTGAGGCCTGGCTTGCTCCAACCCTGCTCTTGATATTTTCCTGGATGTGGGCTGGATTTTGGCTGCCTTTTGGGCTGGAGCTTCTCGTGGTTTGAGGCCTGGCTTGCTCCACCCCCTGCTCTTGAGATTCTCCCGGATGTGGGCTGGATTTTGGCTGCCTTTTGGGCTGGAGCTTCTCGTGGTTTGAGGCCTGGCTTGCTCCAATCCTGCTCTTGATATTTTCCTGGATGTGGGCTGGATTTTGGTTGCCTTTTGGGCTGGAGCTTCTCGTGGTTTGAGGCCTGGCTTGCTCCATCCCCTGCTCTTGAGATTCTCCCAGATGTTGGCTGGATTTTGGCTGCCTTTTGGGCTGGAGCTTCTCGAGGTTTGAGGCCTGGCTTGCTCCACCCCCTGCTCTTGATATTCTCCCGGAGGTGGGCTGCATTTTGGCTACATTTTGGGCTGGAGCTTCTCATGGTTTGAGGCCTGGCTTGCTCCACCCTCTGCTCTTGAGATTCTCCTGGAGGTGGGCTGCATTTTGGCTGCCTTTTGGGCTGGAGCTTCTCGTGGTTTGAGGCCTGCCTTGCTCCACCCCCTGCTCTTGATATTCTCCCGGAGGTGGGCTGCATTTTGGCTGCCTTTTGGGCTGGAGCTTCCCGTGGTTTGAGGCCTGGCTTGCTCCACCCCCTGCTCTTGAGATTCTCCCAGATGTGGGCTGCATTTTGGCTGATTCTTGGGCTGGAGCTTCCCGTGGTTTGAGGCCTGGCTTGCTCCACCCCCTGCTCTTGAGATTCTCCCGGATGTGGGCTGCATTTTGGCTGCCTTTTGGGATGGAGCTTCTCGTGCTTTGAGGCCTGGCTTGCTCCACCCCCTGCTCTTGAGATTCTCCCCTAAGTGGGCTGCATTTTGGCTGCCTTTTGGGCTGGAGCTTCTCGTGGTTTGAGGCCTGGCTTGCTCCACCCCCTGCTCTTGAGATTCTCCCGGAGGTGGGCTGCATTTTGTCTGCCTTTTGGGCTGGAGCTTCTCGAGGTTTGTGGCCTGGCTTGCTCCATCCCCTGCTCTTGAGATTCTCCCGGAGGTGGGCTGCATTTTGGCTGCCTTTTGGGCTGGAGCTTCTCGTGGTTTGAGGCCTGGCTTGCTCCACCCCCTGCTCTTGAGATTCTCCCGGATGTGGGCTGCATTTTGGCTGCCTTTTGGGCTGGAGCTTCTCGTGGTTTGAGGCCTGCCTTGCTCCACCCCCTGCTCTTGATATTCTCCCGGATGTGGGCTTCATTTTGGCTGCCTTTGGGGCTGGAGCTTCTCATGGTTTGAGGCCTGGCTTGCTCTACCCCCTGCTCTTGAGATTCACCCGGAAGTGGGCTGCATTTTGGCTACATTTTGGGCTGGAGCTTCTCATGGTTTGAGGCCTGGCTTGCTCCACCCCCTGCTCTTGAGATTCTCCTCCATGTGGGCTGGATTTTGGCTGCATTTTGGGCTGGAGCTTCTCGTGGTTTGAGGCCTGGCTTGCTCCACCCCCTGCTCTTGAGATTCTCCCGGATGTGGGCTGCATTTTGGCTGCCTTTTGGGCTGGAGCTTCTTGTGGTTTGAGGCCTGGCTTGCTCCACCCCCTGCTCTTGAGATTCTCCCGGATGTGGGCTGCATTTTGGCTGCCTTTTGGGCTGGAGCTTCTCGTGGTTTGAGGCCTGGCTTGCTCCACCCCCTGCTCTTGAGATTCTCCTGGAGGTAGGCTGCATTTTGGCTTCATTTTGGGCTGGAGCTTCTCGAGGTTTGTGGCCTGGCTTGCTCCACCCCCTGCTCTTGAGATTCTCCCAGATGTGGGCTGCATTTTGGCTGCATATTGGGCTGGAGCTTCTCGTGGTTTGAGGCCTGGCTTGCTCCACCCCCTGCTCTTGAGATTCTCCCGGATGTGGGCTGCATTTTGGCTGCATTTTGGGCTGGAGCTTCTCGTGGTTTGAGGTCTGGCTTGCTCTACCCCCTGCTCTTGAGATTCTCCTGGATGTGGGCTGCATTTTGGCTGATTCTTGGGCTGGAGCTTCCCGTGGTTTGAGGCCTGGCTTGCTCCACCCCCTGCTCTTGAAATTCTCCCGGAAGTGGGCTGCATTTTGGCTGCCTTTTGGGCTGGAGCTTCTCGTGCTTTGAGGCCTGGCTTGCTCCACCCCCTGCTCTTGAGATTCTCCTGGATGTGGGCTGCATTTTGGCTGCCTTTTGGGCTGGAGCTTCTCGTGGTTTGAGGCCTGGCTTGCTCCACCCCCTGCTCTTGAGATTCTCCCGGATGTGGGCTGCATTTTGGCTGCCTTTTGGGCTGGAGCTTCTCGTGGTTTGTGGCCTGGCTTGCTCCACCCCCTGCTCTTGATATTCTCCCAGATGTGGGCTGCATTTTGGCTGCATTTTGGGCTGGAGCTTCTCGTGGTTTGAGGCCTGGCTTGCTCCACCCCCTGCTCTTGAGATTCTCCCGGATGTGGGCTGGATTTTGGCTGCCTTTTGGGCTGGAGCTTCTCGTGGTTTGAGGCCTGGCTTGCTCCAACCCTGCTCTTGATATTTTCCTGGATGTGGGCTGGATTTTGGCTGCCTTTTGGGCTGGAGCTTCTCGTGGTTTGAGGCCTGGCTTGCTCCACCCCCTGCTCTTGAGATTCTCCCGGATGTGGGCTGGATTTCGGCTCCCTTTTGGGCTGGAGCTTCTCGAGGTTTGAGGCCTGGCTTGCTCCACCCCCTGCTCTTGAGATTCTCCCGGATGTGGGCTGCATTTTGGCTGCCTTTTGTGCTGGAGCTTCTCGTGGTTTGGGGCCTGGCTTGCTCCACCCCCTGCTCTTGAGATTCTCCCGGATGTGGGCTGCATTTTGGCTGCCTTTTGACCTGGAGCTTCTCGTGGTTTGAGGCCTGGCTTGCTCCACCCCCTGCTCTTGAAATTCTCCCGGAAGTGGGCTGCATTTTGGCTGCATTTTGGGCTGGAGCTTCTCGTGGTTTGAGGCCTGGCTTGCTCCACCCCCTGCTCTTGAGATTCTCCTGGAGGAAGGCTGCATTTTGGCTTCATTTTGGGCTGGAGCTTCTCGAGGTTTGTGGCCTGGCTTGCTCCACCCCCTGCTCTTGAGATTCTCCCAGATGTGGGCTGCATTTTGGCTGCATTTTGGGCTGGAGCTTCTCGTGGTTTGAGGCCTGGCTTGCTCCACCCCCTGCTCTTGAGATTCTCCCGGATGTGGGCTGCATTTTGGCTGCCTTTTGGGCTGGAGCTTCTCGTGGTTTGAGGTCTGGCTTGCTCCACCCCCTGCTCTTGAGATTCTCCCCGATGTGGGCTGCATTTTGGCTGATTCTTGGGCTGGAGCTTCCCGTGGTTTGAGGCCTGGCTTGCTCCACCCCCTGCTCTTGAAATTCTCCCGGAAGTGGGATGCATTTTGGCTGCCTTTTGGGCTGGAGCTTCTCGTGCTTTGAGGCCTGGCTTGCTCCACCCCCTGCTCTTGAGATTCTCCCGGATGTGGGCTGCATTTTGGCTTCATTTTGGGCTGGAGCTTCTAGAGGTTTGTGGCCTGGCTTTCTCCAACCCCTGCTCTTGAGATTCTCCCAGATGTGGGCTGCATTTTGGCTGCCTTTTGGGCTGGAGCTTCTCGTGGTTTGAGGCCTGGCTTGCTCCACCCCCTGCTCTTGAGATTCTCCCGGATGTGGGCTGCATTTTGGCTGCCTTTTGGGCTGGAGCTTCCCGTGGTTTGTGGCCTGGCTTGCTCCACCCCCTGCTCTTGATATTCTCCCAGATGTGGGCTGCATTTTGGCTGCATTTTGGGCTGGAGCTTCTCGTGGTTTGAGGCCTGGCTTGCTCCACCCCCTGCTCTTGAGATTCTCCCGGATGTGGGCTGGATTTTGGCTGCCTTTTGGGCTGGAGCTTCTCGTGGTTTGAGGCCTGGCTTGCTCCAACCCTGCTCTTGATATTTTCCTGGATGTGGGCTGGATTTTGGCTGCATTTTGGGCTGGAGCTTCTCGTGGTTTGAGGCCTGGCTTGCTCCACCCCCTGCTCTTGAGATTCTCCCGGATGTGGGCTGGATTTCGGCTCCCTTTTGGGCTGGAGCTTCTCGAGGTTTGAGGCCTGGCTTGCTCCACCCCCTGCTCTTGAGATTCTCCTGGATGTGGGCTGCATTTTGGCTACATTTTGGGCTGGAGCTTCTCATCGTTTGAGGCCTGCCTTGCTCCACCCCCTGCTCTTGAGATTCTCCCAGATGTGGGCTGCATTTTGGCTGATTCTTGGGCTGGAGCTTCCCGTGGTTTGAGGCCTGGCTTGCTCCACCCCCTGCTCTTGAGATTCTCCCGGATGTGGGCTGGATTTTGGCTGCCTTTTGGGCTGGAGCTTCTCGTGGTTTGAGGCCTGGCTTGCTCCATCCCCTGCTCTTGAGATTCTCCCGGATGTGGGCTGCATTTTGGCTGCCTTTTGGGCTGGAGCTTCTCGTGGTTTGAGGCCTGGCTTGCTCCACCCCCTGCTCTTGAAATTCTCCCGGAAGTGGGCTGCATTTTGGCTGCATTTTGGGCTGGAGCTTCTCGTGGTTTGAGGCCTGGCTTGCTCCACCCCCTGCTCTTGAGATTCTCCCGGATGTGGGCTGCATTTTGGCTGCCTTTTGGGCTGGAGCTTCTCGTGGTTTGAGGTCTGGCTTGCTCCACCCCCTGCTCTTGAGATTCTCCTGGAGGTAGGCTGCATTTTGGCTTCATTTTGGGCTGGAGCTTCTAGAGGTTTGTGGCCTGGCTTGCTCCACCCCCTGCTCTTGATATTCTCCCGGATGTGGGCTGCATTTTGGCTGCCTTTTGGGCTGGAGCTTCTCGTGGTTTGAGGCCTGGCTTGCTCTACCCCCTGCTCTTGAGATTCTCCCGGATGTGGGCTGGATTTTGGCTGCCTTTTGGGCTGGAGCTTCTCGTGGTTTGAGGCCTGGCTTGCTCCAACCCTGCTCTTGATATTTTCCTGGATGTGGGCTGGATTTTGGCTGCATTTTGGGCTGGAGCTTCTCGTGGTTTGAGGCCTGGCTTGCTCCACCCCCTGCTCTTGAGATTCTCCCGGATGTGGGCTGGATTTCGGCTCCCTTTTGGGCTGGAGCTTCTCGAGGTTTGAGGCCTGGCTTGCTCCACCCCCTGCTCTTGAGATTCTCCTGGATGTGGGCTGCATTTTGGCTGCCTTTTGGGCTGGAGCTTCTCGAGGTTTGAGGCCTGGTTTGCTCCACCCCCTGCTCTTGAGATTCTCCCGGATGTGGGCTGCATTTTGGCTGCCTTTTGGGCTGGAGCTTCTCGTGGTTTGAGGCCTGCCTTGCTCCACCCCCTGCTGTTGAGATTCTCCCGGATGTGGGCTGCATTTTGGCTGCCTTTTGGGCTGGAGCTTCTCGTGGTTTGAGGCCTGGCTTGCTCCACCCCCTGCTCTTGAGATTATCCCGGATGTGGGCTGCATTTTGGCTGCCTTTTGGGCTGGAGCTTCTCGTGGTTTGAGGCCTGGCTTGCTCCATCCCCTGCTCTTGAGATTCTCCCGGATGTGGGCTGCATTTTGGCTGTATTTTGGGCTGGAGCTTCTCGTGGTTTGAGGCCTGGCTTGCTCCACCCCCTGCTCTTGAAATTCTCCCGGAAGTGGGCTGCATTTTGGCTGATTCCTGGGCTGGAGCTTCTCGTGGTTTGAGGCCTGGCTTGCTCCACCCCCTGCTCTTGAGATTCTCCTGGAGGTAGGCTGCATTTTGGCTTCATTTTGTTCTGGAGCTTCTCGAGGTTTGTGGCCTGGCTTGCTCCAACCCCTGCTCTTGAGATTCTCCCAGATGTGGGCTGGATTTTGGCTGCCTTTTGGGCTGGAGCTTCTCGTGGTTTGAGGCCTGGCTTGCTCCACCCCCTGCTCTTGAGATTCTCCGGGATGTGGGCTGCATTTTGGCTGCCTTTTGGGCTGGAGCTTCCCGTGGTTTGTGGCCTGGCTTGCTCCACCCCCTGCTCTTGATATTCTCCCAGATTTGGGCTGCATTTTGGCTGCATTTTTGGCTGGAGCTTCTCGTGGTTTGAGGCCTGGCTTGCTCCACCCCCTGCTCTTGAGATTCTCCCGGATGTGGGCTGGATTTTGGCTGCCTTTTGGGCTGGAGCTTCTCGTGGTTTGAGGCCTGGCTTGCTCCAACCCTGCTCTTGATATTTTCCTGGATGTGGGCTGGATTTTGGCTGCCTTTTGGGCTGGAGCTTCTCGTGGTTTGAGGCCTGGCTTGCTCCACCCCCTGCTCTTGAGATTCTCCCGGATGTGGGCTGGATTTCGGCTCCCTTTTGGGCTGGAGCTTCTCGAGGTTTGAGGCCTGGCTTGCTCCACCCCCTGCTCTTGAGATTCTCCTGGATGTGGGCTGCATTTTGGCTACATTTTGGGCTGGAGCTTCTCATCGTTTGAGGCCTGGCTTGCTCCACCCCCTGCTCTTGAGATTCTCCCGGAGGTGGGCTGCATTTTGGCTGCCTTTTGGGCTGGAGCTTCTCGTGGTTTGAGGCCTGGCTTGCTCCACCCCCTGCTCTTGAGATTCTCCCGGATGTGGGCTGCATTTTGGCTGCCTTTTGGGCAGGAGCTTCTCGGGGTTTGAGGCCTGGCTTGCTCCACCCCCTGCTCTTGAGATTCTCCTGGATGTGGGCTGCATTTTGGCTGATTCTTGGGCTGGAGCTTCCCGTGGTTTGAGGCCTGGCTTGCTCCACCCCCTGCTCTTGAAATTCTCCCGGAATTGGGCTGCATTTTGGCTGCCTTTTGGGCTGGAGCTTCTCGTGCTTTGAGGCCTGGCTTGCTCCACCCCCTGCTCTTGAGATTCTCCTGGAGGTAGGCTGCATTTTGGCTTCATTTTGGGCTGGAGCTTCTAGAGGTTTGTGGCCTGGCTTTCTCCAACCCCTGCTCTTGAGATTCTCCCAGATGTGGGCTGGATTTTGGCTGCCTTTTGGGCTGGAGCTTCTCGTGGTTTGAGGCCTGGCTTGCTCCACCCCCTGCTCTTGAGATTCTCCCAGATGTGGGCTGCATTTTGGCTGCCTTTTGGGCTGGAGCTTCTCGTGGTTTGTGGCCTGGCTTGCTCCACCCCCTGCTCTTGATATTCTCCCAGATGTGGGCTGCATTTTGGCTGCATTTTGGGCTGGAGCTTCTCGTGGTTTGAGGCCTGGCTTGCTCTACCCCCTGCTCTTGAGATTCTCCCGGATGTGGGCTGGATTTTGGCTGCCTTTTGGGCTGGAGCTTCTCGTGGTTTGAGGCCTGGCTTGCTCCACCCCCTGCTCTTGAGATTCTCCCGGATGTGGGCTGGATTTCGGCTCCCTTTTGGGCTGGAGCTTCTCGAGGTTTGAGGCCTGGCTTGCTCCACCCCCTGCTCTTGAGATTCTCCTGGATGTGGGCTGCATTTTGGCTGCCTTTTGGGCTGGAGCTTCTCGAGGTTTGAGGCCTGGTTTGCTCCACCCCCTGCTCTTGAGATTCTCCCGGACGTGGGCTGGATTTTGGCTGCCTTTTGGGCTGGAGATTCTCGTGGTTTGAGGCCTGGCTTGCTCCACCCCCTGCTCTTGAGATTCTCCCGGATGTGGGCTGCATTTTGGCTGCCTTTTGGGCTGGAGCTTCTCGTGGTTTGAGGCCTGCCTTGCTCCACCCCCTGCTGTTGAGATTCTCCCGGATGTGGGCTGCATTTTGGCTGCCTTTTGGGCTGGAGCTTCTCGTGGTTTGAGGCCTGGCTTGCTCCACCCCCTGCTCTTGAGATTATCCCGGATGTGGGCTGCATTTTGGCTGATTCTTGGGCTGGAGCTTCCCGTGGTTTGAGGCCTGGCTTGCTCCACCCCCTGCTCTTGAGATTCTCCCGGATGTGGGCTGGATTTTGGCTGCCTTTTGGGCTGGAGCTTCTCGTGGTTTGAGGCCTGGCTTGCTCTACCCCCTGCTCTTGAGATTCTCCCGGATGTGGGCTGCATTTTGGCTGCCTTTTGGGCTGGAGCTTCTCGTGGTTTGAGGCCTGGCTTGCTCCACCCCCTGCTCTTGAGATTCTCCCGGATGTGGGCTGGATTTCGGCTCCCTTTTGGGCTGGAGCTTCTCGAGGTTTGAGGCCTGGCTTGCTCCACCCCCTGCTCTTGAGATTCTCCTGGATGTGGGCTGCATTTTGGCTGCCTTTTGGGCTGGAGCTTCTCGAGGTTTGAGGCCTGGTTTGCTCCACCCCCTGCTCTTGAGATTCTCCCGGACGTGGGCTGGATTTTGGCTGCCTTTTGGGCTGGAGATTCTCGTGGTTTGAGGCCTGGCTTGCTCCACCCCCTGCTCTTGAGATTCTCCCGGATGTGGGCTGCATTTTGGCTGCCTTTTGGGCTGGAGCTTCTCGTGGTTTGAGGCCTGCCTTGCTCCACCCCCTGCTGTTGAGATTCTCCCGGATATGGGCTGCATTTTGGCTGCCTTTTGGGCTGGAGCTTCTCGTGGTTTGAGGCCTGGCTTGCTCCACCCCCTGCTCTTGAGATTATCCCGGATGTGGGCTGCATTTTGGCTGATTCTTGGGCTGGAGCTTCCCGTGGTTTGAGGCCTGGCTTGCTCCACCCCCTGCTCTTGAGATTCTCCCGGATGTGGGCTGGATTTTGGCTGCCTTTTGGGCTGGAGCTTCTCGTGGTTTGAGGCCTGGCTTGCTCCATCCCCTGCTCTTGAGATTCTCCCGGATGTGGGCTGCATTTTGGCTGTATTTTGGGCTGGAGCTTCTCGTGGTTTGAGGCCTGGCTTGCTCCACCCCCTGCTCTTGAAATTCTCCCGGAAGTGGGCTGCATTTTGGCTGATTCCTGGGCTGGAGCTTCTCGTGGTTTGAGGCCTGGCTTGCTCCACCCCCTGCTCTTGAGATTCTCCCGGATGTGGGCTGCATTTTGGCTGCATTTTGGGCTGGAGCTTCTCGTGGTTTGAGGTCTGGCTTGCTCTACCCCCTGCTCTTGAGATTCTCCCGGATGTGGGCTGCATTTTGGCTGCCTTTAAGACTGGAGCTTCTCGTGGTTTGAGGCCTGGCTTGCTCCACCCCCTGCTCTTGAGATTCTCCTGGAGGTAGGCTGCATTTTGGCTTCATTTTGTTCTGGAGCTTCTCGAGGTTTGTGGCCTGGCTTGCTCCAACCCCTGCTCTTGAGATTCTCCCAGATGTGGGCTGCATTTTGGCTGCCTTTTGGGCTGGAGCTTCTCGTGGTTTGAGGCCTGGCTTGCTCCACCCCCTGCTCTTGAGATTCTCCGGGATGTGGGCTGCATTTTGGCTGCCTTTTGGGCTGGAGCTTCCCGTGGTTTGTGGCCTGGCTTGCTCCACCCCCTGCTCTTGATATTCTCCCAGATTTGGGCTGCATTTTGGCTGCATTTTTGGCTGGAGCTTCTCGTGGTTTGAGGCCTGGCTTGCTCCACCCCCTGCTCTTGAGATTCTCCCGGATGTGGGCTGGATTTTGGCTGCCTTTTGGGCTGGAGCTTCTCGTGGTTTGAGGCCTGGCTTGCTCCAACCCTGCTCTTGATATTTTCCTGGATGTGGGCTGGATTTTGGCTGCCTTTTGGGCTGGAGCTTCTCGTGGTTTGAGGCCTGGCTTGCTCCACCCCCTGCTCTTGAGATTCTCCCGGATGTGGGCTGGATTTCGGCTCCCTTTTGGGCTGGAGCTTCTCGAGGTTTGAGGCCTGGCTTGCTCCACCCCCTGCTCTTGAGATTCTCCTGGATGTGGGCTGCATTTTGGCTACATTTTGGGCTGGAGCTTCTCATCGTTTGAGGCCTGGCTTGCTCCACCCCCTGCTCTTGAGATTCTCCCGGAGGTGGGCTGCATTTTGGCTGCCTTTTGGGCTGGAGCTTCTCGTGGTTTGAGGCCTGGCTTGCTCCACCCCCTGCTCTTGAGATTCTCCCGGATGTGGGCTGCATTTTGGCTGCCTTTTGGGCAGGAGCTTCTCGGGGTTTGAGGCCTGGCTTGCTCCACCCCCTGCTCTTGAGATTCTCCTGGATGTGGGCTGCATTTTGGCTGATTCTTGGGCTGGAGCTTCCCGTGGTTTGAGGCCTGGCTTGCTCCACCCCCTGCTCTTGAAATTCTCCCGGAATTGGGCTGCATTTTGGCTGCCTTTTGGGCTGGAGCTTCTCGTGCTTTGAGGCCTGGCTTGCTCCACCCCCTGCTCTTGAGATTCTCCTGGAGGTAGGCTGCATTTTGGCTTCATTTTGGGCTGGAGCTTCTAGAGGTTTGTGGCCTGGCTTTCTCCAACCCCTGCTCTTGAGATTCTCCCAGATGTGGGCTGGATTTTGGCTGCCTTTTGGGCTGGAGCTTCTCGTGGTTTGAGGCCTGGCTTGCTCCACCCCCTGCTCTTGAGATTCTCCCAGATGTGGGCTGCATTTTGGCTGCCTTTTGGGCTGGAGCTTCTCGTGGTTTGTGGCCTGGCTTGCTCCACCCCCTGCTCTTGATATTCTCCCAGATGTGGGCTGCATTTTGGCTGCATTTTGGGCTGGAGCTTCTCGTGGTTTGAGGCCTGGCTTGCTCTACCCCCTGCTCTTGAGATTCTCCCGGATGTGGGCTGGATTTTGGCTGCCTTTTGGGCTGGAGCTTCTCGTGGTTTGAGGCCTGGCTTGCTCCACCCCCTGCTCTTGAGATTCTCCCGGATGTGGGCTGGATTTCGGCTCCCTTTTGGGCTGGAGCTTCTCGAGGTTTGAGGCCTGGCTTGCTCCACCCCCTGCTCTTGAGATTCTCCTGGATGTGGGCTGCATTTTGGCTGCCTTTTGGGCTGGAGCTTCTCGAGGTTTGAGGCCTGGTTTGCTCCACCCCCTGCTCTTGAGATTCTCCCGGACGTGGGCTGGATTTTGGCTGCCTTTTGGGCTGGAGATTCTCGTGGTTTGAGGCCTGGCTTGCTCCACCCCCTGCTCTTGAGATTCTCCCGGATGTGGGCTGCATTTTGGCTGCCTTTTGGGCTGGAGCTTCTCGTGGTTTGAGGCCTGCCTTGCTCCACCCCCTGCTGTTGAGATTCTCCCGGATGTGGGCTGGATTTTGGCTGCCTTTTGGGCTGGAGCTTCTCGTGGTTTGAGGCCTGGCTTGCTCCACCCCCTGCTCTTGAGATTCTCCCGGATGTGGGCTGGATTTTGGCTGCCTTTTGGGCTGGAGCTTCTCGTGGTTTGAGGCCTGGCTTGCTCCACCCCCTGCTCTTGAGATTCTCCCGGATGTGGGCTGGATTTCGGCTCCCTTTTGGGCTGGAGCTTCTCGAGGTTTGAGGCCTGGCTTGCTCCACCCCCTGCTCTTGAGATTCTCCTGGATGTGGGCTGCATTTTGGCTGCCTTTTGGGCTGGAGCTTCTCGAGGTTTGAGGCCTGGTTTGCTCCACCCCCTGCTCTTGAGATTCTCCCGGACGTGGGCTGGATTTTGGCTGCCTTTTGGGCTGGAGATTCTCGTGGTTTGAGGCCTGGCTTGCTCCACCCCCTGCTCTTGAGATTCTCCCGGATGTGGGCTGCATTTTGGCTGCCTTTTGGGCTGGAGCTTCTCGTGGTTTGAGGCCTGCCTTGCTCCACCCCCTGCTGTTGAGATTCTCCCGGATGTGGGCTGCATTTTGGCTGCCTTTTGGGCTGGAGCTTCTCGTGGTTTGAGGCCTGGCTTGCTCCACCCCCTGCTCTTGAGATTCTCCCGGATGTGGGCTGCATTTTGGCTGATTCTTGGGCTGGAGCTTCCCGTGGTTTGAGGCCTGGCTTGCTCCACCCCCTGCTCTTGAGATTCTCCCGGATGTGGGCTGCATTTTGGCTGCCTTTTGGGCTGGAGCTTCTCGTGGTTTGAGGCCTGGCTTGCTCCATCCCCTGCTCTTGAGATTCTCCCGGATGTGGGCTGCATTTTGGCTGTATTTTGGGCTGGAGCTTCTCGTGGTTTGAGGCCTGGCTTGCTCCACCCCCTGCTCTTGAAATTCTCCCGGAAGTGGGCTGCATTTTGGCTGATTCCTGGGCTGGAGCTTCTCGTGGTTTGAGGCCTGGCTTGCTCCACCCCCTGCTCTTGAGATTCTCCCGGATGTGGGCTGCATTTTGGCTGCCTTTTGGGCTGGAGCTTCTCGTGGTTTGAGGTCTGTCTTGATCTACCCCCTGCTCTTGAGATTCTCCCGGAGGTGGGCTGCATTTTGGCTGATTCTTGGGCTGGAGCTTCTCGTGGTTTGAGGCCTGGCTTGCTCCACCCCCTGCTCTTGAAATTCTCCCGGATGTGGGCTGCATTTTGGCTGCCTTTAAGACTGGAGCTTCTCGTGGTTTGAGGCCTGGCTTGCTCCACCCCCTGCTCTTGAGATTCTCCTGGAGGTAGGCTGCATTTTGGCTTCATTTTGTTCTGGAGCTTCTCGAGGTTTGTGGCCTGGCTTGCTCCAACCCCTGCTCTTGAGATTCTCCCAGATGTGGGCTGCATTTTGGCTGCCTTTTGGGCTGGAGCTTCTCGTGGTTTGAGGCCTGGCTTGCTCCACCCCCTGCTCTTGATATTTTCCTGGATGTGGGCTGGATTTTGGCTGCCTTTTGGGCTGGAGCTTCTCGTGGTTTGAGGCCTGGCTTGCTCCACCCCCTGCTCTTGAGATTCTCCCGGATGTGGGCTGGATTTCGGCTCCCTTTTGGGCTGGAGCTTCTCGAGGTTTGAGGCCTGGCTTGCTCCACCCCCTGCTCTTGAGATTCTCCTGGATGTGGGCTGCATTTTGGCTACATTTTGGGCTGGAGCTTCTCATCGTTTGAGGCCTGGCTTGCTCCACCCCCTGCTCTTGAGATTCTCCCGGAGGTGGGCTGCATTTTGGCTGCCTTTTGGGCAGGAGCTTCTCGGGGTTTGAGGCCTGGCTTGCTCCACCCCCTGCTCTTGAGATTCTCCCGGATGTGGGCTGCATTTTGGCTGCCTTTTGGGCTGGAGCTTCTCGTGGTTTGAGGCCTGCCTTGCTCCACCCCCTGCTCTTGATATTCTCCCGGATGTGGGCTGCATTTTGGCTGCCTTTTGGGCTGGAGCTTCTCGTGGTTTGAGGCCTGGCTTGCTCCACCACCTGCTCTTGAGATTCTCCCGGATGTGGGCTGCATTTTGGCTGCCTTTTGTGCTGGAGCTTCTCGTGGTTTGAGGCCTGGCTTGCTCCACCCCGTGCTCTTGAGATTCTCCCGGATGTGGGCTGCATTTTGGCTGATTATTGGGCTGGAGCTTCCCGTGGTTTGTGGCCTGGCTTGCTCCACCCCCTGCTCTTGATATTCTCCCAGATGTGGGCTGCATTTTGGCTGATTCTTGGGCTGGAGCTTCCCGTGATTTGAGGCCTGGCTTGCTCCACCCCCTGCTCTTGAGATTCTCCCGGATGTGGGCTGCATTTTGGCTGCCTTTTGGGATGGAGCTTCTCGTGGTTTGAGGCCTGGCTTGCTCCACCCCCTGCTCTTGATATTCTCCCCTAAGTGGGCTGCATTTTGGCTGATTCTTGGGCTGGAGCTTCTCGTGGTTTGAGGCCTGGCTTGCTCCACCCCCTGCTCTTGAGATTCTCCCGGAGGTGGGCTGCATTTTTGCTGCCTTTTGGGCTGGAGCTTCTCGTGGTTTGTGGCCTGGCTTGCTCCACCCCCGCTCTTGAGATTCTCCCGGATGTGGGCTGCATTTTGGCTCCCTTTTGGGCTGGAGCTTCTCGAGGTTTGAGGCCTGGCTTGCTCCACCCCCTGCTCTTGATATTCTCCTGGATGTGGGCTGCATTTTGGCTACATGTTGGGCTGGAGCTTCTCATGGTTTGAGGCCTGGCTTGCTCCACCCCCTGCTCTTGAGATTCTCCCGGATGTGGGCTGCATTTTGGCTGCCTGTTGGGCTGGAGCTTCTCGTGGTTTGAGGCCTGGCTTGCTCCACCCCCTGCTCTTGAGATTCTCCCGGATGTGGGCTGCATTTTGGCTGCATTTTGGGCTGGAGCTTCTCGTGGTTTGAGGCCTGGCTTGCTCCACCCCCTGCTCTTGAGATTCTCCCGGATGTGGGCTGCATTTTGGCTGCCTTTTGGGCTGGAGCTTCTCGTGGTTTGAGGCCTGGCTTGCTCCACCCCCTGCTCTTGAGATTCTCCCGGATGTGGGCTGCATTTTGGCTGCCTTTTGGGCTGGAGCTTCTTGAGGTTTGAGGCCTGGCTTGCTCCACCCCCTGCTCTTGATATTCTCCCCGAAGTGGGCTGCATTTTGGCTGCCTTTTGGGCTGGAGCTTCCCGTGGTTTGTGGCCTGGCTTGCTCCACCCCCTGCTCTTGATATTCTCCGAGATGTGGGCTGCATTTTGGCTTCATTTTGGGCTGGAGCTTCTCGAGGTTTGTGGCCTGGCTTGCTCCACCCCCTGCTCTTGAGATTCTCCCGGATGTGGGCTGGATTTTGGCTGCATTTAAGGCTGGAGCTTCTCGTGGTTTGAGGCCTGGCTTGCTCTACCCCCTGCTCTTGATATTCTCCCCGAAGTGGGCTGCATTTTGGCTGTATTTTGGGCTGGAGCTTCTCGTGGTTTGAGGCCTGGCTTGCTCCACCCCCTGCTCTTGAAATTCTCCCGGAAGTGGGCTGCATTTTGGCTGATTCCTGGGCTGGAGCTTCTCGTGGTTTGAGGCCTGGCTTGCTCCACCCCCTGCTCTTGAGATTCTCCCGGATGTGGGCTGCATTTTGGCTGCCTTTTGGGCTGGAGCTTCTCGTGGTTTGAGGTCTGTCTTGATCTACCCCCTGCTCTTGAGATTCTCCCGGAGGTGGGCTGCATTTTGGCTGATTCTTGGGCTGGAGCTTCTCGTGGTTTGAGGCCTGGCTTGCTCCACCCCCTGCTCTTGAAATTCTCCCGGATGTGGGCTGCATTTTGGCTGCCTTTAAGACTGGAGCTTCTCGTGGTTTGAGGCCTGGCTTGCTCCACCCCCTGCTCTTGAGATTCTCCTGGAGGTAGGCTGCATTTTGGCTTCATTTTGTTCTGGAGCTTCTCGAGGTTTGTGGCCTGGCTTGCTCCAACCCCTGCTCTTGAGATTCTCCCAGATGTGGGCTGCATTTTGGCTGCCTTTTGGGCTGGAGCTTCTCGTGGTTTGAGGCCTGGCTTGCTCCACCCCCTGCTCTTGATATTTTCCTGGATGTGGGCTGGATTTTGGCTGCCTTTTGGGCTGGAGCTTCTCGTGGTTTGAGGCCTGGCTTGCTCCACCCCCTGCTCTTGAGATTCTCCCGGATGTGGGCTGGATTTCGGCTCCCTTTTGGGCTGGAGCTTCTCGAGGTTTGAGGCCTGGCTTGCTCCACCCCCTGCTCTTGAGATTCTCCTGGATGTGGGCTGCATTTTGGCTACATTTTGGGCTGGAGCTTCTCATCGTTTGAGGCCTGGCTTGCTCCACCCCCTGCTCTTGAGATTCTCCCGGAGGTGGGCTGCATTTTGGCTGCCTTTTGGGCAGGAGCTTCTCGGGGTTTGAGGCCTGGCTTGCTCCACCCCCTGCTCTTGAGATTCTCCCGGATGTGGGCTGCATTTTGGCTGCCTTTTGGGCTGGAGCTTCTCGTGGTTTGAGGCCTGGCTTGCTCCACCCCCTGCTCTTGATATTCTCCCGGATGTGGGCTGCATTTTGGCTGCCTTTTGGGCTGGAGCTTCTCGTGGTTTGAGGCCTGGCTTGCTCCACCACCTGCTCTTGAGATTCTCCCGGATGTGGGCTGCATTTTGGCTGCCTTTTGTGCTGGAGCTTCTCGTGGTTTGAGGCCTGGCTTGCTCCACCCCGTGCTCTTGAGATTCTCCCGGATGTGGGCTGCATTTTGGCTGATTCTTGGGCTGGAGCTTCTCGTGGTTTGAGGCCTGGCTTGCTCCACCCCCTGCTCTTGAGATTCTCCCGGAGGTGGGCTGCATTTTTGCTGCCTTTTGGGCTGGAGCTTCTCGTGGTTTGTGGCCTGGCTTGCTCCACCCCCGCTCTTGAGATTCTCCCGGATGTGGGCTGCATTTTGGCTCCCTTTTGGGCTGGAGCTTCTCGAGGTTTGAGGCCTGGCTTGCTCCACCCCCTGCTCTTGATATTCTCCTGGATGTGGGCTGCATTTTGGCTACATGTTGGGCTGGAGCTTCTCATGGTTTGAGGCCTGGCTTGCTCCACCCCCTGCTCTTGAGATTCTCCCGGATGTGGGCTGCATTTTGGCTGCCTGTTGGGCTGGAGCTTCTCGTGGTTTGAGGCCTGGCTTGCTCCACCCCCTGCTCTTGAGATTCTCCCGGATGTGGGCTGCATTTTGGCTGCATTTTGGGCTGGAGCTTCTCGTGGTTTGAGGCCTGGCTTGCTCCACCCCCTGCTCTTGAGATTCTCCCGGATGTGGGCTGCATTTTGGCTGCCTTTTGGGCTGGAGCTTCTCGTGGTTTGAGGCCTGGCTTGCTCCACCCCCTGCTCTTGAGATTCTCCCGGATGTGGGCTGCATTTTGGCTGCCTTTTGGGCTGGAGCTTCTTGAGGTTTGAGGCCTGGCTTGCTCCACCCCCTGCTCTTGATATTCTCCCCGAAGTGGGCTGCATTTTGGCTGCCTTTTGGGCTGGAGCTTCCCGTGGTTTGTGGCCTGGCTTGCTCCACCCCCTGCTCTTGATATTCTCCGAGATGTGGGCTGCATTTTGGCTTCATTTTGGGCTGGAGCTTCTCGAGGTTTGTGGCCTGGCTTGCTCCACCCCCTGCTCTTGAGATTCTCCCGGATGTGGGCTGGATTTTGGCTGCATTTAAGGCTGGAGCTTCTCGTGGTTTGAGGCCTGGCTTGCTCTACCCCCTGCTCTTGATATTCTCCCCGAAGTGGGCTGCATATTGGCTGCCTTTGGGGCTGGAGCTTCTCGTGGTTTGAGGCCTGGCTTGCTCCACTCCCTGCTCTTGAGATTCTCCCGGATGTGGGCTGCATTTTGGCTTCATTTTGGGCTGGAGCTTCTCGTGGTTTGAGGCCTGGCTTGCTCCACCCCCTGCTCTTGAGATTCTCCCGGAGGTGGGCTGCATTTTTGCTGCATTTTGGGCTGGAGCTTCTCGTGGTTTGTGGCCTGGCTTGCTCCACACCCGCTCTTGAGATTCTCCCGGATGTGGGCTGCATTTTGGCTCCCTTTTGGGCTGGAGCTTCTCGAGGTTTGAGGCCTGGCTTGCTCCACCCCCTGCTCTTGATATTCTCCTGGATGTGGGCTGCATTTTGGCTAAATGTTGGGCTGGAGCTTCTCATGGTTTGAGGCCTGGCTTGCTCCATCCCCTGCTCTTGAGATTCTCCTGGATGTGGGCTGCATTTTGGCTGATTCTTGGGCTGGAGCTTCTCGTGGTTTGAGGCCTGGCTTGCTCCACCCCCTGCTCTTGAAATTCTCCCCGAAGTGGGCTGCATTTTGGCTGCCTTTTGGGCTGGAGCTTGTCGTGGTTTGAGGCCTGGCTTGCTCCACCCCCTGCTCTTGAGATTATCCCGGATGTGGGCTGCATTTTGGTTGATTCTTGGGCTGGAGCTTCCCATGGTTTGAGGCCTGCCTTGCTCCACCCCCTGCTCTTGAGATTCTCCCGGATGTGGGCTGGATTTTGGCTGCCTTTAAGACTGGAGCTTCTCGTGGTTTGAGGCCTGGCTTGCTCCACCCCCTGCTCTTGAGATTCTCCCGGATGTGGCCTGCATTTTGGCTGATTCTTGGGCTGGAGCTTCTCGTGGTTTGAGGCCTGGCTTGCTCCACCCCCTGCTCTTGAGATTCTCCTGGAGGTGGGCTGCATTTTGGCTGCCTTTTGGGCTGGAGCTTCTCGTGGTTTGAGGCCTGGCTTGCTCCACCCCCTGCTCTTGAGATTCTCCCGGAGGTGGGCTGCATTTTGGCTTCCTTTTGGGCTGGAGCTTCTCGTGGTTTGAGGCCTGCCTTGCTCCACCCCCTGCTCTTGAGATTCTCCCGGATGTGGGCTGCATTTTGGCTGCCTTTTGGGCTGGAGCTTCTCGTGGTTTGAGGCCTGGCTTGCTCCACCCCCTGCTCTTGAGATTCTCCTGGAGGTAGGCTGCATTTTGGCTTCATTTTGGGCTGGAGCTTCTCGAGGTTTGTGGCCTGGCTTGCTCCACCCCCTGCTCTTGAGATTCTCCCGGATGTGGGCTGCATTTTGGCTCCCTTTTGGGCTGGAGCTTCTTGTGGTTTGAGGCCTGGCTTGCTCCACCCCCTGCTCTTGAGATTCTCCCGGATGTGGGCTGCATTTTGGCTGATTCTTGGGCTGGAGCTTCTCGTGCTTTGAGGCCTGGCTTGCTCCACCCCCTGCTCTTGAGATTCTCCTGGAGGTGGGCTGCATTTTGGCTGCCTTTTGGGCTGGAGCTTCTCGTGGTTTGAGGCCTGGCTTGCTCCACCCCCTGCTCTTGAGATTCTCCTGGATGTGGGCTGCATTTTGGCTGCCTTTTGGGCTGGAGCTTCTCGTGGTTTGAGGCCTGGCTTGCTCCACCCCCTGCTCTTGAGATTCTCCCGGATGTGGGCTGCATTTTGGCTGATTCTTGGGCTGGAGCTTCCCGTGGTTTGTGGCCTGGCTTGCTCCACCCCCTGCTCTTGAGATTCTCCCGGATGTGGGCTGCATTTTGGCTGCCTTTTGTGCTGGAGCTTCTCGTGGTTTGAGGCCTGGCTTGCTCCACCCCCTGCTCTTGAGATTCTCCCGGATGTGGGCTGCATTTTGGCTACATTTTGGGATGGAGCTTCTCGTGGTTTGAGGCCTGGCTTGCTCCACCCCCTGCTCTTGAGATTCTCCCGGATGTGGGCTGCATTTTGGCTGCCTTTTGTGCTGGAGCTTCTCGTGGTTTGAGGCCTGGCTTGCTCCACCACCTGCTCTTGAGATTCACACGGAAGTGGGCTGCATTTTGGCTGCCTTTTGGGCTGGAGCTTCTCGTGGTTTGAGGCCTGGCTTGCTCCACCCCCTGCTCTTGAGATTCTCCCAGAGGTGGGCTGCATTTTGGCTGCCTTTGGGGCTGGAGCTTCTCGTGGTTTGAGGCCTGGCTTGCTCCACCCCCTGCTCTTGAGATTCTCCCGGATTTGGGCTGCATTTTGGCTTCATTTTGGGCTGGAACTTCTCGAGGTTTGTGGCCTGGCTTGCTCAAACCCCTGCTCTTGAGATTCTCCCGGATGTGGGCTGGATTTTGGCTGCCTTTAAGGCTGGAGCTTCTCGTGGTTTGAGGCCTGGCTTGCTCCACCCCCTGCTCTTGAGATTCTCCCGGATTTGGGCTGCATTTTGGCTTCATTTTGGGCTGGAGCTTCTCGAGGTTTGTGGCCTGGCTTGCTCCAACCCCTGCTCTTGAGATTCTCCCGGATGTGGCCTGCATTTTGGCTGCCTTTTGGGCTGGAGAATCTCGTGGTTTGAGGCCTGGCTTGCTCCACCCCCTGCTCTTGAGATTCTCCCGGAGGTGGGCTGCATTTTGGCTGATTCTTGGGCTGGAGCATCTCGTGGTTTGAGGCCTGGCTTGCTCCACCCCCTGCTCTTGACATTCTCCCGGATGTGGGCTGCATTTTGGCTTCATTTTTGGATGCAGCTTCTCGAGGTTTGGGGCCTGGCTTGCTCCACCCCCTGCTCTTGAGATTCTCCCGGATGTGGGCTGCATTTTGGCTGCCTTTTGGGCTGGAGCTTCTCGTGGTTTGAGGCCTGGCTTGCTCCAACCCCTGCTCTTGAGATTCTCCCGGATGTGGGCTGCATTTTGGCTTCATTTTGGGCTGGAGCTTCTCGAGGTTTGTGGCCTGGCTTGCTAAACCCCCTGCTCTTGAGATTCTCCCAGATGTGGGCTGCATTTTGGCTGCATTTTGGGCTGAAGCTTCTCGTGGTTTGGGTCCTGGTTTGCTCCACCCCCTGCTCTTGAGATTCTCCCAGATGTGGGCTGGATTTTGGCTGCCTTTTGGGCTGGAGCTTCTTGTGGTTTGAGGCCTGGCTTGCTCCACCCCCTGCTCTTGAGATTCTCCCGGATGTGGGCTGCATTTTGGCTTCATTTTGGGCTGGAGCTTCTCGAGGTTTGTGGCCTGGCTTGCTCCACCCCCTGCTCTTGAGATTCTCCCGGAGGTGGGCTGCATTTTGGCTGATTCTTGGGCTGGAGCTTCTCGTGGTTTGAGGCCTGCCTTGCTCCACCCCCTGCTCTTGAGATTCTCCCGGATGTGGGCTGCATTTTGGCTGCCTTTTGGGCTGGATCTTCCCGTGGTTTGAGGCCTGGCTTGCTCCACCCCCTGCTCTTGAGATTCTCCTGGATGTGGGCTGCATTTTGGCTGCCTTTTGGGCTGGAGCTTCTCGTGGTTTGAGGCCTGGCTTGCTCCACCCCCTGCTCTTGAGATTCTCCCGGATGTGGGCTGCATTTTGGCTGATTCTTGGGCTGGAGCTTCTCGTGGTTTGAGGCCTGCCTTGCTCCAGCCCCTGCTCTTGAGATTCTCCCGGATGTGGGCTGCATTTTGGCTGATTCTTGGGCTGGAGCTTCCCGTGGTTTGAGGCCTGGCTTGCTCCACCCACTGCTCTTGAGATTCTCCCGGAGGTGGGCTGCATTTTGGCTGCCTTTTGGGCTGGAGCTTCTCGTGGTTTGTGGCCTGGCTTGCTCCACCCCCTTCTCTTGAGATTCTCCCAGATGTGGGCTGCATTTTGGCTGCATTTTCGGCTGGAGCTTCTCGTGGTTTGAGGCCTGGCTTGCTCCACCCCCTGCTCTTGAGATTCTCCCGGAGGTGGGCTGCATTTTGGCTGCCTTTTGGGCTGGAGCTTCTCATGGTTTGAGGCCTGGCTTGCTCCACCCCCTGCTCTTGATATTCTCCTGGATGTGGGCTGCATTTTGGCTGCCTTTTGGGCTGGAGCTTCTCGTGGTTTGAGGCCTGGCTTGCTCCACCGCCTGCTCTTGAGATTCTCCCGCATGTGGGCTGGATTTTGGCTCCCTTTTGGGCTGGAGCTTCTCGAGGTTTGAGGCCTGGCTTGCTCCACCCCCTGCTCTTGATATTCTCCTGGATGTGGGCTGCATTTTGCCTACATTTTGGGGTGGAGCTTCTCATGGTTTGAGGCCTGGCTTGCTCCACCCCCTGCTCTTGAGATTCTCCTGGATGTGGGCTGCATTTTGGCTGATTCTTGGGCTGGAGCTTCTCGTGCTTTGAGGCCTGGCTTGCTCCACCCCCTGCTCTTGAGATTCTCCTGGAGGTGGGCTGCATTTTGGCTGCCTTTTGGGCTGGAGCTTCTCGTGGTTTGAGGCCTGGCTTGCTCCACCCCCTGCTCTTGAGATTCTCCTGGATGTGGGCTGCATTTTGGCTGCCTTTTGGGCTGGAGCTTCTCGTGGTTTGAGGCCTGGCTTGCTCCACCCCCTGCTCTTGAGATTCTCCCGGATGTGGGCTGCATTTTGGCTGATTCTTGGGCTGGAGCTTCCCGTGGTTTGTGGCCTGGCTTGCTCCACCCCCTGCTCTTGAGATTCTCCCGGATGTGGGCTGCATTTTGGCTGCCTTTTGTGCTGGAGCTTCTCGTGGTTTGAGGCCTGGCTTGCTCCACCCCCTGCTCTTGAGATTCTCCCGGATGTGGGCTGCATTTTGGCTACATTTTGGGATGGAGCTTCTCGTGGTTTGAGGCCTGGCTTGCTCCACCCCCTGCTCTTGAGATTCTCCCGGATGTGGGCTGCATTTTGGCTGCCTTTTGTGCTGGAGCTTCTCGTGGTTTGAGGCCTGGCTTGCTCCACCACCTGCTCTTGAGATTCACCCGGAAGTGGGCTGCATTTTGGCTGCCTTTTGGGCTGGAGCTTCTCGTGGTTTGAGGCCTGGCTTGCTCCACCCCCTGCTCTTGAGATTCTCCCAGAGGTGGGCTGCATTTTGGCTGCCTTTGGGGCTGGAGCTTCTCGTGGTTTGAGGCCTGGCTTGCTCCACCCCCTGCTCTTGAGATTCTCCCGGATTTGGGCTGCATTTTGGCTTCATTTTGGGCTGGAACTTCTCGAGGTTTGTGGCCTGGCTTGCTCAAACCCCTGCTCTTGAGATTCTCCCGGATGTGGGCTGGATTTTGGCTGCCTTTAAGGCTGGAGCTTCTCGTGGTTTGAGGCCTGGCTTGCTCCACCCCCTGCTCTTGAGATTCTCCCGGATTTGGGCTGCATTTTGGCTTCATTTTGGGCTGGAGCTTCTCGAGGTTTGTGGCCTGGCTTGCTCCAACCCCTGCTCTTGAGATTCTCCCGGATGTGGCCTGCATTTTGGCTGCCTTTTGGGCTGGAGAATCTCGTGGTTTGAGGCCTGGCTTGCTCCACCCCCTGCTCTTGAGATTCTCCCGGAGGTGGGCTGCATTTTGGCTGATTCTTGGGCTGGAGCATCTCGTGGTTTGAGGCCTGGCTTGCTCCACCCCCTGCTCTTGACATTCTCCCGGATGTGGGCTGCATTTTGGCTTCATTTTTGGATGCAGCTTCTCGAGGTTTGGGGCCTGGCTTGCTCCACCCCCTGCTCTTGAGATTCTCCCGGATGTGGGCTGCATTTTGGCTGCCTTTTGGGCTGGAGCTTCTCGTGGTTTGAGGCCTGGCTTGCTCCAACCCCTGCTCTTGAGATTCTCCCGGATGTGGGCTGCATTTTGGCTTCATTTTGGGCTGGAGCTTCTCGAGGTTTGTGGCCTGGCTTGCTAAACCCCCTGCTCTTGAGATTCTCCCAGATGTGGGCTGCATTTTGGCTGCATTTTGGGCTGAAGCTTCTCGTGGTTTGGGTCCTGGTTTGCTCCACCCCCTGCTCTTGAGATTCTCCCAGATGTGGGCTGGATTTTGGCTGCCTTTTGGGCTGGAGCTTCTTGTGGTTTGAGGCCTGGCTTGCTCCACCCCCTGCTCTTGAGATTCTCCCGGATGTGGGCTGCATTTTGGCTTCATTTTGGGCTGGAGCTTCTCGAGGTTTGTGGCCTGGCTTGCTCCACCCCCTGCTCTTGAGATTCTCCCGGAGGTGGGCTGCATTTTGGCTGATTCTTGGGCTGGAGCTTCTCGTGGTTTGAGGCCTGCCTTGCTCCACCCCCTGCTCTTGAGATTCTCCCGGATGTGGGCTGCATTTTGGCTGCCTTTTGGGCTGGATCTTCCCGTGGTTTGAGGCCTGGCTTGCTCCACCCCCTGCTCTTGAGATTCTCCTGGATGTGGGCTGCATTTTGGCTGCCTTTTGGGCTGGAGCTTCTCGTGGTTTGAGGCCTGGCTTGCTCCACCCCCTGCTCTTGAGATTCTCCCGGATGTGGGCTGCATTTTGGCTGATTCTTGGGCTGGAGCTTCTCGTGGTTTGAGGCCTGCCTTGCTCCAGCCCCTGCTCTTGAGATTCTCCCGGATGTGGGCTGCATTTTGGCTGATTCTTGGGCTGGAGCTTCCCGTGGTTTGAGGCCTGGCTTGCTCCACCCACTGCTCTTGAGATTCTCCCGGAGGTGGGCTGCATTTTGGCTGCCTTTTGGGCTGGAGCTTCTCGTGGTTTGTGGCCTGGCTTGCTCCACCCCCTTCTCTTGAGATTCTCCCAGATGTGGGCTGCATTTTGGCTGCATTTTCGGCTGGAGCTTCTCGTGGTTTGAGGCCTGGCTTGCTCCACCCCCTGCTCTTGAGATTCTCCCGGAGGTGGGCTGCATTTTGGCTGCCTTTTGGGCTGGAGCTTCTCATGGTTTGAGGCCTGGCTTGCTCCACCCCCTGCTCTTGATATTCTCCTGGATGTGGGCTGCATTTTGGCTGCCTTTTGGGCTGGAACTTCTCGTGGTTTGAGGCCTGGCTTGCTCCACCGCCTGCTCTTGAGATTCTCCCGCATGTGGGCTGGATTTTGGCTCCCTTTTGGGCTGGAGCTTCTCGAGGTTTGAGGCCTGGCTTGCTCCACCCCCTGCTCTTGATATTCTCCTGGATGTGGGCTGCATTTTGCCTACATTTTGGGCTGGAGCTTCTCGTGGTTTGAGGCCTGGCTTGCTCCACCCCCTGCTCTTGAGATTCTCCTGGAGGAAGGCTGCATTTTGGCTTCATTTTGGGCTGGAGCTTCTCGAGGTTTGTGGCCTGGCTTGCTCCAACCCCTGCTCTTGAGATTCTCCCGGATGTGGCCTGCATTTTGGCTGCCTTTTGGGCTGGAGAATCTCGTGGTTTGAGGCCTGGCTTGCTCCACCCCCTGCTCTTGAGATTCTCCCGGAGGTGGGCTGCATTTTGGCTGATTCTTGGGCTGGAGCATCTCGTGGTTTGAGGCCTGGCTTGCTCCACCCCCTGCTCTTGACATTCTCCCGGATGTGGGCTGCATTTTGGCTTCATTTTTGGATGCAGCTTCTCGAGGTTTGGGGCCTGGCTTGCTCCACCCCCTGCTCTTGAGATTCTCCCGGATGTGGGCTGCATTTTGGCTGCCTTTTGGGCTGGAGCTTCTCGTGGTTTGAGGCCTGGCTTGCTCCAACCCCTGCTCTTGAGATTCTCCCGGATGTGGGCTGCATTTTGGCTTCATTTTGGGCTGGAGCTTCTCGAGGTTTGTGGCCTGGCTTGCTAAACCCCCTGCTCTTGAGATTCTCCCAGATGTGGGCTGCATTTTGGCTGCATTTTGGGCTGAAGCTTCTCGTGGTTTGGGTCCTGGTTTGCTCCACCCCCTGCTCTTGAGATTCTCCCAGATGTGGGCTGGATTTTGGCTGCCTTTTGGGCTGGAGCTTCTTGTGGTTTGAGGCCTGGCTTGCTCCACCCCCTGCTCTTGAGATTCTCCCGGATGTGGGCTGCATTTTGGCTTCATTTTGGGCTGGAGCTTCTCGAGGTTTGTGGCCTGGCTTGCTCCACCCCCTGCTCTTGAGATTCTCCCGGAGGTGGGCTGCATTTTGGCTGATTCTTGGGCTGGAGCTTCTCGTGGTTTGAGGCCTGCCTTGCTCCACCCCCTGCTCTTGAGATTCTCCCGGATGTGGGCTGCATTTTGGCTGCCTTTTGGGCTGGATCTTCCCGTGGTTTGAGGCCTGGCTTGCTCCACCCCCTGCTCTTGAGATTCTCCTGGATGTGGGCTGCATTTTGGCTGCCTTTTGGGCTGGAGCTTCTCGTGGTTTGAGGCCTGGCTTGCTCCACCCCCTGCTCTTGAGATTCTCCCGGATGTGGGCTGCATTTTGGCTGATTCTTGGGCTGGAGCTTCTCGTGGTTTGAGGCCTGCCTTGCTCCAGCCCCTGCTCTTGAGATTCTCCCGGATGTGGGCTGCATTTTGGCTGATTCTTGGGCTGGAGCTTCCCGTGGTTTGAGGCCTGGCTTGCTCCACCCACTGCTCTTGAGATTCTCCCGGAGGTGGGCTGCATTTTGGCTGCCTTTTGGGCTGGAGCTTCTCGTGGTTTGTGGCCTGGCTTGCTCCACCCCCTTCTCTTGAGATTCTCCCAGATGTGGGCTGCATTTTGGCTGCATTTTCGGCTGGAGCTTCTCGTGGTTTGAGGCCTGGCTTGCTCCACCCCCTGCTCTTGAGATTCTCCCGGAGGTGGGCTGCATTTTGGCTGCCTTTTGGGCTGGAGCTTCTCATGGTTTGAGGCCTGGCTTGCTCCACCCCCTGCTCTTGATATTCTCCTGGATGTGGGCTGCATTTTGGCTGCCTTTTGGGCTGGAACTTCTCGTGGTTTGAGGCCTGGCTTGCTCCACCGCCTGCTCTTGAGATTCTCCCGCATGTGGGCTGGATTTTGGCTCCCTTTTGGGCTGGAGCTTCTCGAGGTTTGAGGCCTGGCTTGCTCCACCCCCTGCTCTTGATATTCTCCTGGATGTGGGCTGCATTTTGCCTACATTTTGGGGTGGAGCTTCTCATGGTTTGAGGCCTGGCTTGCTCCACCCCCTGCTCTTGAGATTCTCCCGGAGGTGGGCTGCATTTTGGCTGCCTTTTGGGCTGGAGCTTCTCGTGGTTTGAGGCCTGGCTTGCTCCACCCCCTGCTCTTGAGATTCTCCCGGATGTGGGCTGCATTTTGGCTTCATTTTGGGCTGGAGCTTCTCGAGGTTTGTGGCCTGGCTTGCTCCACCCCCTGCTCTTGAGATTCTCCCGGATGTGGGCTGGATTGTGGCTGCCTTTAAGGCTGGAGCTTCTCGTGGTTTGAGGCCTGGCTTGCTCCACCCCCTGCTCTTGATATTCTCCCCGAAGTGGGCTGCATATTGGCTGCCTTTGGGGCTGGAGCTTCTCGTGGTTTGTGGCCTGGCTTGCTCCACCCCCTGCTCTTGAGATTCTCCCGGATGTGGGCTGCATTTTGGCTGCCTTTTGGGCTGGAGAATCTCGTGGTTTGAGGCCTGGCTTGCTCCACCCCCTGCTCTTGAGATTCTCCCGGATGTGGGCTGCATTTCGGCTGATTCTTGGGCTGGAGCTTCTCGTGGTTTGAGGCCTGCCTTGCTCCAGCCCCTGCTCTTGAGATTCTCCCGGATGTGGGCTGCATTTTGGCTGATTCTTGGGCTGGAGCTTCCCGTGGTTTGAGGCCTGGCTTGCTCCTCCCCCTGCTCTTGAGATTCTCCCGGAGGTGGGCAGCATTTTGGCTGCCTTTTGGGCTGGAGCTTCTCGTGGTTTGAGGCCTGGCTTGCTCCACCCACTGCTCTTGAGATTCTCCCGGAGGTGGGCTGCATTTTGGCTGCCTTTTGGGCTGGAGCTTCTCGTGGATTGGGGCCTGGCTTGCTCCACCCCCTGCTCTTGAGATTCTCCCGGAAGTGGGCTGCATTTTGGCTGCATTTTGGGCTGGAGCTTCTCGTGGTTTGAGGCCTGCCTTGCTCCACCCCCTGCTCTTGAGATTCTCCCGGATGTGGGCTGCATTTTGGCTGATTCTTGGGCTGGAGCTTCCCGTGGTTTGAGGCCTGGCTTGCTCCACCCCCTGCTCTTGAGATTCTCCCGGATGTGGGCTGCATTTTGGCTGCATTTTGGGCTGGAGCTTCTCGTGGTTTGAGGCCTGGCTTGCTCCACCCCCTGCTCTTGAGATTATCCCGGATGTGGGCTGCATTTTGTCTGACTTTTTGGGCTGGAGCTTCTCGTGGTTTGTGGCCTGGCTTGCTCCACCCCCTGCTCTTGAGATTCTCCCGGATGTGGGCTGCATTTTGGCTGCCTTTTGGGCTGGAGCTTCTCGTGGTTTGAGGCCTGCCTTGCTCCACCCCCTGCTATTGAGATTCTCCCGGATGTGGGCTGCATTTTGGCTGCCTTTTGGGCTGGAGCTTCTCGTGGTTTGAGGCCTGGCTTGCTCCAACCCTGCTCTTGATATTTTCCCGGATGTGGGCTGGATTTTGGTTGCCTTTTGGGCTGGAGCTTCTCGTGGTTTGAGGCCTGGCTTGCTCCACCCACTTCTCTTGAGATTCTCCTGGATGTGGGCTGCATTTTGGCTACATTTTGGGCTGGAGCTTCTCGTGGTTTGAGGCCTGGCTTGCTCCACCCCCTGCTCTTGAGATTCTCCCGCAGGTGGGCTGCATTTTGGCTGCATTTTGGGCTGGAGCTTCTCGTGGTTTGAGGCCTGGCTTGCTCCACCCCCTGCTCTTGAGATTCTCCCGGAGGTGGGCTGCATTTTGGCTGCCTTTTGGGCTGGAGCTTCTCGAGGTTTGTGGCCTGGCTTGCTCCACCCCCTGCTCTTGAGATTCTCCCGGATGTGGGCTGGATTTTGGCTGCCTTTTGGGCTGGAGCTTCTCGTGGTTTGAGGCCTGGCTTGCTCCAACCCTGCTCTTGATATTTTCCTGGATGTGGGCTGGATTTTGGCTGCCTTTTGGGCTGGAGCTTCTCGTGGTTTGAGGCCTGGCTTGCTCCACCCCCTGCTCTTGAGATTCTCCCGGAGGTGGGCTGCATTTTGGCTGCCTTTTGGGCTGGAGCTTCTCGTGGTTTGAGGCCTGGCTTGCTCCACCGCCTGCTCTTGAGATTCTCCCGCATGTGGGCTGGATTTTGGCTCCCTTTTGGGCTGGAGCTTCTCGAGGTTTGAGGCCTGGCTTGCTCCACCCCCTGCTCTTGATATTCTCCTGGATGTGGGCTGCATTTTGCCTACATTTTGGGGTGGAGCTTCTCATGGTTTGAGGCCTGGCTTGCTCCACCCCCTGCTCTTGAGATTCTCCCGGAGGTGGGCTGCATTTTGGCTGCCTTTTGGGCTGGAGCTTCTCGTGGTTTGGGGCCTGGCTTGCTCCACCCCCTGCTCTTGAGATTCTCCCGGATGTGGGCTGCATTTTGGCTTCATTTTGGGATGCAGCTTCTCGAGGTTTGGGGCCTGGCTTGCTCCACACCCTGCTCTTGAGATTCTCCCAGATGTGGGCTGCATTTTGGCTGCCTTTTGGGCTGGAGCTTCTCGTGGTTTGGGGCCTGGCTTGCTCCACCCCCTGCTCTTGAGATTCTCCTGGATGTGGCCTGCATTTTGGCTGCCTTTTGGGCTGGAGCTTCTCGTGGTTTGAGGCCTGGCTTGCTCCAACCAATGCTCTCAATATTCTCCCAGATGTGGGCTGCATTTTGACTTCATTTTGGGCTGGAGCTTCTCGCGGTTTGTGGCCTGGCTTGCTCCACCCCCTGCTCTTGAGATTCTCCCGGATGTGGGTGCATTTTGGCTGATTCTTGGGCTGGAGCTTCTCGTGGTTTGAGGCCTGCCTTGCTCCAGCCCCTGCTCTTGAGATTCTCCCGGATGTGGGCTGCATTTTGGCTGATTCTTGGGCTGGAGCTTCCCGTGGTTTGAGGCCTGGCTTGCTCCTCCCCCTGCTCTTGAGATTCTCCCGGAGGTGGGCAGCATTTTGGCTGCCTTTTGGGCTGGAGCTTCTCGTGGTTTGAGGCCTGGCTTGCTCCACCCACTGCTCTTGAGATTCTCCCGGAGGTGGGCTGCATTTTGGCTGCCTTTTGGGCTGGAGCTTCTCGTGGATTGGGGCCTGGCTTGCTCCACCCCCTGCTCTTGAGATTCTCCCGGAGGTGGGCTCCATTTTGGCTGCCTTTTGGGCTGGAGCTTCTCGTTGTTTGAGGCCTGGCTTTCTCCACCCCCTGCTCTTGAGATTCTCCCGGAAGTGAGCTGCATTTTGGCTGCATTTTGGGCTGGAGCTTCTCGTGGTTTGAGGCCTGCCTTGCTCCACCCCCTGCTCTTGAGATTCTCCCGGATGTGGGCTGCATTTTGGCTGATTCTTGGGCTGGAGCTTCCCGTGGTTTGAGGCCTGGCTTGCTCCACCCCCTGCTCTTGAGATTCTCCCGGATGTGGGCTGCATTTTGGCTGCATTTTGGGCTGGAGCTTCTCGTGGTTTGAGGCCTGGCTTGCTCCACCCCCTGCTCTTGAGATTATCCCGGATGTGGGCTGCATTTTGTCTGACTTTTTGGGCTGGAGCTTCTCGTGGTTTGTGGCCTGGCTTGCTCCACCCCCTGCTCTTGAGATTCTCCCGGATGTGGGCTGCATTTTGGCTGCCTTTTGGGCTGGAGCTTCTCGTGGTTTGAGGCCTGGCTTGCTCCACCCCCTGCTCTTGAGATTCTCCCGGATGTGGGCTGCATTTTGGCTGCCTTTTGGGCTGGAGCTTCTCGTGGTTTGAGGCCTGGCTTGCTCCAACCCTGCTCTTGATATTTTCCCGGATGTGGGCTGGATTTTGGTTGCCTTTTGGGCTGGAGCTTCTCGTGGTTTGAGGCCTGGCTTGCTCCACCCACTGCTCTTGAGATTCTCCTGGATGTGGGCTGCATTTTGGCTACATTTTGGGCTGGAGCTTCTCGTGGTTTGAGGCCTGGCTTGCTCCACCCCCTGCTCTTGAGATTCTCCCGCAGGTGGGCTGCATTTTGGCTGCATTTTGGGCTGGAGCTTCTCGAGGTTTGTGGCCTGGCTTGCTCCACCCCCTGCTCTTGAGATTCTCCCGGATGTGGGCTGGATTTTGGCTGCCTTTTGGGCTGGAGCTTCTCGTGGTTTGAGGCCTGGCTTGCTCCAACCCTGCTCTTGATATTTTCCTGGATGTGGGCTGGATTTTGGCTGCCTTTTGGGCTGGAGCTTCTCGTGGTTTGAGGCCTGGCTTGCTCCACCCCCTGCTCTTGAGATTCTCCCGCATGTGGGCTGCATTTTGGCTGATTCTTGGGCTGGAGCTTCTCGTGGTTTGAGGCCTGGCTTGCTCCACCCCCTGCTCTTGATATTCTCCTGGAGGTGGGCTGCATTTTGGCTGCCTTTTGGGCTGGAGCTTCTCGTGGTTTGAGGCCTGGCTTGCTCCACCCCCTGCTCTTGATATTCTCCTGGATGTGGGCTGCATTTTGGCTACATTTTGGGCTGGAGCTTCTCGAGGTTTGTGGCCTGGCTTGCTCCACCCCCTGCTCTTGAGATTCTCCCGGATGTGGGCTGCATTTTGGCTGGCTTTTGGGCTAGAGCTTCTCGTGGTTTGAGGCCTGGCTTGCTCCACCCCCTGCTCTTGAGATTCTCCCGGATGTGGGCTGGATTTTGGCTGCCTTTTGGGCTGGAGCTTCTCGTGGTTTGAGGCCTGCCTTGCTCCACCCCCTGCTCTTGATATTCTCCTGGATGTGGGCTGCATTTTGCCTACATTTTGGGGTGGAGCTTCTCATGGTTTGAGGCCTGGCTTGCTCCACCCCCTGCTCTTGAGATTCTCCCGGAGGTGGGCTGCATTTTGGCTGCCTTTTGGGCTGGAGCTTCTCGTGGTTTGAGGCCTGGCTTGCTCCACCCCCTGCTCTTGAGATTCTCCCGGATGTGGGCTGCATTTTGGCTTCATTTTGGGCTGGAGCTTCTCGAGGTTTGTGGCCTGGCTTGCTCCACCCCCTGCTCTTGAGATTCTCCCGGATGTGGGCTGGATTGTGGCTGCCTTTAAGGCTGGAGCTTCTCGTGGTTTGAGGCCTGGCTTGCTCCACCCCCTGCTCTTGATATTCTCCCCGAAGTGGGCTGCATATTGGCTGCCTTTGGGGCTGGAGCTTCTCGTGGTTTGTGGCCTGGCTTGCTCCACCCCCTGCTCTTGAGATTCTCCCGGATGTGGGCTGCATTTTGGCTGCCTTTTGGGCTGGAGAATCTCGTGGTTTGAGGCCTGGCTTGCTCCACCCCCTGCTCTTGAGATTCTCCCGGATGTGGGCTGCATTTTGGCTTCATTTTGGGATGCAGCTTCTCGAGGTTTGGGGCCTGGCTTGCTCCACACCCTGCTCTTGAGATTCTCCCAGATGTGGGCTGCATTTTGGCTGCCTTTTGGGCTGGAGCTTCTCGTGGTTTGGGGCCTGGCTTGCTCCACCCCCTGCTCTTGAGATTCTCCTGGATGTGGCCTGCATTTTGGCTGCCTTTTGGGCTGGAGCTTCTCGTGGTTTGAGGCCTGGCTTGCTCCAACCAATGCTCTCAATATTCTCCCAGATGTGGGCTGCATTTTGACTTCATTTTGGGCTGGAGCTTCTCGCGGTTTGTGGCCTGGCTTGCTCCACCCCCTGCTCTTGAGATTCTCCCGGATGTGGGTGCATTTTGGCTGATTCTTGGGCTGGAGCTTCTCGTGGTTTGAGGCCTGCCTTGCTCCAGCCCCTGCTCTTGAGATTCTCCCGGATGTGGGCTGCATTTTGGCTGATTCTTGGGCTGGAGCTTCCCGTGGTTTGAGGCCTGGCTTGCTCCTCCCCCTGCTCTTGAGATTCTCCCGGAGGTGGGCAGCATTTTGGCTGCCTTTTGGGCTGGAGCTTCTCGTGGTTTGAGGCCTGGCTTGCTCCACCCACTGCTCTTGAGATTCTCCCGGAGGTGGGCTGCATTTTGGCTGCCTTTTGGGCTGGAGCTTCTCGTGGATTGGGGCCTGGCTTGCTCCACCCCCTGCTCTTGAGATTCTCCCGGAGGTGGGCTCCATTTTGGCTGCCTTTTGGGCTGGAGCTTCTCGTTGTTTGAGGCCTGGCTTTCTCCACCCCCTGCTCTTGAGATTCTCCCGGAAGTGGGCTGCATTTTGGCTGCATTTTGGGCTGGAGCTTCTCGTGGTTTGAGGCCTGCCTTGCTCCACCCCCTGCTCTTGAGATTCTCCCGGATGTGGGCTGCATTTTGGCTGATTCTTGGGCTGGAGCTTCCCGTGGTTTGAGGCCTGGCTTGCTCCACCCCCTGCTCTTGAGATTCTCCCGGATGTGGGCTGCATTTTGGCTGCATTTTGGGCTGGAGCTTCTCGTGGTTTGAGGCCTGGCTTGCTCCACCCCCTGCTCTTGAGATTCTCCCGGATGTGGGCTGCATTTTGTCTGACTTTTTGGGCTGGAGCTTCTCGTGGTTTGTGGCCTGGCTTGCTCCACCCCCTGCTCTTGAGATTCTCCCGGATGTGGGCTGCATTTTGGCTGCCTTTTGGGCTGGAGCTTCTCGTGGTTTGAGGCCTGGCTTGCTCCACCCCCTGCTCTTGAGATTCTCCCGGATGTGGGCTGCATTTTGGCTGCCTTTTGGGCTGGAGCTTCTCGTGGTTTGAGGCCTGGCTTGCTCCAACCCTGCTCTTGATATTTTCCCGGATGTGGGCTGGATTTTGGTTGCCTTTTGGGCTGGAGCTTCTCGTGGTTTGTGGCCTGGCTTGCTCCACCCCCTGCTCTTGAGATTCTCCCGGATGTGGGTGCATTTTGGCTGATTCTTGGGCTGGAGCTTCTCGTGGTTTGAGGCCTGCCTTGCTCCAGCCCCTGCTCTTGAGATTCTCCCGGATGTGGGCTGCATTTTGGCTGATTCTTGGGCTGGAGCTTCCCGTGGTTTGAGGCGTGGCTTGCTCCTCCCCCTGCTCTTGAGATTCTCCCGGAGGTGGGCAGCATTTTGGCTGCCTTTTGGGCTGGAGCTTCTCGTGGTTTGAGGCCTGGCTTGCTCCACCCACTGCTCTTGAGATTCTCCCGGAGGTGGGCTGCATTTTGGCTGCCTTTTGGGCTGGAGCTTCTCGTGGATTGGGGCCTGGCTTGCTCCACCCCCTGCTCTTGAGATTCTCCCGGAGGTGGGCTCCATTTTGGCTGCCTTTTGGGCTGGAGCTTCTCGTTGTTTGAGGCCTGGCTTTCTCCACCCCCTGCTCTTGAGATTCTCCCGGAAGTGGGCTGCATTTTGGCTGCATTTTGGGCTGGAGCTTCTCGTGGTTTGAGGCCTGCCTTGCTCCACCCCCTGCTCTTGAGATTCTCCCGGATGTGGGCTGCATTTTGGCTGATTCTTGGGCTGGAGCTTCCCGTGGTTTGAGGCCTGGCTTGCTCCACCCCCTGCTCTTGAGATTCTCCCGGATGTGGGCTGCATTTTGGCTCCCTTTTGGGCTGGAGCTTCTCGTGGTTTGAGGCCTGGCTTGCTCCAACCCTGCTCTTGATATTTTCCCGGATGTGGGCTGGATTTTGGTTGCCTTTTGGGCTGGAGCTTCTCGTGGTTTGAGGCCTGGCTTGCTCCACCCACTGCTCTTGAGATTCTCCTGGATGTGGGCTGCATTTTGGCTACATTTTGGGCTGGAGCTTCTCGTGGTTTGAGGCCTGGCTTGCTCCACCCCCTGCTCTTGAGATTCTCCCGCAGGTGGGCTGCATTTTGGCTGCATTTTGGGCTGGAGCTTCTCGTGGTTTGAGGCCTGGCTTGCTCCACCCCCTGCTCTTGAGATTCTCCCGGAGGTGGGCTGCATTTTGGCTGCATTTTGGGCTGGAGCTTCTCGAGGTTTGTGGCCTGGCTTGCTCCACCCCCTGCTCTTGAGATTCTCCCGGATGTGGGCTGGATTTTGGCTGCCTTTTGGGCTGGAGCTTCTCGTGGTTTGAGGCCTGGCTTGCTCCAACCCCTGCTCTTGATATTTTCCTGGATGTGGGCTGGATTTTGGCTGCCTTTTGGGCTGGAGCTTCTCGTGGTTTGAGGCCTGGCTTGCTCCACCCCCTGCTCTTGAGATTCTCCCGCATGTGGGCTGCATTTTGGCTGATTCTTGGGCTGGAGCTTCTCGTGGTTTGAGGCCTGGCTTGCTCCACCCCCTGCTCTTGATATTCTCCTGGAGGTGGGCTGCATTTTGGCTGCCTTTTGGGCTGGAGCTTCTCGTGGTTTGAGGCCTGGCTTGCTCCACCCCCTGCTCTTGATATTCTCCTGGATGTGGGCTGCATTTTGGCTACATTTTGGGCTGGAGCTTCTCGAGGTTTGTGGCCTGGCTTGCTCCACCCCCTGCTCTTGAGATTCTCCCGGATGTGGGCTGCATTTTGGCTGCCTTTTGGGCTAGAGCTTCTCGTGGTTTGAGGCCTGGCTTGCTCCACCCCCTGCTCTTGAGATTCTCCCGGATGTGGGCTGGATTTTGGCTGCCTTTTGGGCTGGAGCTTCTCGTGGTTTGAGGCCTGGCTTGCTCCAACCCTGCTCTTGATATTCTCCCGGATGTGGGCTGCATTTTGGCTGCCTTTTGGGCTGGAGAATCTCGTGGTTTGAGGCCTGGCTTGCTCCACCCCCTGCTCTTGAGATTCTCCCGGATGTGGGCTGCATTTTGGCTTCATTTTGGGATGCAGCTTCTCGAGGTTTGGGGCCTGGCTTGCTCCACACCCTGCTCTTGAGATTCTCCCGGAGGTGGGCTGCATTTTGGCTGCCTTTTGGGCTGGAGCTTCTCGTGGATTGGGGCCTGGCTTGCTCCACCCCCTGCTCTTGAGATTCTCCCGGAGGTGGGCTCCATTTTGGCTGCCTTTTGGGCTGGAGCTTCTCGTTGTTTGAGGCCTGGCTTTCTCCACCCCCTGCTCTTGAGATTCTCCCGGAAGTGGGCTGCATTTTGGCTGCATTTTGGGCTGGAGCTTCTCGTGGTTTGAGGCCTGCCTTGCTCCACCCCCTGCTCTTGAGATTCTCCCGGATGTGGGCTGCATTTTGGCTGATTCTTGGGCTGGAGCTTCCCGTGGTTTGAGGCCTGGCTTGCTCCACCCCCTGCTCTTGAGATTCTCCCGGATGTGGGCTGCATTTTGGCTGCATTTTGGGCTGGAGCTTCTCGTGGTTTGAGGCCTGGCTTGCTCCACCCCCTGCTCTTGAGATTATCCCGGATGTGGGCTGCATTTTGTCTGACTTTTTGGGCTGGAGCTTCTCGTGGTTTGTGGCCTGGCTTGCTCCACCCCCTGCTCTTGAGATTCTCCCGGATGTGGGCTGCATTTTGGCTGCCTTTTGGGCTGGAGCTTCTCGTGGTTTGAGGCCTGGCTTGCTCCACCCCCTGCTCTTGAGATTCTCCCGGATGTGGGCTGCATTTTGGCTGCCTTTTGGGCTGGAGCTTCTCGTGGTTTGAGGCCTGGCTTGCTCCAACCCTGCTCTTGATATTTTCCCGGATGTGGGCTGGATTTTGGTTGCCTTTTGGGCTGGAGCTTCTCGTGGTTTGTGGCCTGGCTTGCTCCACCCCCTGCTCTTGAGATTCTCCCGGATGTGGGTGCATTTTGGCTGATTCTTGGGCTGGAGCTTCTCGTGGTTTGAGGCCTGGCTTGCTCCACACACTGCTCTTGAGATTCTCCCGGATGTGGGCTGCATTTTGGCTGATTCTTGGGCTGGAGTTTCCCGTGGTTTGAGGCCTGGCTTGCTCCTCCCCCTGCTCTTGAGATTCTCCCGGAGGTGGGCAGCATTTTGGCTGCCTTTTGGGCTGGAGCTTCTCGTGGTTTGAGGCCTGGCTTGCTCCACCCACTGCTCTTGAGATTCTCCCGGAGGTGGGCTGCATTTTGGCTGCCTTTTGGGCTGGAGCTTCTCGTGGATTGGGGCCTGGCTTGCTCCACCCCCTGCTCTTGAGATTCTCCCGGAGGTGGGCTCCATTTTGGCTGCCTTTTGGGCTGGAGCTTCTCGTTGTTTGAGGCCTGGCTTTCTCCACCCCCTGCTCTTGAGATTCTCCCGGAAGTGGGCTGCATTTTGGCTGCATTTTGGGCTGGAGCTTCTCGTGGTTTGAGGCCTGCCTTGCTCCACCCCCTGCTCTTGAGATTCTCCCGGATGTGGGCTGCATTTTGGCTGATTCTTGGGCTGGAGCTTCCCGTGGTTTGAGGCCTGGCTTGCTCCACCCCCTGCTCTTGAGATTCTCCCGGATGTGGGCTGCATTTTGGCTGCATTTTGGGCTGGAGCTTCTCGTGGTTTGAGGCCTGGCTTGCTCCACCCCCTGCTCTTGAGATTATCCCGGATGTGGGCTGCATTTTGTCTGACTTTTTGGGCTGGAGCTTCTCGTGGTTTGTGGCCTGGCTTGCTCCACCCCCTGCTCTTGAGATTCTCCCGGATGTGGGCTGCATTTTGGCTGCCTTTTGGGCTGGAGCTTCTCGTGGTTTGAGGCCTGGCTTGCTCCACCCCCTGCTCTTGAGATTCTCCCGGATGTGGGCTGCATTTTGGCTGCCTTTTGGGCTGGAGCTTCTCGTGGTTTGAGGCCTGGCTTGCTCCAACCCTGCTCTTGATATTTTCCCGGATGTGGGCTGGATTTTGGTTGCCTTTTGGGCTGGAGCTTCTCGTGGTTTGAGGCCTGGCTTGCTCCACCCACTGCTCTTGAGATTCTCCTGGATGTGGGCTGCATTTTGGCTACATTTTGGGCTGGAGCTTCTCGTGGTTTGAGGCCTGGCTTGCTCCACCCCCTGCTCTTGAGATTCTCCCGGATGTGGGCTGCATTTTGGCTGCATTTTGGGCTGGAGCTTCTCGTGGTTTGAGGCCTGGCTTGCTCCACCCCCTGCTCTTGAGATTCTCCCGGAGGTGGGCTGCATTTTGGCTGCCTTTTGGGCTGGAGCTTCTCGAGGTTTGTGGCCTGGCTTGCTCCACCCCCTGCTCTTGAGATTCTCCCGGATGTGGGCTGCATTTTGGCTGCCTTTTGGGCTGGAGCTTCTCGTGGTTTGAGGCCTGGCTTGCTCCAACCCCTGCTCTTGATATTTTCCTGGATGTGGGCTGGATTTTGGCTGCCTTTTGGGCTGGAGCTTCTCGTGGTTTGAGGCCTGGCTTGCTCCACCCCCTGCTCTTGAGATTCTCCCGGATGTGGGCTGCATTTTGGCTGCCTTTTGGGCTGGAGCTTCTCGTGGTTTGAGGCCTGGCTTGCTCCAACCCCTGCTCTTGATATTTTCCTGGATGTGGGCTGGATTTTGGCTGCCTTTTGGGCTGGAGCTTCTCGTGGTTTGAGGCCTGCCTTGCTCCACCCCCTGCTCTTGATATTCTCCTGGATGTGGGCTGCATTTTGCCTACATTTTGGGGTGGAGCTTCTCATGGTTTGAGGCCTGGCTTGCTCCACCCCCTGCTCTTGAGATTCTCCCGGAGGTGGGCTGCATTTTGGCTGCCTTTTGGGCTGGAGCTTCTCGTGGTTTGAGGCCTGGCTTGCTCCACCCCCTGCTCTTGAGATTCTCCCGGATGTGGGCTGCATTTTGGCTTCATTTTGGGCTGGAGCTTCTCGAGGTTTGTGGCCTGGCTTGCTCCACCCCCTGCTCTTGAGATTCTCCCGGATGTGGGCTGGATTGTGGCTGCCTTTAAGGCTGGAGCTTCTCGTGGTTTGAGGCCTGGCTTGCTCCACCCCCTGCTCTTGAGATTCTCCTGGATGTGGCCTGCATTTTGGCTGCCTTTTGGGCTGGAGCTTCTCGTGGTTTGGGGCCTGGCTTGCTCCACCCCCTGCTCTTGAGATTCTCCTGGATGTGGCCTGCATTTTGGCTGCCTTTTGGGCTGGAGCTTCTCGTGGTTTGGGGCCTGGCTTGCTCCACCCCCTGCTCTTGAGATTCTCCTGGATGTGGCCTGCATTTTGGCTGCCTTTTGGGCTGGAGCTTCTCGTGGTTTGAGGCCTGGCTTGCTCCAACCAATGCTCTCAATATTCTCCCAGATGTGGGCTGCATTTTGACTTCATTTTGGGCTGGAGCTTCTCGCGGTTTGTGGCCTGGCTTGCTCCACCCCCTGCTCTTGAGATTCTCCCGGATGTGGGTGCATTTTGGCTGATTCTTGGGCTGGAGCTTCTCGTGGTTTGAGGCCTGCCTTGCTCCAGCCCCTGCTCTTGAGATTCTCCCGGATGTGGGCTGCATTTTGGCTGATTCTTGGGCTGGAGCTTCCCGTGGTTTGAGGCCTGGCTTGCTCCTCCCCCTGCTCTTGAGATTCTCCCGGAGGTGGGCAGCATTTTGGCTGCCTTTTGGGCTGGAGCTTCTCGTGGTTTGAGGCCTGGCTTGCTCCACCCACTGCTCTTGAGATTCTCCCGGAGGTGGGCTGCATTTTGGCTGCCTTTTGGGCTGGAGCTTCTCGTGGATTGGGGCCTGGCTTGCTCCACCCCCTGCTCTTGAGATTCTCCCGGAGGTGGGCTCCATTTTGGCTGCCTTTTGGGCTGGAGCTTCTCGTTGTTTGAGGCCTGGCTTTCTCCACCCCCTGCTCTTGAGATTCTCCCGGAAGTGGGCTGCATTTTGGCTGCATTTTGGGCTGGAGCTTCTCGTGGTTTGAGGCCTGCCTTGCTCCACCCCCTGCTCTTGAGATTCTCCCGGATGTGGGCTGCATTTTGGCTGATTCTTGGGCTGGAGCTTCCCGTGGTTTGAGGCCTGGCTTGCTCCACCCCCTGCTCTTGAGATTCTCCCGGAGGTGGGCTGCATTTTGGCTGCATTTTGGGCTGGAGCTTCTCGTGGTTTGAGGCCTGGCTTGCTCCACCCCCTGCTCTTGAGATTATCCCGGATGTGGGCTGCATTTTGTCTGACTTTTTGGGCTGGAGCTTCTCGTGGTTTGTGGCCTGGCTTGCTCCACCCCCTGCTCTTGAGATTCTCCCGGATGTGGGCTGCATTTTGGCTGCCTTTTGGGCTGGAGCTTCTCGTGGTTTGAGGCCTGGCTTGCTCCAACCCTGCTCTTGATATTTTCCCGGATGTGGGCTGGATTTTGGTTGCATTTTGGGCTGGAGCTTCTCGTGGTTTGAGGCCTGGCTTGCTCCACCCACTGCTCTTGAGATTCTCCTGGATGTGGGCTGCATTTTGGCTACATTTTGGGCTGGAGCTTCTCGTGGTTTGAGGCCTGGCTTGCTCCACCCCCTGCTCTTGAGATTCTCCCGCAGGTGGGCTGTATTTTGGCTGCATTTTGGGCTGGAGCTTCTCGTGGTTTGAGGCCTGGCTTGCTCCACCCCCTGCTCTTGAGATTCTCCCGGAGGTGGGCTGCATTTTGGCTGCCTTTTGGGCTGGAGCTTCTCGAGGTTTGTGGCCTGGCTTGCTCCACCCCCTGCTCTTGAGATTCTCCCGGATGTGGGCTGGATTTTGGCTGCCTTTTGGGCTGGAGCTTCTCGTGGTTTGAGGCCTGGCTTGCTCCAACCCCTGCTCTTGATATTTTCCTGGATGTGGGCTGGATTTTGGCTGCCTTTTGGGCTGGAGCTTCTCGTGGTTTGAGGCCTGGCTTGCTCCACCCCCTGCTCTTGAGATTCTCCCGGATGTGGGCTGCATTTTGGCTGCCTTTTGGGCTGGAGCTTCTCGTGGTTTGAGGCCTGGCTTGCTCCAACCCCTGCTCTTGATATTTTCCTGGATGTGGGCTGGATTTTGGTTGCCTTTTGGGCTGGAGCTTCTCGTGGTTTGAGGCCTGGCTTGCTCCACCCCCTGCTCTTGAGATTCTCCCGCAGGTGGGCTGCATTTTGGCTGCATTTTGGGCTGGAGCTTCTCGTGGTTTGAGGCCTGGCTTGCTCCACCCCCTGCTCTTGAGATTCTCCCGGAGGTGGGCTGCATTTTGGCTGCCTTTTGGGCTGGAGCTTCTCGAGGTTTGTGGCCTGGCTTGCTCCACCCCCTGCTCTTGAGATTCTCCCGGATGTGGGCTGGATTTTGGCTGCCTTTTGGGCTGGAGCTTCTCGTGGTTTGAGGCCTGGCTTGCTCCAACCCTGCTCTTGATATTTTCCTGGATGTGGGCTGGATTTTGGCTGCCTTTTGGGCTGGAGCTTCTCGTGGTTTGAGGCCTGGCTTGCTCCACCCCCTGCTCTTGAGATTCTCCCGGATGTGGGCTGCATTTTGGCTGCCTTTTGGGCTGGAGCTTCTCGTGGTTTGAGGCCTGGCTTGCTCCAACCCCTGCTCTTGATATTTTCCTGGATGTGGGCTGGATTTTGGTTGCCTTTTGGGCTGGAGCTTCTCGTGGTTTGAGGCCTGGCTTGCTCCACCCCCTGCTCTTGATATTCTCCTGGATGTGGGCTGCATTTTGGCTACATTTTGGGCTGGAGCTTCTCGTGGTTTGAGGCCTGGCTTGCTCCACCCCCTGCTCTTGATATTCTCCTGGATGTGGGCTGCATTTTGGCTACATTTTGGGCTGGAGCTTCTCGTGGTTTGAGGCCTGGCTTGCTCCACCCCCTGCTCTTGAGATTCTCCCGGATGTGGGCTGCATTTTGGCTGCCTTTTGGGCTGGAGCTTCTTATGGCTGGAGGCCTGGCTTGCTCCACCCCCTGCTCTTGAGATTCTCCCGGATGTGGGCTGCATTTTGGCTGCCTGTTGGGCTGGAGCTTCTCACGGTTTGAGGCCTGGCTTGCTCCCCTCCATGCTCTTGAGATTCTCCCTGATGTGGGCTGGATTATGGCTGCCTTTTGGGCTGGAGCTTCTCGTGGTTTGAGGCCTGGCTTGCTCCAACCCCTGCTCTTGAAATTCTCCCGGAGGTGGGCTGGATTTTGGCTGAATTTTGGGATGGAGCTTCTCGTGGTTTGAGTCCTGGCTTGCTCCACCCCCTGCTCTTGAGATTCTCCCGGATGTGGGCTGCATTTTGGCTGCATTTTGTGCTGGAGCTTCTCGGGCTTTGAGGCCTGGCTTGCTCCACACCCTGCTCTTGAGATTCTCCCGGATGTGGGCTGCATTTTGGCTGCATTTTGGGCTGGAGCTTCTCGTGGTTTGAGGCCTGGCTTGCTCCACCCCCTGCTCTTGAGATTCTCCTGGAGGTAGGCTGCATTTTGGCTTCATTTTGGGCTGGAGCTTCTCGAGGTTTGCGGCCTGGCTTGCTCCACCCCCTGCTCTTGAGATTCTCCCGGAGTTGTGCTGGATTTTGGCTGCCTTTTGGGCTGGAGCTTCTCGTGGTTTGAGGCCTGGATTGCTCCACCCCCTGCTCTTGAGTTTCTCCTGGATGTGGGCTGCATTTTGGCTGATTCTTGGGCTGGAGCTTCTTGTGGTTTGAGGCCTGGCTTGCTCCACCACCTGCTCTTGAGATTCACCCGGAAGTGGGCTGCATTTTGGCTGCATTTTGGGCTGGAGCTTCTCGTGGTTTGAGGCCTGGCTTGCTCCAGCCCCTGCTCTTGAGATTCTCCCAGATGTGGGCTGCATTTTGGCTGATTCTTGGGGTGGAGTTTCTCGTGCTTTGAGGCCTGGCTTGCTCCACCACCTGCTCTTGAGATTCTCCCCTAAGTGGGCTGCATTTTGGCTGATTCTTGGGCTGGAGCTTCTCGTGGTTTGAGGCCTGGCTTGCTCCACCCCCTGCTCTTGAGATTCTCCCGGATATGCGCTGCATTTTGGCTGATTCCTGGGCTGGAGCTTCTCGTGGTTTGAGGCCTGGCTTGCTCCAACCCCTGCTCTTGATATTCTCCCGGAGGTGGCCTGCATTTTAGCTGCCTTTTGGGCTGGAGCTTCTCGTGGTTTGAGGCCTGGCTTGCTCCACCCCCTGCTCTTGAGATTCTCCCGGATGTGGGCTGCATTTTGGCTGCCTTTTGGGCTGGAGCTTCTTATGGCTTGAGGCCTGGCTTGCTCCACCCCCTGCTCTTGAGATTCTCCCGGATGTGGGCTGCATTTTGGCTGCCTGTTGGGCTGGAGCTTCTCACGGTTTGAGGCCTGGCTTGCTCCCCTCCATGCTCTTGAGATTCTCCCTGATGTGGGCTGGATTATGGCTGCCTTTTGGGCTGGAGCTTCTCGTGGTTTGAGGCCTGGCTTGCTCCAACCCCTGCTCTTGAAATTCTCCCGGAGGTGGGCTGGATTTTGGCTGAATTTTGGGATGGAGCTTCTCGTGGTTTGAGTCCTGGCTTGCTCCACCCCCTGCTCTTGAGATTCTCCCGGATGTGGGCTGCATTTTGGCTGCATTTTGTGCTGGAGCTTCTCGTGGTTTGAGGCCTGCCTTGTTCCCCTCCATGCTCTTGATATTCTCCCAGAGGTGGGTTTGAGTTTGTCTGCCTTTTGGGCTGGAGCTTCTCGTGGTTTGAGGCCTGGCTTGCTCCACCCCCTGCTCTTGAGATTCTCCCGGATGTGGTCTGCATTTTGGCTAAATTTTGGGCTGGAGCTTCTCGTGGTTTGAGGCCTGGCTTGCTCCACCCCCTGCTCTTGAGATTCTACCGGATGTGTGTTGCATTTTGGCTTCCTTTTATGCTGGAGCTTCTCGTGGTTTGAGGCCTGGCTTGCTCCACCCCCTGCTCTTGAGATTCTCCCGGATGTGTGTTGCATTTTGGCTTCCTTTTATGCTGGAGCTTCTCGAGGTTTGAGGCCTGTCTTGCTCCACCCCCTCCTCTTGAGATTCTCCCGGATGTGGGCTTCATTTTGTCTGCCTTTTGGGCTGGAGGTTTTCGAGTTATGAGGCCTGTCTTGCTCCACCCCCTCCTCTTGAGATTCTCCCGGATGTGGGCTGCATTTTGGCTGCCTTTTGGGCTGGAGGTTCTCGAGGTTTGATTCATGGCATGCTCCACCCCCTGCTCTTGAGATTCTCCCGGATGTGGGCTGCATTTTGGCTACTTTTTGGGCTGGAGCTTCTCGTGGTTTGAGGCCTGGCTTGCTCCACCCCCTGCTCTTGAGATTCTCCTGGATGTGGGCTGCATTTTGGCTGCCTTTTGGGCTGGAGCTTCTCAGGTTTGAGGCCTGCCTTTCTCCACCCCCTTCTCTTGAGATTCTCCCGGATGTGGGCTGCATTTTGGCTGCCTTTTGGGCTGGAGCTTCTCGTGGTTTGAGGCCTGGCTTGCTCCACCCCCTGCTCTTGATATTCTCCTGGATGTGGGCTGGAATTTGGCTGTCTTTTGGGCTGGAGCTTCTCGTGGTTTGAGGCCTGGCTTGCTCCACCCCCTGCTCTTGAGTTTCTCCCGGATGTGGGCTGGATTTTAGCTGCCTTTTGGGCTGGAGCTTCTCGTGGTTTGAGGCCTGGCTTGCTCCACCCCCTGCTCTTGAGATTCTCCCAGATGTGGGCTGGATTTTGGCTGCCTTTTGGGCTGGAGCTTCTCGTGGTTTGAGGCCTGGCTTGTTCCACTCCTGCTCTTGAGATTCTCCCGGATGTGGGCTGAATTTTGGCTGCATTTTGGGCTGGAGCTTCTCGTGGTCTGAGGCCTGTGTTGCTCCATCCCCTGCTCTTGAGGTTCTCCCGGATGTGGGCTCCATTTTGGCTGCCTTTTGGGCTGGAGGTTCTCGAGGTTTGAGTCGTGGCATGCTCCACCCCCTGCTCTTGAGATTCTCCCGGATGTGGGCTGCATTTTGCTGCATTTTGGGCTGGAGCTTCTCGTGGTTTGAGGCCTGGCTTGCTCCACCCCCTGCTCTTGAGATTCTCCCGGATGTGGGCTGCATTTTGGCTGCCTTTTGGGCTGGAGCTTCTCGTGGTTTGAGGCCTGCCTTGCTCCACCCCCTGCTCTTGAGATTCTCCCGGATGTGGGCTGCATTTTGGCTGCCTTTTGGGCTGGAGCTTCTCGTGGTTTGAGGCCTGGCTTCCTCCAGCTACTACTCTTGATATTCTCCCAGATATAGGGTTGGATTTTGGCTGCCTTTTGGGCTGGAGCTTCTCGTGGTTTGAGGTCTGTCTTGCTCCACCCCCTGCTCTTGAGATTCTCCCGGATGTGAGCTGCATTTTGGCTGCCTTTTGGGCTGGAGTTTCTCGTGGTTTGAGGCCTGACTTGCTCCACCCCCTGCTCTTGAGATTCTCCCGGATGTGAGCTGCATTTTGGCTGACTTTTGGGCTGGAGCTTCTCAGGTTTGAGGCCTGGCTTGCTCCACCCCCTGCTCTTGAGGTTCTCCCGGATGTGGGCTGCATTTTGGCTGCCTTTTGGGCTGGAGGTTCTCGTGGTTTGAGGCCTGGCTTGCTCCACCCCCTGCTCTTGAGATTCTCCCAGATGTGGGCTGGATTTTGGCTGCCTTTTGGGCTGGAGCTTCTCGTGGTTTGAGGCCTGGCTTGTTCCACTCCTGCTCTTGAGATTCTCCCGGATGTGTGCTGCATTTTGGCTGCCTTTTGGGCTGGTGCTTCTCGTGGTTTGAGGCCTGGCTTGCTCCACCCCCTGCTCTTGATATTCTCCCGGATGTGGGCTGAATTTTGGCTGCCTTTTGGGCTGGAGCTTCTCGTGGTTTGAGGCCTGGCTTGCTCCACCCCCTGCTCTTGAGATTCTCCCGCATGTGGGCTGCATTTTGGCTGCCTTTTGGGCTGGAGCTTCTCGTGGTTTGAGGCCTGGCTTGCTCCACCCCCTGCTCTTGAGATTCTCCCGAATGTGGGCTGCATTTTGGCTGCATTTTGGGCTGGAGGCTTTCGAGGTATGAGGCCTGTCTTGCTCCACCCCCTGCTCTTGAGATTCTCCCGGATGTGAGCTGCATTTTGGCTGCCTTTTGGGCTGGAGCTTCTCAGGTTTGAGGCCTGCCTTTCTCCACCCCCTTCTCTTGAGATTCTCGCGGATGTGGGCTGCGTTTTGGCTGCCTTTTGGGCTGGAGCTTCTCGAGGTTTGAGGCCTGTCTTGCTCCACCCCCTGCTCTTGAGATTCTCCCGGATGTGGGCTGCATTTTGGCTGCCTTTTGGGATGAAGCTTCTCGTGGTTTGAGGCCTGGCTTGCTCCACCCCCTGCTCTTGAGATTCTCCCGGATGTGGGCTGCATTTTGGCTGCCTTTTGGGCTGGAGCTTCTCGTGGTTTGAGGCCTGGCTTCCTCCAGCTCCTACTCTTGATATTCTCCCAGAAATAGGGTTGGATTTTGTCTGCCTTTTGGGCTGGAGCTTCTCGTGGTTTGAGGACTGGCTTCCTCCACCCCCTGCTCTTGAGATTCTCCCGGATGTGGGCTGCATTTTGGCTGCATTTTGGGCTGGAGGCTTTCGAGGTATGAGGCCTGTCTTGCTCCACCCCCTGCTCTTGAGATTCTCCCGGATGTGAGCTGCATTTTGGCTGTCTTTTGGGCTGGAGCTTCTCGTGGTTTGAGGCCTGGCTTGCTCCACCCCCTGCTCTTGAGATTCTCCCGGATGTGGGCTGCATTTTGGCTGCCTTTTGGGCTGGAGCTTCTCGTGGTTTGAGGCCTGACTTGCTCCACCCCCTGCTCTTGAGATTCTCCCGGATGTGGGCTGCATTTTGGCTGCCTTTTGGGCTGGAGCTTCTCGTGGTTTGAGGCCTGGCTTGCTCCACCCCCTGCTCTTGAGATTCTCCTGGATGTGCGCTGTATTTTGGATGCCTTTTCGGCTGGAGCTTCTCGTGGTTTGAGGCCTGGCTTGCTCCACCCCCTGCTCTTGAGATTCTCCTGGATGTGGGCTGCATTTTGGCTGCCTTTTGGGCTGGAGCTTCTCAGGTTTGAGGCCTGCCTTTCTCCATCCCCTTCTCTTTAGATTCTCGCGGATGTGGGCTGCATTTTGGCTGCATTTTGGGCTGGAGCTTCTCGAGGTTTGAGGCCTGGCTTGCTCCAACCCCTGCTCTTGAGATTCTCCCGGATGTGGGCTGCATTTTGGCTGCCTTTTGGGATGGAGCTTCCCGTGGTTTGAGGCCTGGCTTGTTCCACCCACTGCTCTTGAGATTCTCCCGGATGTGGGCTGGATTTTGGCTGCCTTTTGGGCTGGAGCTTCTCGTGGTTTGAGGCCTGGCTTGCTCCACCCCCTGCTCTTGAGATTCTCCCGGAGGTGGGCTGCATTTTGGCTGCCTTTTGGGCTGGAGCTTCTCGTGGTTTGAGGCCTGGCTTGCTCCACCCCCTGCTCTTGAGATTCTCCCAGATGTGGTTAGGATTTTGGCTGCCTTTTTGGGCTGGAGCTTCTCGTGGTTTGAGGCCTGGCTTGCTCCACCCCCTGCTCTTGAGATTCTCCCGGATGTGGGCTGGATTTTGGCTGCCTTTTGGGCTGGAGCTTCTCGTGGTTTGAGGCCTGGCTTGCTCCACCCCCTGCTCTTGAGATTCTCCCGGATGTGGGCTGCATTTTGGCTCCCTTTTGGGCTGGAGGTTCTCGTGCTTTGAGGACTGGCTTGCTCCACCCCCTGCTCTTGAAATTATCCCGGATGTGGGTAGGATTTTGGCTGCCTTTTTGGGCTGGAGATTCTCGTGGTTTGAGGCCTGGCTTGCTCCACCCCCTGCTCTTGAGATTCTCCCGGATGTGGGCTGCATTTTGGCTGCCTTTTGGGCTGGAGCTTCTCGTGGTTTGAGGCCTGGCTTGCTCCACCCCCTGCTCTTGAGATTCTCCCGGATGTGGGCTGCATTTTGGCTGCCTTTTGGGCTGGAGCTTCTCGTGGTTTGAGGCCTGGCTTGCTCCACCCCCTGCTCTTGAGATTCTCCCGGAGGTGGGCTGCATTTTGGCTGCCTTTTGGGCTGGAGCTTCTCGTGGTTTGAGGCCTGGCTTGCTCCACCCCCTGCTCTTGAGATTCTCCCAGATGTGGTTAGGATTTTGGCTGCCTTTTTGGGCTGGAGCTTCTCGTGGTTTGAGGCCTGGCTTGCTCCACCCCCTGCTCTTGAGATTCTCCCGGATGTGGGCTGCATTTTGGCTGCCTTTTGGGCTGGAGCTTCTCGTGGTTTGAGGCCTGCCTTGCTCCACCCCCTGCTCTTGAGATTCTCCCGGATGTGTGTTGCATTTTGGCTGATTCCTGGGCTGGAGCTTCTCGAGGTTTGAGGCCTGGCTTGCTCCACCCCCTGCTCTTGAGATTCTCCCGGATGTGGGCTGTATTTTGGCTGCCTTTTGGGCTGGAGCTTCTCGTGGTTTGAGGCCTGGCTTGCTCCACCCCCTGCTCTTGAGATTCTCCCGGATGTGGGCTGCATTTTGGCTGATTCGTGGGCTGGAGCTTCTCGTGGTTTGAGGCCTGGCTTGCTCCACCCCCTGCTCTTGAGATTCTCCCAGATGTGGGCTGGATTTTGGCTGCCTTTTGGGCTGGAGCTTCTCGTGGTTTGAGGCCTGGCTTGCTCCACCCCCTGCTCTTGAGATTCTCCCGGATGTGGGCTGCATTTTGTCTGCCTTTTGGGCTGGAGCTTCTCGTGGTTTGAGGCCTGGCTTGCTCCACCCCCTGCTCTTCATATTCTCCCAGATGTGGGCTGGATTTTGGCTGCCTTTTGGGCTGGAGCTTCTCGTGGTTTGAGGCCTGTCTTGCTCCACCCCCTGCTCTTGAGATTCTCCCGGATGTGGGTTGCATTTTGGCTGCCTTTTGGGCTGGAGCTTCTCGTGGTTTGAGGCCTGGCTTGCTCCACCCCCTGCTCTTGAGATTCTCCCGGATGTGGGCTGCATTTTGGCTTCATTTTGGGCTGCAGCTTCTCGAGGTTTGAGGCCTGGCTTGCTCCACTAGCTGCTCTTGATATTCTCCTGGATGTGGGCTGCATGTTGGCTGATTCTTGGGGTGGAGCTTCTCGAGGTTTGAGGCCTGGCTTGCTCCACCCCCTGCTCTTGAGATTCTCCTGGATGTGGGTTGCATTTTGGCTGATTCTTGGTCTGGAGATTCTCGTGGTTTGAGGCCTGGCTTGTTCCACCCCCTGCTCTTGATATTCTCCCAGATGTGGGCTGGATATTGGCTGCCATTTGGGCTGGAGCTTCTCGTGGTTTGAGGCCTGGCTTGCTCCACCCCCTGCACTTGAGATTCTCCCGGATGTGGGCTGCATTTTGGCTGCCTTTTGGGCTGGAGCTTCTCGTGGTTTGAGGCCTGGCTTGCTCCACCCCCTGCTCTTGATATTCTCCCAGATATGGGCTGGATTTTGGCTGCATTTTGGGCTGGAGCTTCTCGTGGTTTGAGGCCTGGCTTGCTCCACCTCCTGCTCTTGATATTCTCCTGGATGTGGGCTGCATTTTGGCTACATTTTGGGCTGGAGCTTCTCGTGGTTTGAGGCCTGGCTTGCTCCACCCCCTGCTCTTGAGATTCTCCCGGATGTGGGCTGCATTTTGGCTGCCTTTTGGGCTGGAGCTTCTTATGGCTGGAGGCCTGGCTTGCTCCACCCCCTGCTCTTGAGATTCTCCCGGATGTGGGCTGCATTTTGGCTGCCTGTTGGGCTGGAGCTTCTCACGGTTTGAGGCCTGGCTTGCTCCCCTCCATGCTCTTGAGATTCTCCCTGATGTGGGCTGGATTATGGCTGCCTTTTGGGCTGGAGCTTCTCGTGGTTTGAGGCCTGGCTTGCTCCAACCCCTGCTCTTGAAATTCTCCCGGAGGTGGGCTGGATTTTGGCTGAATTTTGGGATGGAGCTTCTCGTGGTTTGAGTCCTGGCTTGCTCCACCCCCTGCTCTTGAGATTCTCCCGGATGTGGGCTGCATTTTGGCTGCATTTTGTGCTGGAGCTTCTCGGGCTTTGAGGCCTGGCTTGCTCCACACCCTGCTCTTGAGATTCTCCCGGATGTGGGCTGCATTTTGGCTGCATTTTGGGCTGGAGCTTCTCGTGGTTTGAGGCCTGGCTTGCTCCACCCCCTGCTCTTGAGATTCTCCTGGAGGTAGGCTGCATTTTGGCTTCATTTTGGGCTGGAGCTTCTCGAGGTTTGCGGCCTGGCTTGCTCCACCCCCTGCTCTTGAGATTCTCCCGGAGTTGTGCTGGATTTTGGCTGCCTTTTGGGCTGGAGCTTCTCGTGGTTTGAGGCCTGGATTGCTCCACCCCCTGCTCTTGAGTTTCTCCTGGATGTGGGCTGCATTTTGGCTGATTCTTGGGCTGGAGCTTCTTGTGGTTTGAGGCCTGGCTTGCTCCACCACCTGCTCTTGAGATTCACCCGGAAGTGGGCTGCATTTTGGCTGCATTTTGGGCTGGAGCTTCTCGTGGTTTGAGGCCTGGCTTGCTCCAGCCCCTGCTCTTGAGATTCTCCCAGATGTGGGCTGCATTTTGGCTGATTCTTGGGGTGGAGTTTCTCGTGCTTTGAGGCCTGGCTTGCTCCACCACCTGCTCTTGAGATTCTCCCCTAAGTGGGCTGCATTTTGGCTGATTCTTGGGCTGGAGCTTCTCGTGGTTTGAGGCCTGGCTTGCTCCACCCCCTGCTCTTGAGATTCTCCCGGAGGTGGGCTGCATTTTGGCTGCCTTTTGGGCTGGAGCTTCTCAAGGTTTGAGGATTGGCTTGGTCCACCCCCTGCTCTTGAGATTCTCCCGGATGTGGGCTGCATTTTGGCTGCCTGTTGGGCTGGAGCTTCTCGTGGTTTGAGGCCTGGCTTGCTCCACCCCCTGCTCTTGAGATTCTCCTGGATATGCGCTGCATTTTGGCTGATTCCTGGGCTGGAGCTTCTCGTGGTTTGAGGCCTGGCTTGCTCCAACCCCTGCTCTTGATATACTCCCGGATGTGGGCTGCATTTTGGCTGCATTTTGGGCTGGAGCTTCTCATGGTTTGAGGCCTGGCTTGCTCCACCCCCTGCTCTTGAGATTCTCCTGGATGTGGGCTGCATTTTGGCTGCCTGTTGGGCTGGAGCTTCTCGTGGTTTGAGGCCTGGCTTGCTCCACCCCCTGCTCTTGAGATTCTCCCGGATATGCGCTGCATTTTGGCTGATTCCTGGGCTGGAGCTTCTCGTGGTTTGAGGCCTGGCTTGCTCCAACCCCTGCTCTTGATATTCTCCCGGAGGTGGCCTGCATTTTAGCTGCCTTTTGGGCTGGAGCTTCTCGTGGTTTGAGGCCTGGCTTGCTCCACCCCCTGCTCTTGAGATTCTCCCGGATCTGGGCTGCATTTTGGCTGCCTTTTGGGCTGGAGCTTCTTATGGCTTGAGGCCTGGCTTGCTCCACCCCCTGCTCTTGAGATTCTCCCGGATGTGGGCTGCATTTTGGCTGCCTGTTGGGCTGGAGCTTCTCACGGTTTGAGGCCTGGCTTGCTCCCCTCCATGCTCTTGAGATTCTCCCTGATGTGGGCTGGATTATGGCTGCATTTTGGGCTGGAGCTTCTCGTGGTTTGAGGCCTGGCTTGCTCCAACCCCTGCTCTTGAAATTCTCCCGGAGGTGGGCTGGATTTTGGCTGAATTTTGGGATGGAGCTTCTCGTGGTTTGAGTCCTGGCTTGCTCCACCCCCTGCTCTTGAGATTCTCCCGGATGTGGGCTGCATTTTGGCTGCATTTTGTGCTGGAGCTTCTCGTGGTTTGAGGCCTGCCTTGTTCCCCTCCATGCTCTTGATATTCTCCCAGAGGTGGGTTTGAGTTTGTCTGCCTTTTGGGCTGGAGCTTCTCGTGGTTTGAGGCCTGGCTTGCTCCACCCCCTGCTCTTGAGATTCTCCCGGATGTGGTCTGCATTTTGGCTAAATTTTGGGCTGGAGCTTCTCGTGGTTTGAGGCCTGGCTTGCTCCACCCCCTGCTCTTGAGATTCTACCGGATGTGTGTTGCATTTTGGCTTCCTTTTATGCTGGAGCTTCTCGTGGTTTGAGGCCTGGCTTGCTCCACCCCCTGCTCTTGAGATTCTCCCGGATGTGTGTTGCATTTTGGCTTCCTTTTATGCTGGAGCTTCTCGAGGTTTGAGGCCTGTCTTGCTCCACCCCCTCCTCTTGAGATTCTCCCGGATGTGGGCTTCATTTTGTCTGCCTTTTGGGCTGGAGGTTTTCGAGTTATGAGGCCTTTCTTGCTCCACCCCCTCCTCTTGAGATTCTCCCGGATGTGGGCTGCATTTTGGCTGCCTTTTGGGCTGGAGGTTCTCGAGGTTTGATTCATGGCATGCTCCACCCCCTGCTCTTGAGATTCTCCCGGATGTGGGCTGCATTTTGGCTACTTTTTGGGCTGGAGCTTCTCGTGGTTTGAGGCCTGGCTTGCTCCACCCCCTGCTCTTGAGATTCTCCTGGATGTGGGCTGCATTTTGGCTGCCTTTTGGGCTGGAGCTTCTCAGGTTTGAGGCCTGCCTTTCTCCACCCCCTTCTCTTGAGATTCTCCCGGATGTGGGCTGCATTTTGGCTGCCTTTTGGGCTGGAGCTTCTCGTGGTTTGAGGCCTGGCTTGCTCCACCCCCTGCTCTTGATATTCTCCTGGATGTGGGCTGGAATTTGGCTGTCTTTTGGGCTGGAGCTTCTCGTGGTTTGAGGCCTGGCTTGCTCCACCCCCTGCTCTTGAGTTTCTCCCGGATGTGGGCTGGATTTTAGCTGCCTTTTGGGCTGGAGCTTCTCGTGGTTTGAGGCCTGGCTTGCTCCACCCCCTGCTCTTGAGATTCTCCCAGATGTGGGCTGGATTTTGGCTGCCTTTTGGGCTGGAGCTTCTCGTGGTTTGAGGCCTGGCTTGTTCCACTCCTGCTCTTGAGATTCTCCCGGATGTGGGCTGAATTTTGGCTGCATTTTGGGCTGGAGCTTCTCGTGGTCTGAGGCCTGTGTTGCTCCATCCCCTGCTCTTGAGGTTCTCCCGGATGTGGGCTCCATTTTGGCTGCCTTTTGGGCTGGAGGTTCTCGAGGTTTGAGTCGTGGCATGCTCCACCCCCTGCTCTTGAGATTCTCCCGGATGTGGGCTGCATTTTGCTGCATTTTGGGCTGGAGCTTCTCGTGGTTTGAGGCCTGGCTTGCTCCACCCCCTGCTCTTGAGATTCTCCCGGATGTGGGCTGCATTTTGGCTGCCTTTTGGGCTGGAGCTTCTCGTGGTTTGAGGCCTGCCTTGCTCCACCCCCTGCTCTTGAGATTCTCCCGGATGTGGGCTGCATTTTGGCTGCCTTTTGGGCTGGAGCTTCTCGTGGTTTGAGGCCTGGCTTCCTCCAGCTACTACTCTTGATATTCTCCCAGATATAGGGTTGGATTTTGGCTGCCTTTTGGGCTGGAGCTTCTCGTGGTTTGAGGTCTGTCTTGCTCCACCCCCTGCTCTTGAGATTCTCCCGGATGTGAGCTGCATTTTGGCTGCCTTTTGGGCTGGAGTTTCTCGTGGTTTGAGGCCTGACTTGCTCCACCCCCTGCTCTTGAGATTCTCCCGGATGTGAGCTGCATTTTGGCTGACTTTTGGGCTGGAGCTTCTCAGGTTTGAGGCCTGGCTTGCTCCACCCCCTGCTCTTGAGGTTCTCCCGGATGTGGGCTGCATTTTGGCTGCCTTTTGGGCTGGAGGTTCTCGTGGTTTGAGGCCTGGCTTGCTCCACCCCCTGCTCTTGAGATTCTCCCAGATGTGGGCTGGATTTTGGCTGCCTTTTGGGCTGGAGGTTCTCGTGGTTTGAGGCCTGGCTTGTTCCACTCCTGCTCTTGAGATTCTCCCGGATGTGTGCTGCATTTTGGCTGCCTTTTGGGCTGGTGCTTCTCGTGGTTTGAGGCCTGGCTTGCTCCACCCCCTGCTCTTGAGATTCTCCCGGATGTGGGCTGAATTTTGGCTGCCTTTTGGGCTGGAGCTTCTCGTGGTTTGAGGCCTGGCTTGCTCCACCCCCTGCTCTTGAGATTCTCCCGCATGTGGGCTGCATTTTGGCTGCCTTTTGGGCTGGAGCTTCTCGTGGTTTGAGGCCTGGCTTGCTCCACCCCCTGCTCTTGAGATTCTCCCGAATGTGGGCTGCATTTTGGCTGCATTTTGGGCTGGAGGCTTTCGAGGTATGAGGCCTGTCTTGCTCCACCCCCTGCTCTTGAGATTCTCCCGGATGTGAGCTGCATTTTGGCTGCCTTTTGGGCTGGAGCTTCTCAGGTTTGAGGCCTGCCTTTCTCCACCCCCTTCTCTTGAGATTCTCGCGGATGTGGGCTGCGTTTTGGCTGCCTTTTGGGCTGGAGCTTCTCGAGGTTTGAGGCCTGTCTTGCTCCACCCCCTGCTCTTGAGATTCTCCCGGATGTGGGCTGCATTTTGGCTGCCTTTTGGGATGAAGCTTCTCGTGGTTTGAGGCCTGGCTTGCTCCACCCCCTGCTCTTGAGATTCTCCCGGATGTGGGCTGCATTTTGGCTGCCTTTTGGGCTGGAGCTTCTCGTGGTTTGAGGCCTGGCTTCCTCCAGCTCCTACTCTTGATATTCTCCCAGAAATAGGGTTGGATTTTGGCTGCCTTTTGGGCTGGAGCTTCTCGTGGTTTGAGGACTGGCTTCCTCCACCCCCTGCTCTTGAGATTCTCCCGGATGTGGGCTGCATTTTGGCTGCATTTTGGGCTGGAGGCTTTCGAGGTATGAGGCCTGTCTTGCTCCACCCCCTGCTCTTGAGATTCTCCCGGATGTGAGCTGCATTTTGGCTGTCTTTTGGGCTGGAGCTTCTCGTGGTTTGAGGCCTGGCTTGCTCCACCCCCTGCTCTTGAGATTCTCCCGGATGTGGGCTGCATTTTGGCTGCCTTTTGGGCTGGAGCTTCTCGTGGTTTGAGGCCTGACTTGCTCCACCCCCTGCTCTTGAGATTCTCCCGGATGTGGGCTGCATTTTGGCTGCCTTTTGGGCTGGAGCTTCTCGTGGTTTGAGGCCTGGCTTGCTCCACCCCCTGCTCTTGAGATTCTCCTGGATGTGCGCTGTATTTTGGATGCCTTTTCGGCTGGAGCTTCTCGTGGTTTGAGGCCTGGCTTGCTCCACCCCCTGCTCTTGAGATTCTCCTGGATGTGGGCTGCATTTTGGCTGCCTTTTGGGCTGGAGCTTCTCAGGTTTGAGGCCTGCCTTTCTCCATCCCCTTCTCTTTAGATTCTCGCGGATGTGGGCTGCATTTTGGCTGCCTTTTGGGCTGGAGCTTCTCGAGGTTTGAGGCCTGGCTTGCTCCAACCCCTGCTCTTGAGATTCTCCCGGATGTGGGCTGCATTTTGGCTGCCTTTTGGGATGGAGCTTCCCGTGGTTTGAGGCCTGGCTTGTTCCACCCACTGCTCTTGAGATTCTCCCGGATGTGGGCTGGATTTTGGCTGCCTTTTGGGCTGGAGCTTCTCGTGGTTTGAGGCCTGGCTTGCTCCACCCCCTGCTCTTGAGATTCTCCCGGAGGTGGGCTGCATTTTGGCTGCCTTTTGGGCTGGAGCTTCTCGTGGTTTGAGGCCTGGCTTGCTCCACCCCCTGCTCTTGAGATTCTCCCAGATGTGGTTAGGATTTTGGCTGCCTTTTTGGGCTGGAGATTCTCGTGGTTTGAGGCCTGGCTTGCTCCACCCCCTGCTCTTGAGATTCTCCCGGATGTGGGCTGCATTTTGGCTGCCTTTTGGGCTGGAGCTTCTCGTGGTTTGAGGCCTGGCTTGCTCCACCCCCTGCTCTTGAGATTCTCCCGGATGTGGGCTGCATTTTGGCTCCCTTTTGGGCTGGAGGTTCTCGTGCTTTGAGGACTGGCTTGCTCCACCCCCTGCTCTTGAAATTATCCCGGATGTGGGTAGGATTTTGGCTGCCTTTTTGGGCTGGAGATTCTCGTGGTTTGAGGCCTGGCTTGCTCCACCCCCTGCTCTTGAGATTCTCCCGGATGTGGGCTGCATTTTGGCTGCCTTTTGGGCTGGAGCTTCTCGTGGTTTGAGGCCTGGCTTGCTCCACCCCCTGCTCTTGAGATTCTCCCGGATGTGGGCTGCATTTTGGCTGCCTTTTGGGCTGGAGCTTCTCGTGGTTTGAGGCCTGGCTTGCTCCACCCCCTGCTCTTGAGATTCTCCCGGAGGTGGGCTGCATTTTGGCTGCCTTTTGGGCTGGAGCTTCTCGTGGTTTGAGGCCTGGCTTGCTCCACCCCCTGCTCTTGAGATTCTCCCAGATGTGGTTAGGATTTTGGCTGCCTTTTTGGGCTGGAGCTTCTCGTGGTTTGAGGCCTGGCTTGCTCCACCCCCTGCTCTTGAGATTCTCCCGGATGTGGGCTGCATTTTGGCTGCCTTTTGGGCTGGAGCTTCTCGTGGTTTGAGGCCTGCCTTGCTCCACCCCCTGCTCTTGAGATTCTCCCGGATGTGTGTTGCATTTTGGCTGATTCCTGGGCTGGAGCTTCTCAAGGTTTGAGGCCTGGCTTGCTCCACCCCCTGCTCTTGAGATTCTCCCGGATGTGGGCTGTATTTTGGCTGCCTTTTGGGCTGGAGCTTCTCGTGGTTTGAGGCCTGGCTTGCTCCACCCCCTGCTCTTGAGATTCTCCCGGATGTGGGCTGCATTTTGGCTGATTCGTGGGCTGGAGCTTCTCGTGGTTTGAGGCCTGGCTTGCTCCACCCCCTGCTCTTGAGATTCTCCCAGATGTGGGCTGGATTTTGGCTGCCTTTTGGGCTGGAGCTTCTCGTGGTTTGAGGCCTGGCTTGCTCCACCCCCTGCTCTTGAGATTCTCCCGGATGTGGGCTGCATTTTGTCTGCCTTTTGGGCTGGAGCTTCTCGTGGTTTGAGGCCTGGCTTGCTCCACCCCCTGCTCTTCATATTCTCCCAGATGTGGGCTGGATTTTGGCTGCCTTTTGGGCTGGAGCTTCTCGTGGTTTGAGGCCTGTCTTGCTCCACCCCCTGCTCTTGAGATTCTCCCGGATGTGGGTTGCATTTTGGCTGCCTTTTGGGCTGGAGCTTCTCGTGGTTTGAGGCCTGGCTTGCTCCACCCCCTGCTCTTGAGATTCTCCCGGATGTGGGCTGCATTTTGGCTTCATTTTGGGCTGCAGCTTCTCGAGGTTTGAGGCCTGGCTTGCTCCACTAGCTGCTCTTGATATTCTCCTGGATGTGGGCTGCATGTTGGCTGATTCTTGGGGTGGAGCTTCTCGAGGTTTGAGGCCTGGCTTGCTCCACCCCCTGCTCTTGAGATTCTCCTGGATGTGGGTTGCATTTTGGCTGATTCTTGGTCTGGAGATTCTCGTGGTTTGAGGCCTGGCTTGTTCCACCCCCTGCTCTTGATATTCTCCCAGATGTGGGCTGGATATTGGCTGCCATTTGGGCTGGAGCTTCTCGTGGTTTGAGGCCTGGCTTGCTCCACCCCCTGCACTTGAGATTCTCCCGGATGTGGGCTGCATTTTGGCTGCCTTTTGGGCTGGAGCTTCTCGTGGTTTGAGGCCTGGCTTGCTCCACCCCCTGCTCTTGATATTCTCCCAGATATGGGCTGGATTTTGGCTGCATTTTGGGCTGGAGCTTCTCGTGGTTTCGAGGCCTGGCTTGCTCCAACCCCCTGCTCTTGAGATTCTCCCGGATGTGTCCTGAATTTTGGCTACTTTTTGGGCTGGAGCTTCTCGTGGTTTGAGGCCTGGCTTGCTCCACCCCCTGCTATTGAGATTCTCCCAGATGTGGGCTGGATTTTGGCTGCCTTTTGGGCTGGAGCTTCTCGTGGTTTGAGGCCTGGCTTGCTCCACCCCCTCCTCTCGAGTTTCTCTGGGACGTGGGTTGGATTTGGTTGCATTTTGGGCTGGAGCTTCTCGTGGTTTGAGGCCTGGCTTGCTCCACCCCCTGCTCTTGGTACTCTCCTCCACGTGGGCTGCATTTTAGCTGCCTTTTACGCTGGAGCTTCTCGTGGTTTGAGGCCTGCCTTGCTCCACCCCCTGCTTTTCATATTCTCCCACATGTGGTCTGGATTTTGGCTGCCTTTTGGGCTGGAGCTTCTCGTGGTTTGAGGCCTGGCTTGCTCCACCCCCTGCTCTTAAGATTCTCCCGGATGTGGGCTGCATTTTGGCTGCATTTTGGGCTGGAGCTTCTCGTGGTTTGAGGCCTGGTTTGCTCCACTCCCTGCTATTGATATTCTCCCGGATGTGGCTGCATTTTGGCTGCCTTTTGGGCTGGAGCTTCTCGTGGTTTGAGGCCTGGCTTGCTCCACCCCCTGCTCTTGAGATTCTCCCGGATGTGGGCTGCATTTTGGCTGCCTTTTGGGCTGGAGGTTCTCGTGCTTTGAGGACTGGCTTGCTCCACCCCCTGCTCTTGAAATTATCCCGGATGTGGGTAGGATTTTGGCTGCCTTTTTGGGCTGGAGATTCTCGTGGTTTGAGGCCTGGCTTGCTCCACCCCCTGCTCTTGAGATTCTCCCGGATGTGGGCTGCATTTTGGCTGCCTTTTGGGCTGGAGCTTCTCGTGGTTTGAGGCCTGGCTTGCTCCACCCCCTGCTCTTGAGATTCTCCCGGATGTGGGCTGCATTTTGGCTGCCTTTTGGGCTGGAGCTTCTCGTGGTTTGAGGCCTGGCTTGCTCCACCCCCTGCTCTTGAGATTCTCCCGGAGGTGGGCTGCATTTTGGCTGCCTTTTGGGCTGGAGCTTCTCGTGGTTTGAGGCCTGGCTTGCTCCACCCCCTGCTCTTGAGATTCTCCCAGATGTGGTTAGGATTTTGGCTGCCTTTTTGGGCTGGAGCTTCTCGTGGTTTGAGGCCTGGCTTGCTCCACCCCCTGCTCTTGAGATTCTCCCGGATGTGGGCTGCATTTTGGCTGCCTTTTGGGCTGGAGCTTCTCGTGGTTTGAGGCCTGCCTTGCTCCACCCCCTGCTCTTGAGATTCTCCCGGATGTGTGTTGCATTTTGGCTGATTCCTGGGCTGGAGCTTCTCGAGGTTTGAGGCCTGGCTTGCTCCACCCCCTGCTCTTGAGATTCTCCCGGATGTGGGCTGTATTTTGGCTGCCTTTTGGGCTGGAGCTTCTCGTGGTTTGAGGCCTGGCTTGCTCCACCCCCTGCTCTTGAGATTCTCCCGGATGTGGGCTGCATTTTGGCTGATTCGTGGGCTGGAGCTTCTCGTGGTTTGAGGCCTGGCTTGCTCCACCCCCTGCTCTTGAGATTCTCCCAGATGTGGGCTGGATTTTGGCTGCCTTTTGGGCTGGAGCTTCTCGTGGTTTGAGGCCTGGCTTGCTCCACCCCCTGCTCTTGAGATTCTCCTGGAGGTGGGCTGCATTTTGGCTGCCTTTTGGGCTGGAGCTTCTCGTGGTTTGAGGCCTGGCTTGCTCCACCCCCTGCTCTTCATATTCTCCCAGATGTGGGCTGGATTTTGGCTGCCTTTTGGGCTGGAGCTTCTCGTGGTTTGAGGCCTGTCTTGCTCCACCCCCTGCTCTTGAGATTCTCCCGGATGTGGGTTGCATTTTGGCTGCCTTTTGGGCTGGAGCTTCTCGTGGTTTGAGGCCTGGCTTGCTCCACCCCCTGCTCTTGAGATTCTCCCGGATGTGGGCTGCATTTTGGCTTCATTTTGGGCTGCAGCTTCTCGAGGTTTGAGGCCTGGCTTGCTCCACTAGCTGCTCTTGATATTCTCCTGGATGTGGGCTGCATGTTGGCTGATTCTTGGGGTGGAGCTTCTCGAGGTTTGAGGCCTGGCTTGCTCCACCCCCTGCTCTTGAGATTCTCCCGGATGTGGGTTGCATTTTGGCTGATTCTTGGTCTGGAGATTCTCGTGGTTTGAGGCCTGGCTTGTTCCACCCCCTGCTCTTGATATTCTCCCAGATGTGGGCTGGATATTGGCTGCCATTTGGGCTGGAGCTTCTCGTGGTTTGAGGCCTGGCTTGCTCCACCCCCTGCACTTGAGATTCTCCCGGATGTGGGCTGCATTTTGGCTGCCTTTTGGGCTGGAGCTTCTCGTGGTTTGAGGCCTGGCTTGCTCCACCCCCTGCTCTTGATATTCTCCCAGATATGGGCTGGATTTTGGCTGCATTTTGGGCTGGAGCTTCTCGTGGTTTCGAGGCCTGGCTTGCTCCAACCCCCTGCTCTTGAGATTCTCCCGGATGTGTCCTGAATTTTGGCTACTTTTTGGGCTGGAGCTTCTCGTGGTTTGAGGCCTGGCTTGCTCCACCCCCTGCTATTGAGATTCTCCCAGATGTGGGCTGGATTTTGGCTGCCTTTTGGGCTGGAGCTTCTCGTGGTTTGAGGCCTGGCTTGCTCCACCCCCTCCTCTCGAGTTTCTCTGGGACGTGGGCTGGATTTGGTTGCATTTTGGGCTGGAGCTTCTCGTGGTTTGAGGCCTGGCTTGCTCCACCCCCTGCTCTTGGTACTCTCCTCCACGTGGGCTGCATTTTAGCTGCCTTTTACGCTGGAGCTTCTCGTGGTTTGAGGCCTGGCTTTCTCCACCCCCTGCTCTTGATATTCTCCCGGATGTGGGCTGCATTTTGGCTGATTCTTGGGCTGGAGCTTCTCGTGGTTTGAGGCCTGGCTTGCTCCACCCCCTGCTCTTGAGATTCTCCCGGATGTGTGTTGCATTTTGGCTGATTCCTGGGCTGGAGCTTCTCGAGGTTTGAGGCCTGGCTTGCTCCACCCCCTGCTCTTGAGATTCTCCCGGATGTGGGCTGCATTTTGGCTGAATTTTAGGCTGGAGCTTCTAGTGGTTTGAGGCCTGGCTTGCTCCACCCCCTGCTCTTGAGATTCTCCCGGATGTGGGCTGCATTTTGGCTGATTCTTGCGCTGGAGCTTCTCGTGGTTTGAGGCCTGCCTTGCTCCACCCCCTGCTTTTCATATTCTCCCACATGTGGTCTGGATTTTGGCTGCCTTTTGGGCTGGAGCTTCTCGTGGTTTGAGGCCTGGCTTGCTCCACCCCCTGCTCTTAAGATTCTCCCGGATGTGGGCTGCATTTTGGCTGCATTTTGGGCTGGAGCTTCTCGTGGTTTGAGGCCTGGTTTGCTCCACTCCCTGCTATTGATATTCTCCCGGATGTGGCTGCATTTTGGCTGCCTTTTGGGCTGGAGCTTCTCGTGGTTTGAGGCCTGGCTTGCTCCACCCCCTGCTCTTGAGATTCTCCCGGATGTGGGCTGCATTTTGGCTTCATTTTGGGCTGCAGCTTCTCGAGGTTTGAGGCCTGGCTTGCTCCACTAGCTGCTCTTAATATTCTCCCGGATGTGGGCTGCATGTTGGCTGATTCTTGGGCTGGAGCTTCTCGAGGTTTGAGGCCTGGCTTGCTCCACCCCCTGCTCTTGAGATTCTCCCGGATGTGGGCTGCATTTTGGCTGCCTTTTGGGCTGGAGCTTCTCGTGGTTTGAGGCCTGGCTTGCTCCACCCCCTGCTCTTGAGATTCTCCCGGATGTGGGCTGCATTTTGGCTGCCTTTTGGGCTGGAGCTTCTCGTGGTTTGAGGCCTGGCTTGCTTCACCCCCTGCTCTTGAGATTCTCCTGGATGTGGGCTGCATTTTGGCTGCCTTTTGGGCTGGAGCTTCTCGTGGTTTGAGGCCTGGCTTGCTCCAACCCCTGCTCTTGAGATTCTCCCGGATGTGGGCTGGATTTTGGCTGTCTTTTGGGCTGGAGCTTCTCGTGGTTTGGGGCTGGCTTGCTCCACCCCTTGCTCTTGAGATTCTCCTGGATGTGGGCTGCATTTTGGCTGTCTTTTGGGCTGGAGCTTCTCGTGGTTTGAGGCCTGGCTTGCTCCACCCCCTGCTCTTGAGATTCTCCTGGAGGTGGTTAGGATTTTGGCTGCATTTTGGGCTGGAGCTTCTCGTGGTTTGAGGCCTGGTTTGCTCCACTCCCTGCTATTGATATTCTCCCGGATGTGGCTGCATTTTGGCTGCCTTTTGGGCTGGACCTTCTCGTGGTTTGAGGCCTGGCTTGCTCCACCCCCTGCTCTTGAGATTCTCCCGGATGTGTGCTGGATTTTGGCTTCCTTTTGGGCTGCAGCTTCTCGAGGTTTGAGGCCTGGCTTGCTCCACTAGCTGCTCTTGATATTCTCCCGGATGTGGGCTGCATGTTGGCAGATTCTTGGGCTGGAGCTTCTCGAGGTTTGAGGCCTGGCTTGCTCCACACCCTGCTCTTGAGATTCTCCCAGATGTGGGCTGGATATTGGCTGCCTTTTGGGCTGGAGCTTCTCGTGGTTTGTAGCCTGGCTTGCTCCACCCCCTGCTTTTGATATTCTCCTGGATGTGTTCTGCATGTTGGCTGATTCTTGGGCTGGAGCTTCTCGAGGTTTGAGGCCTGGCTTGCTCCACCCCCTGCTCTTGATATTCTCCTGGATGTGGGCTGCATTTTGGCTGCCTTTTGGGCTGGAGCTTCTCGTGGTTTGAGGCCTGGCTTGCTCCACCTCCTGCACTTGAGATTCTCCCGGATGTGGGCTGCATTTTGCCTGCATTTTGGGCTGGAGCTTCTCGTGATTTGAGGCCTGGCTTGCTCCACCCCCTGCTCTTGAGATTCTCCCGAAGGTGGTTAGGATTTTGGCTGCATTTTGGGCTGGAGCTTCTCGTGGTTTGAGGCCTGGTTTGCTCCACTCCCTGCTCTTGATATTCTCCCGGATGTGGTCTGCATTTTGGCTGCCTTTTGGGCTGGAGCTTCTCGTGGTTTGAGGCCTGGCTTGCTCCACCCCCTGCTCTTGAGATTCTCCCGGATATGGGCTGGATTGTGGCTGGCTTTTTGGGCTGGAGCTTCTCATGGTTTGAGGCCTGGCTTGCTCCAACCCCCTGCTCTTGAGATTCTCCCGGATGTGTCCTGAATTTTGGCTACTTTTTGGGCTGGAGCTTCTCGTGGTTTGAGGCCTGGCTTGCTCCACCCCCTGCTATTGAGATTCTCCCAGATGTGGGCTGGATTTTGGCTGCCTTTTGGGCTGGAGCTTCTCGAGGTTTGAGGCCTGGCTTGCTCCACCCACTGCTCTCGAGTTTCTCTGGGACGTGGGCTGGATTTGGTTGCATTTTAGGCTGGAGCTTCTCGTGGTTTGAGGCCTGGCTTGCTCCACCCCCTGCTCTTGGTACTCTCCTCCAGGTGGGCTGCATTTTAGCTGCCTTTTAGGCTGGAGCTTCTCGTGGTTTGAGGCCTGGCTTTCTCCACCCCCTGCTCTTGATATTCTCCCGGATGTGGGCTGCATTTTGGCTACATTTTGGGCTGGAGCTTCTCGTGGTTTGGGGCCTGGTTTGCTCCACTCCCTGCTCTTGGTATTCTCCTCAAGGTGGGCTGGATTTGGCTCCATTTTGGGCTGGAGCTTGCCGTGGTTTCAGGCCTGGCTTGCTCCACCCCCTGCTCTTGAGATTCTCCCAGATGTGGGCTGGATTTTGGCTGCCTTTTGGGCTGGAGCTTCTCGTGGTTTGAGGCCTGGCTTGCTCCACCCCCTGCTCTTGAGATTCTCCTGGAGGTGGGCTGCATTTTGGCTGCCTTTTGGGCTGGAGCTTCTCGTGGTTTGAGGCCTGGCTTGCTCCACCCCCTGCTCTTCATATTCTCCCAGATGTGGGCTGGATTTTGGCTGCCTTTTGGGCTGGAGCTTCTCGTGGTTTGAGGCCTGTCTTGCTCCACCCCCTGCTCTTGAGATTCTCCCGGATGTGGGTTGCATTTTGGCTGCCTTTTGGGCTGGAGCTTCTCGTGGTTTGAGGCCTGGCTTGCTCCACCCCCTGCTCTTGAGATTCTCCCGGATGTGGGCTGCATTTTGGCTTCATTTTGGGCTGCAGCTTCTCGAGGTTTGAGGCCTGGCTTGCTCCACTAGCTGCTCTTGATATTCTCCTGGATGTGGGCTGCATGTTGGCTGATTCTTGGGGTGGAGCTTCTCGAGGTTTGAGGCCTGGCTTGCTCCACCCCCTGCTCTTGAGATTCTCCCGGATGTGGGTTGCATTTTGGCTGATTCTTGGTCTGGAGATTCTCGTGGTTTGAGGCCTGGCTTGTTCCACCCCCTGCTCTTGATATTCTCCCAGATGTGGGCTGGATATTGGCTGCCATTTGGGCTGGAGCTTCTCGTGGTTTGAGGCCTGGCTTGCTCCACCCCCTGCACTTGAGATTCTCCCGGATGTGGGCTGCATTTTGGCTGCCTTTTGGGCTGGAGCTTCTCGTGGTTTGAGGCCTGGCTTGCTCCACCCCCTGCTCTTGATATTCTCCCAGATATGGGCTGGATTTTGGCTGCATTTTGGGCTGGAGCTTCTCGTGGTTTCGAGGCCTGGCTTGCTCCAACCCCCTGCTCTTGAGATTCTCCCGGATGTGTCCTGAATTTTGGATACTTTTTGGGCTGGAGCTTCTCGTGGTTTGAGGCCTGGCTTGCTCCACCCCCTGCTATTGAGATTCTCCCAGATGTGGGCTGGATTTTGGCTGCCTTTTGGGCTGGAGCTTCTCGTGGTTTGAGGCCTGGCTTGCTCCACCCCCTCCTCTCGAGTTTCTCTGGGACGTGGGCTGGATTTGGTTGCATTTTGGGCTGGAGCTTCTCGTGGTTTGAGGCCTGGCTTGCTCCACCCCCTGCTCTTGGTACTCTCCTCCACGTGGGCTGCATTTTAGCTGCCTTTTACGCTGGAGCTTCTCGTGGTTTGAGGCCTGGCTTTCTCCACCCCCTGCTCTTGATATTCTCCCGGATGTGGGCTGCATTTTGGCTGATTCTTGGGCTGGAGCTTCTCGTGGTTTGAGGCCTGGCTTGCTCCACCCCCTGCTCTTGAGATTCTCCCGGATGTGTGTTGCATTTTGGCTGATTCCTGGGCTGGAGCTTCTCGAGGTTTGAGGCCTGGCTTGCTCCACCCCCTGCTCTTGAGATTCTCCCGGATGTGGGCTGCATTTTGGCTGAATTTTAGGCTGGAGCTTCTAGTGGTTTGAGGCCTGGCTTGCTCCACCCCCTGCTCTTGAGATTCTCCCGGATGTGGGCTGCATTTTGGCTGATTCTTGCGCTGGAGCTTCTCGTGGTTTGAGGCCTGCCTTGCTCCACCCCCTGCTTTTCATATTCTCCCACATGTGGTCTGGATTTTGGCTGCCTTTTGGGCTGGAGCTTCTCGTGGTTTGAGGCCTGGCTTGCTCCACCCCCTGCTCTTAAGATTCTCCCGGATGTGGGCTGCATTTTGGCTGCATTTTGGGCTGGAGCTTCTCGTGGTTTGAGGCCTGGTTTGCTCCACTCCCTGCTATTGATATTCTCCCGGATGTGGCTGCATTTTGGCTGCCTTTTGGGCTGGAGCTTCTCGTGGTTTGAGGCCTGGCTTGCTCCACCCCCTGCTCTTGAGATTCTCCCGGATGTGGGCTGCATTTTGGCTTCATTTTGGGCTGCAGCTTCTCGAGGTTTGAGGCCTGGCTTGCTCCACTAGCTGCTCTTAATATTCTCCCGGATGTGGGCTGCATGTTGGCTGATTCTTGGGCTGGAGCTTCTCGAGGTTTGAGGCCTGGCTTGCTCCACCCCCTGCTCTTGAGATTCTCCCGGATGTGGGCTGCATTTTGGCTGCCTTTTGGGCTGGAGCTTCTCGTGGTTTGAGGCCTGGCTTGCTCCACCCCCTGCTCTTGAGATTCTCCCGGATGTGGGCTGCATTTTGGCTGCCTTTTGGGCTGGAGCTTCTCGTGGTTTGAGGCCTGGCTTGCTTCACCCCCTGCTCTTGAGATTCTCCTGGATGTGGGCTGCATTTTGGCTGCCTTTTGGGCTGGAGCTTCTCGTGGTTTGAGGCCTGGCTTGCTCCAACCCCTGCTCTTGAGATTCTCCCGGATGTGGGCTGGATTTTGGCTGTCTTTTGGGCTGGAGCTTCTCGTGGTTTGGGGCTGGCTTGCTCCACCCCTTGCTCTTGAGATTCTCCTGGATGTGGGCTGCATTTTGGCTGCCTTTTGGGCTGGAGCTTCTCGTGGTTTGAGGCCTGGCTTGCTCCACCCCCTGCTCTTGAGATTCTCCTGGAGGTGGTTAGGATTTTGGCTGCATTTTGGGCTGGAGCTTCTCGTGGTTTGAGGCCTGGTTTGCTCCACTCCCTGCTATTGATATTCTCCCGGATGTGGCTGCATTTTGGCTGCCTTTTGGGCTGGACCTTCTCGTGGTTTGAGGCCTGGCTTGCTCCACCCCCTGCTCTTGAGATTCTCCCGGATGTGTGCTGGATTTTGGCTTCCTTTTGGGCTGCAGCTTCTCGAGGTTTGAGGCCTGGCTTGCTCCACTAGCTGCTCTTGATATTCTCCCGGATGTGGGCTGCATGTTGGCAGATTCTTGGGCTGGAGCTTCTCGAGGTTTGAGGCCTGGCTTGCTCCACACCCTGCTCTTGAGATTCTCCCAGATGTGGGCTGGATATTGGCTGCCTTTTGGGCTGGAGCTTCTCGTGGTTTGTAGCCTGGCTTGCTCCACCCCCTGCTTTTGATATTCTCCTGGATGTGTTCTGCATGTTGGCTGATTCTTGGGCTGGAGCTTCTCGAGGTTTGAGGCCTGGCTTGCTCCACCCCCTGCTCTTGATATTCTCCTGGATGTGGGCTGCATTTTGGCTGCCTTTTGGGCTGGAGCTTCTCGTGGTTTGAGGCCTGGCTTGCTCCACCTCCTGCACTTGAGATTCTCCCGGATGTGGGCTGCATTTTGCCTGCATTTTGGGCTGGAGCTTCTCGTGATTTGAGGCCTGGCTTGCTCCACCCCCTGCTCTTGAGATTCTCCCGAAGGTGGTTAGGATTTTGGCTGCATTTTGGGCTGGAGCTTCTCGTGGTTTGAGGCCTGGTTTGCTCCACTCCCTGCTCTTGATATTCTCCCGGATGTGGTCTGCATTTTGGCTGCCTTTTGGGCTGGAGCTTCTCGTGGTTTGAGGCCTGGCTTGCTCCACCCCCTGCTCTTGAGATTCTCCCGGATATGGGCTGGATTGTGGCTGGCTTTTTGGGCTGGAGCTTCTCATGGTTTGAGGCCTGGCTTGCTCCAACCCCCTGCTCTTGAGATTCTCCCGGATGTGTCCTGAATTTTGGCTACTTTTTGGGCTGGAGCTTCTCGTGGTTTGAGGCCTGGCTTGCTCCACCCCCTGCTATTGAGATTCTCCCAGATGTGGGCTGGATTTTGGCTGCCTTTTGGGCTGGAGCTTCTCGAGGTTTGAGGCCTGGCTTGCTCCACCCACTGCTCTCGAGTTTCTCTGGGACGTGGGCTGGATTTGGTTGCATTTTAGGCTGGAGCTTCTCGTGGTTTGAGGCCTGGCTTGCTCCACCCCCTGCTCTTGGTACTCTCCTCCAGGTGGGCTGCATTTTAGCTGCCTTTTAGGCTGGAGCTTCTCGTGGTTTGAGGCCTGGCTTTCTCCACCCCCTGCTCTTGATATTCTCCCGGATGTGGGCTGCATTTTGGCTACATTTTGGGCTGGAGCTTCTCGTGGTTTGGGGCCTGGTTTGCTCCACTCCCTGCTCTTGGTATTCTCCTCAAGGTGGGCTGGATTTGGCTCCATTTTGGGCTGGAGCTTGCCGTGGTTTCAGGCCTGGCTTGCTCCACTCCCTACTCTTGAGATTCTCTGCGAAGTGGGCTGCATTTTTGGCTGAATTTTGGGATGGAGCTTCTCGTGGTTTGAGGCCTGGCTTGCTCCACCCCCTGCTCTTGAGATTCTCCCGGAGTTGGGCTGCATTTTGGCTGCCTTTTGGGCTGGAGCTTCTCATGCTTTGAGGCCTGGCTTGCTCCACCCCCTGCTCTTGAGATTATCCTGGATGTGCGCTGAATTTTGGCTGTATTTTGGGCTGGAGCTTCTCGTGGTTTGAGGTCTGGCTTGCTCCAACCCCTGCTCTTGAGATTCTCCCGGATGTGTCCTGAATTTTGGCTGCCTTTTGGGCTGGAGCTTCTCGTGGTTTGAGGCCTGGCTTGCTCCACCCCCTGCTCTTGAGTTTCTCCCGGATGTGGGCTGGATTTTGGCTGAATTTTGGGCTGGAGCTTCCTGTTATTTGAGGCCTGGCTTGCTCCACCCTCTGCTCTTGAGATTCTCCTGGATGTGTTCTGCATTTTGGCTGCCTATTGGGATGGAGCTTCTCGTGGTTTGAGGCCTGGCTTGCTCCACCCCCTGCTCTTGAGATTCTCCCGGATGTGGGCTGCATTTTGGCTGCATTTTAGGCTGGAGCTTCTCGTGGTTTGAGGCCTGGCTTGCTCCACCCCCTGCTCTTGAGATTCTCCCGGATGTGGGCTGCATTTTGGCTGCCTTTTGGTCTGGAGCTTCTCGTGGTTTGAGGCCTGGCTTGCTCCACCCCCTGCTCTTGAGAGTCTCCCGGATGTGGGCTGCATTTTGGCTGCCTTTTGGGCTGGAGCTTCTCGTGGTTTGAGGCCTGGCTTGCTTCACCCCCTGCTCTTGAGATTCTCCTGGATGTGGGCTGCATTTTGGCTGCCTTTTGGGCTGGAGCTTCTCGTGGTTTGAGGCCTGGCTTGCTCCAACCCCTGCTCTTGAGATTCTCCCGGATGTGGTCTGGATTTTGGATCCCTTTTGGGCTGGAGCTTCTCGTGGTTTGTAGCCTGGCTTGCTCCACTAGCTGCTCTTGATATTCTCCCGGATGTGTGCTGCATGTTGGCTGATTCTTGGGCTGGAGCTTCTCGAGGTTTGAGGCCTGGCTTGCTCCACACCCTGCTCTTGAGATTCTCCCAGATGTGGGCTGGATATTGGCTGCCATTTGGGCTGGAGCTTCTCGTGGTTTGTAGCCTGGCTTGCTCCACCCCCTGCTTTTGATATTCTCCTGGATGTGTTCTGCATGTTGGATGATTCTTGGGCTGGAGCTTCTCGTGGTTTGAGGCCTGGCTTGCTCCACCCCCTGCTCTTGATATTCTCCCGGATGTGGGCTGCATTTTGGCTGCCTTTTGGGCTGGAGCTTCTCGTGGTTTGAGGCCTGGCTTGCTCCACCTCCTGCACTTGAGATTCTCCCGGATGTGGGCTGCATTTTGCCTGCATTTTGGGCTGGAGCTTCTCGTGGTTTGAGGCCTGGCTTGCTCCACCTCCTGCTCTTGATATTCTCCCGGATGTGGGCTGCATTTTGGCTGCCTTTTGGGCTGGAGCTTCTCGTGGTTTGAGGCCTGGCTTGCTCCACCTCCTGCACTTGAGATTCTCCCGGATGTGGGCTGCATTTTGGCTGCCTTTTGGGCTGGAGCTTCTCGTGGTTTGAGGCCTGGCTTGCTCCACCCCCTGCTCTTGAGATTCTCCCGGAGTTGGGCTGCATTTTGGCTGCCTTTTGGGCTGGAGCTTCTCATGCTTTGAGGCCTGGCTTGCTCCACCCCCTGCTCTTGAGATTATCCTGGATGTGCGCTGAATTTTGGCTGTATTTTGGGCTGGAGCTTCTCGTGGTTTGAGGTCTGGCTTGCTCCAACCCCTGCTCTTGAGATTCTCCCGGATGTGTCCTGAATTTTGGCTGCCTTTTGGGCTGGAGCTTCTCGTGGTTTGAGGCCTGGCTTGCTCCACCCCCTGCTCTTGAGTTTCTCCCGGATGTGGGCTGGATTTTGGCTGCATTTTGGGCTGGAGCTTCTTGTGGTTTGAGGCCTGGCTTGCTCCACCCTCTGCTCTTGAGATTCTCCCGGATGTGGGCTGCATTTTGGCTGCCTTTTGGGCTGGAGCTTCTCATGGTTTGAGGCCTGGCTTGCTCCACCCCCTGCTCTTGAGATTCTCCCGAATGTGGGCTGCATTTTGGCTGACTTTTGGGCTGGAGCTTCTCGTGGTTTGAGGCCTGGCTTGCTCCACCCCCTGCTCTTGAGATTCTCCCGGATGTGGGCTGCATTTTGGCTGCCTTTTGGGCTGGAGCTTCTCGTGGTTTGAGGCCTGGCTTGCTCCACCCCCTGCTCTTGAGATTCTCCCGGATGTGGGCTGGATTTTGGCTGCCTTTTGGGCTGGAGCTTCTCGTGGTTTGGGGGCTGGCTTGCTCCACCCCCTGCTCTTGAGATTCTCCCGGAAGTGGTCTGGATTTTGGATCCATTTTGGGCTGGAGCTTCTCGAGGTTTGAGGCCTGGCTTGCTCCACTAGCTGCTCTTGATATTCTCCCGGATGTGGGCTGCATGTTGGCTGATTCTTGGGCTGGAGCTTCTCGAGGTTTGAGGCCTGGCTTGCTCCACACCCTGCTCTTGAGATTCTCCCAGATGTGGGCTGGATATTGGCTGCCATTTGGGCTGGAGCTTCTCGTGGTTTGTAGCCTGGCTTGCTCCACCCCCTGCTTTTGATATTCTCCTGGATGTGTTCTGCATGTTGGCTGATTCTTGGGCTGGAGCTTCTCGTGGTTTGAGGCCTGGCTTGCTCCACCCCCTGCTCTTGAGATTCTCCCGGATGTGGGCTGCATTTTGGCTGCCTTTTGGGCTGGAGCTTCTCGTGGTTTGAGGCCTGGCTTGCTCCACCTCCTGCACTTGAGATTCTCCCGGATGTGGGCTGCATTTTGGCTGCCTTTTGGGCTGGAGCTTCTCGTGGTTTGAGGCCTGGCTTGCTCCACCCCCTGCTCTTGATATTCTCCCGGATGTGGGCTGCATTTTGGCTGCCTTTTGGGCTGGAGCTTCTCGTGGTTTGAGGCCTGGCTTGCTCCACCTCCTGCACTTGAGATTCTCCCGGATGTGGGCTGCATTTTGGCTGCCTTTTGGGCTGGAGCTTCTCGTGGTTTGAGGCCTGGCTTGCTCCACCCCCTGCTCTTGAGATTCTCCCGGAGTTGGGCTGCATTTTGGCTGCCTTTTGGGCTGGAGCTTCTCATGCTTTGAGGCCTGGCTTGCTCCACCCCCTGCTCTTGAGATTATCCTGGATGTGCGCTGAATTTTGGCTGTATTTTGGGCTGGAGCTTCTCGTGGTTTGAGGTCTGGCTTGCTCCAACCCCTGCTCTTGAGATTCTCCCGGATGTGTCCTGAATTTTGGCTGCCTTTTGGGCTGGAGCTTCTCGTGGTTTGAGGCCTGGCTTGCTCCACCCCCTGCTCTTGAGTTTCTCCCGGATGTGGGCTGGATTTTGGCTGCATTTTGGGCTGGAGCTTCTTGTGGTTTGAGGCCTGGCTTGCTCCACCCTCTGCTCTTGAGATTCTCCCGGATGTGGGCTGCATTTTGGCTGCCTTTTGGGCTGGAGCTTCTCATGGTTTGAGGCCTGGCTTGCTCCACCCCCTGCTCTTGAGATTCTCCCGGATGTGGGCTGCATTTTGGCTGCCTTTTGGGCTGGAGCTTCTCGTGGTTTGAGGCCTGGCTTGCTCCACCCCCTGCTCTTGAGATTCTCCCGGATGTGGGCTGGATTTTGGCTGCCTTTTGGGCTGGAGCTTCTCGTGGTTTCAGGCCTGGCTTGTTCCACCCCCTGCTCTTGATATTCTCCCAGATGTGGGCTGGATATTGGCTGCATTTTGGGCTGGAGCTTCTCGTGGTTTGTAGCCTGTCTTGATCCACCCCCTGCTCTTGATATTCTCCTGGATGTGTTCTGCATTTTGGCTGCCTATTGGGATGGAGCTTCTCGTGGTTTGAGGCCTGGCTTGCTCCACCTCCTGCTCTTGATATTCTCCCAGATATGGGCTGGATTTTGGCTGCATTTTGGGCTGGAGCTTCTCGTGGTTTCGAGGCCTGGCTTGCTCCAACCCCCTGCTCTTGAGATTCTCCCGGATGTGTCCTGAATTTTGGCTACTTTTTGGGCTGGAGCTTCTCGTGGTTTGAGGCCTGGCTTGCTCCACCCCCTGCTATTGAGATTCTCCCAGATGTGGGCTGGATTTTGGCTGCCTTTTGGGCTGGAGCTTCTCGTGGTTTGAGGCCTGGCTTGCTCCACCCCCTCCTCTCGAGTTTCTCTGGGACGTGGGCTGGATTTGGTTGCATTTTGGGCTGGAGCTTCTCGTGGTTTGAGGCCTGGCTTGCTCCACCCCCTGCTCTTGGTACTCTCCTCCACGTGGGCTGCATTTTAGCTGCCTTTTACGCTGGAGCTTCTCGTGGTTTGAGGCCTGGCTTTCTCCACCCCCTGCTCTTGATATTCTCCCGGATGTGGGCTGCATTTTGGCTGATTCTTGGGCTGGAGCTTCTCGTGGTTTGAGGCCTGGCTTGCTCCACCCCCTGCTCTTGAGATTCTCCCGGATGTGTGTTGCATTTTGGCTGATTCCTGGGCTGGAGCTTCTCGAGGTTTGAGGCCTGGCTTGCTCCACCCCCTGCTCTTGAGATTCTCCCGGATGTGGGCTGCATTTTGGCTGAATTTTAGGCTGGAGCTTCTAGTGGTTTGAGGCCTGGCTTGCTCCACCCCCTGCTCTTGAGATTCTCCCGGATGTGGGCTGCATTTTGGCTGATTCTTGCGCTGGAGCTTCTCGTGGTTTGAGGCCTGCCTTGCTCCACCCCCTGCTTTTCATATTCTCCCAGATGTGGTCTGGATTTTGGCTGCCTTTTGGGCTGGAGCTTCTCGTGGTTTGAGGCCTGGCTTGCTCCACCCCCTGCTCTTGAGATTCTCCCGGATGTGGGCTGCATTTTGGCTGCATTTTGGGCTGGAGTTTCTCGTGGTTTGAGGCCTGGTTTGCTCCACTCCCTGCTATTGATATTCTCCCGGATGTGGCTGCATTTTGGCTGCCTTTTGGGCTGGAGCTTCTCGTGGTTTGAGGCCTGGCTTGCTCCACCCCCTGCTCTTGAGATTCTCCCGGATGTGGGCTGCATTTTGGCTTCCTTTTGGGCTGCAGCTTCTCGAGGTTTGAGGCCTGGCTTGCTCCACTAGCTGCTCTTGATATTCTCCCGGATGTGGGCTGCATGTTGGCTGATTCTTGGGCTGGAGCTTCTCGAGGTTTGAGGCCTGGCTTGCTCCACCCCCTGCTCTTGAGATTCTCCCGGATGTGGGCTGCATTTTGGCTGCCTTTTGGGCTGGAGCTTCTCGTGGTTTGAGGCCTGGCTTGCTCCACCCCCTGCTCTTGAGATTCTCCCGGATGTGGGCTGCATTTTGGCTGCCTTTTGGGCTGGAGCTTCTCGTGGTTTGAGGCCTGGCTTGCTTCACCCCCTGCTCTTGAGATTCTCCTGGATGTGGGCTGCATTTTGGCTGCCTTTTGGGCTGGAGCTTCTCGTGGTTTGAGGCCTGGCTTGCTCCAACCCCTGCTCTTGAGATTCTCCCGGATGTGGGCTGGATTTTGGCTGTCTTTTGGGCTGGAGCTTCTCGTGGTTTGGGGCTGGCTTGCTCCACCCCTTGCTCTTGAGATTCTCCCGGATGTGGGCTGCATTTTGGCTGCCTGTTGGGCTGGAGCTTCTCGTGGTTTGAGGCCTGGCTTGCTCCACCCCCTGCTCTTGAGATTCTCCTGGAGGTGGTTAGGATTTTGGCTGCATTTTGGGCTGGAGCTTCTCGTGGTTTGAGGCCTGGTTTGCTCCACTCCCTGCTATTGATATTCTCCCGGATGTGGCTGCATTTTGGCTGCCTTTTGGGCTGGACCTTCTCGTGGTTTGAGGCCTGGCTTGCTCCACCCCCTGCTCTTGAGATTCTCCCGGATGTGGGCTGCATTTTGGCTTCCTTTTGGGCTGCAGCTTCTCGAGGTTTGAGGCCTGGCTTGCTCCACTAGCTGCTCTTGATATTCTCCCGGATGTGGGCTGCATGTTGGCAGATTCTTGGGCTGGAGCTTCTCGAGGTTTGAGGCCTGGCTTGCTCCACACCCTGCTCTTGAGATTCTCCCAGATGTGGGCTGGATATTGGCTGCCTTTTGGGCTGGAGCTTCTCGTGGTTTGTAGCCTGGCTTGCTCCACCCCCTGCTTTTGATATTCTCCTGGATGTGTTCTGCATGTTGGCTGATTCTTGGGCTGGAGCTTCTCGAGGTTTGAGGCCTGGCTTGCTCCACCCCCTGCTCTTGATATTCTCCTGGATGTGGGCTGCATTTTGGCTGCCTTTTGGGCTGGAGCTTCTCGTGGTTTGAGGCCTGGCTTGCTCCACCTCCTGCACTTGAGATTCTCCCGGATGTGGGCTGCATTTTGCCTGCATTTTGGGCTGGAGCTTCTCGTGATTTGAGGCCTGGCTTGCTCCACCCCCTGCTCTTGAGATTCTCCCGAAGGTGGTTAGGATTTTGGCTGCATTTTGGGCTGGAGCTTCTCGTGGTTTGAGGCCTGGTTTGCTCCACTCCCTGCTCTTGATATTCTCCCGGATGTGGTCTGCATTTTGGCTGCCTTTTGGGCTGGAGCTTCTCGTGGTTTGAGGCCTGGCTTGCTCCACCCCCTGCTCTTGAGATTCTCCCGGATATGGGCTGGATTGTGGCTGGCTTTTTGGGCTGGAGCTTCTCATGGTTTGAGGCCTGGCTTGCTCCAACCCCCTGCTCTTGAGATTCTCCCGGATGTGTCCTGAATTTTGGCTACTTTTTGGGCTGGAGCTTCTCGTGGTTTGAGGCCTGGCTTGCTCCACCCCCTGCTATTGAGATTCTCCCAGATGTGGGCTGGATTTTGGCTGCCTTTTGGGCTGGAGCTTCTCGAGGTTTGAGGCCTGGCTTGCTCCACCCCCTGTACTCGAGTTTCTCTGGGACGTGGGCTGGATTTGGTTGCATTTTAGGCTGGAGCTTCTCGTGGTTTGAGGCCTGGCTTGCTCCACCCCCTGCTCTTGGTACTCTCCTCCAGGTGGGCTGCATTTTAGCTGCCTTTTAGGCTGGAGCTTCTCGTGGTTTGAGGCCTGGCTTTCTCCACCCCCTGCTCTTGATATTCTCCCGGATGTGGGCTGCATTTTGGCTACATTTTGGGCTGGAGCTTCTCGTGGTTTGGGGCCTGGTTTGCTCCACTCCCTGCTCTTGGTATTCTCCTCAAGGTGGGCTGGATTTGGCTCCATTTTGGGCTGGAGCTTGCCGTGGTTTCAGGCCTGGCTTGCTCCACTCCCTACTCTTGAGATTCTCTGCGAAGTGGGCTGCATTTTTGGCTGAATTTTGGGATGGAGCTTCTTGTGGTTTGAGGCCTGGCTTGCTCCACCCCCTGCTCTTGAGATTCTCCCGGAGGTGGGCTGCATTTTGGCTGCCTTTTGGGCTGGAGCTTCTCATGCTTTGAGGCCTGGCTTGCTCCACCCCCTGCTCTTGAGATTATCCCGGATGTGTCCTGAATTTTGGCTGCCTTTTGGGCTGGAGCTTCTCGTGGTTTGAGGCCTGGCTTGCTCCACCCCCTGCTCTTGAGTTTCTCCCGGATGTGGGCTGGATTTTGGCTGAATTTTGGGCTGGAGCTTCCTGTTATTTGAGGCCTGGCTTGCTCCACCCTCTGCTCTTGAGATTCTCCCGGATGTGGGCTGCATTTTGGCTGACTTTTGGGCTGGAGCTTCTCATGGTTTGAGGCCTGGCTTGCTCCACCCCCTGGTCTTGAGATTCTCCCGGATGTGGGCTGCATTTTGGCTGACTTTTGGGCTGGAGCTTCTCGTGGTTTGAGGCCTGGCTTGCTCCACCCCCTGCTCTTGAGATTCTCCCGGATGTGGGCTGCATTTTGGCTGCCTTTTGGGCTGGAGCTTCTCGTGGTTTGAGGCCTGGCTTGCTCCACCCCCTGCTCTTGAGATTCTCCCGGATGTGGGCTGGATTTTGGCTGCCTTTTGGGCTGGAGCTTCTCGTGGTTTCAGGCCTGGCTTGTTCCACCCCCTGCTCTTGATATTCTCCCAGATGTGGGCTGGATATTGGCTGCATTTTGGGCTGGAGCTTCTCGTGGTTTGTAGCCTGGCTTGATCCACCCCCTGCTCTTGATATTCTCCTGGATGTGTTCTGCATTTTGGCTGCCTATTGGGATGGAGCTTCTCGTGGTTTGAGGCCTGGCTTGCTCCACCCCCTGCTCTTGAGATTCTCCCGGATGTGGGCTGCATTTTGGCTGCATTTTAGGCTGGAGCTTCTCGTGGTTTGAGGCCTGGCTTGCTCCACCCCCTGCTCTTGAGATTCTCCCGGATGTGGGCTGCATTTTGGCTGATTCTTGGGCTGGAGCTTCTCGTGGTTTGAGGCCTGGCTTGCTCCACCCCCTGCTCTTTAGATTCTCCCAGATGTGGGCTGGATTTTGGCTGCCTTTTTGGGCTGGAGAATCTCGTGGTTTGAGGCCTGGCTTGCTCCAACCCCTGCTCTTGAGATTCTCCCAGATGTGGGCTGGATTTTGGCTGCCTTTTGGGCTGGAGCTTCTCGTGCTTTGAGGCCTGGCTTGCTCCACCCCCTGCTCTTGAGATTCTCCCGGATGTGGGCTGCATTTTGGCTGCCTTTTGGTCTGGAGCTTCTCGTGGTTTGAGGCCTGGCTTGCTCCACCCCCTGCTCTTGAGAGTCTCCCGGATGTGGGCTGCATTTTGGCTGCCTTTTGGGCTGGAGCTTCTCGTGGTTTGAGGCCTGGCTTGCTTCACCCCCTGCTCTTGAGATTCTCCTGGATGTGGGCTGCATTTTGGCTGCCTTTTGGGCTGGAGCTTCTCGTGGTTTGAGGCCTGGCTTGCTCCAACCCCTGCTCTTGAGATTCTCCCGGATGTGGGCTGTATTTTGGCTGCCTTTTGGGCTGGAGCTTCTCGTGGTTTGGGGGCTGGCTTGCTCCACCCCCTGCTCTTGAGATTCTCCCGGAAGTGGTCTGGATTTTGGATCCCTTTTGGGCTGGAGCTTCTCGTGGTTTGTAGCCTGGCTTGCTCCACTAGCTGCTCTTGATATTCTCCCGGATGTGTGCTGCATGTTGGCTGATTCTTGGGCTGGAGCTTCTCGAGGTTTGAGGCCTGGCTTGCTCCACACCCTGCTCTTGAGATTCTCCCAGATGTGGGCTGGATATTGGCTGCCATTTGGGCTGGAGCTTCTCGTGGTTTGTAGCCTGGCTTGCTCCACCCCCTGCTTTTGATATTCTCCTGGATGTGTTCTGCATGTTGGATGATTCTTGGGCTGGAGCTTCTCGTGGTTTGAGGCCTGGCTTGCTCCACCCCCTGCTCTTGATATTCTCCCGGATGTGGGCTGCATTTTGGCTGCCTTTTGGGCTGGAGCTTCTCGTGGTTTGAGGCCTGGCTTGCTCCACCTCCTGCACTTGAGATTCTCCCGGATGTGGGCTGCATTTTGCCTGCATTTTGGGCTGGAGCTTCTCGTGGTTTGAGGCCTGGCTTGCTCCACCCCCTGCTCTTGATATTCTCCCGGATGTGGGCTGCATTTTGGCTGCCTTTTGGGCTGGAGCTTCTCGTGGTTTGAGGCCTGGCTTGCTCCACCTCCTGCACTTGAGATTCTCCCGGATGTGGGCTGCATTTTGGCTGCCTTTTGGGCTGGAGCTTCTCGTGGTTTGAGGCCTGGCTTGCTCCACCCCCTGCTCTTGAGATTCTCCCGGAGTTGGGCTGCATTTTGGCTGCCTTTTGGGCTGGAGCTTCTCATGCTTTGAGGCCTGGCTTGCTCCACCCCCTGCTCTTGAGATTATCCTGGATGTGCGCTGAATTTTGGCTGTATTTTGGGCTGGAGCTTCTCGTGGTTTGAGGTCTGGCTTGCTCCAACCCCTGCTCTTGAGATTCTCCCGGATGTGTCCTGAATTTTGGCTGCCTTTTGGGCTGGAGCTTCTCGTGGTTTGAGGCCTGGCTTGCTCCACCCCCTGCTCTTGAGATTCTCCCGGATGTGGGCTGGATTTTGGCTGCATTTTGGGCTGGAGCTTCTTGTGGTTTGAGGCCTGGCTTGCTCCACCCTCTGCTCTTGAGATTCTCCCGGATGTGGGCTGCATTTTGGCTGCCTTTTGGGCTGGAGCTTCTCATGGTTTGAGGCCTGGCTTGCTCCACCCCCTGCTCTTGAGATTCTCCCGGATGTGGGCTGGATTTTGGCTACATTTTGGGCTGGAGCTTCTCGTGGTTTGAGGCCTGGCTTGCTCCACCCCCTGCTCTTGAGATTCTCCCGGATGTGGGCTGCATTTTGGCTGCCTTTTGGGCTGGAGCTTCTCGTGGTTTGAGGCCTGGCTTGCTCCACCCCCTGCTCTTGAGATTCTCCCGGATGTGGGCTGGATTTTGGCTGCCTTTTGGGCTGGAGCTTCTCGTGGTTTGGGGGCTGGCTTGCTCCACCCCCTGCTCTTGAGATTCTCCCTGATGTGGGCTGGATTTTGGATCCCTTTTGGGCTGGAGCTTCTCGAGGTTTGAGGCCTGGCTTGCTCCACTAGCTGCTCTTGATATTCTCCCGGATGTGGGCTGCATGTTGGCTGATTCTTGGGCTGGAGCTTCTCGAGGTTTGAGGCCTGGCTTGCTCCACACCCTGCTCTTGAGATTCTCCCAGATGTGGGCTGGATATTGGCTGCCATTTGGGCTGGAGCTTCTCGTGGTTTGTAGCCTGGCTTGCTCCACCCCCTGCTTTTGATATTCTCCTGGATGTGTTCTGCATGTTGGATGATTCTTGGGCTGGAGCTTCTCGTGGTTTGAGGCCTGGCTTGCTCCACCCCCTGCTCTTGATATTCTCCCGGATGTGGGCTGCATTTTGGCTGCCTTTTGGGCTGGAGCTTCTCGTGGTTTGAGGCCTGGCTTGCTCCACCTCCTGCACTTGAGATTCTCCCGGATGTGGGCTGCATTTTGCCTGCATTTTGGGCTGGAGCTTCTCGTGGTTTGAGGCCTGGCTTGCTCCACCCCCTGCTCTTGATATTCTCCCGGATGTGGGCTGCATTTTGGCTGCCTTTTGGGCTGGAGCTTCTCGTGGTTTGAGGCCTGGCTTGCTCCACCTCCTGCACTTGAGATTCTCCCGGGTGTGGGCTGCATTTTGGCTGCCTTTTGGGCTGGAGCTTCTCGTGGTTTGAGGCCTGGCTTGCTCCACCCCCTGCTCTTGAGATTCTCCCGGAGTTGGGCTGCATTTTGGCTGCCTTTTGGGCTGGAGCTTCTCATGCTTTGAGGCCTGGCTTGCTCCACCCCCTGCTCTTGAGATTATCCTGGATGTGCGCTGAATTTTGGCTGTATTTTGGGCTGGAGCTTCTCGTGGTTTGAGGTCTGGCTTGCTCCAACCCCTGCTCTTGAGATTCTCCCGGATGTGTCCTGAATTTTGGCTGCCTTTTGGGCTGGAGCTTCTCGTGGTTTGAGGCCTGGCTTGCTCCACCCCCTGCTCTTGAGTTTCTCCCGGATGTGGGCTGGATTTTGGCTGCATTTTGGGCTGGAGCTTCTTGTGGTTTGAGGCCTGGCTTGCTCCACCCTCTGCTCTTGAGATTCTCCCGGATGTGGGCTGCATTTTGGCTGCCTTTTGGGCTGGAGCTTCTCATGGTTTGAGGCCTGGCTTGCTCCACCCCCTGCTCTTGAGATTCTCCCGGATGTGGGCTGCATTTTGGCTGACTTTTGGGCTGGAGCTTCTCGTGGTTTGAGGCCTGGCTTGCTCCACCCCCTGCTCTTGAGATTCTCCCGGATGTGGGCTGCATTTTGGCTGCCTTTTGGGCTGGAGCTTCTCGTGGTTTGAGGCCTGGCTTGCTCCACCCCCTGCTCTTGAGATTCTCCCGGATGTGGGCTGGATTTTGGCTGCCTTTTGGGCTGGAGCTTCTCGTGGTTTCAGGCCTGGCTTGTTCCACCCCCTGCTCTTGATATTCTCCCAGATGTGGGCTGGATATTGGCTGCATTTTGGGCTGGAGCTTCTCGTGGTTTGTAGCCTGTCTTGATCCACCCCCTGCTCTTGATATTCTCCTGGATGTGTTCTGCATTTTGGCTGCCTATTGGGATGGAGCTTCTCGTGGTTTGAGGCCTGGCTTGCTCCACCCCCTGCTCTTGAGATTCTCCCGGATGTGGGCTGCATTTTGGCTGCATTTTAGGCTGGAGCTTCTCGTGGTTTGAGGCCTGGCTTGCTCCAACCCCTGCTCTTGAGATTCTCCCGGATGTGGGCTGCATTTTGGCTGATTCTTGGGCTGGAGCTTCTCGTGGTTTGAGGCCTGGCTTGCTCCACCCCCTGCTCTTTAGATTCTCCCAGATGTGGGCTGGATTTTGGCTGCCTTTTTGGGCTGGAGAATCTCGTGGTTTGAGGCCTGGCTTGCTCCAAACCCTGCTCTTGAGATTCTCCCAGATGTGGGCTGGATTTTGGCTGCCTTTTGGGCTGGAGCTTCTCGTGCTTTGAGGCCTGGCTTGCTGCACCCCCTGCTCTTGAGATTCTCCCGGATGTGGGCTGCATTTTGGCTGCCTTTTGGTCTGGAGCTTCTCGTGGTTTGAGGCCTGGCTTGCTCCACCCCCTGCTCTTGAGAGTCTCCCGGATGTGGGCTGCATTTTGGCTGCCTTTTGGGCTGGAGCTTCTCGTGGTTTGAGGCCTGGCTTGCTCCACCTCCTGCACTTGAGATTCTCCCGGATGTGGGCTGCATTTTGCCTGCATTTTGGGCTGGAGCTTCTCGTGGTTTGAGGCCTGGCTTGCTCCACCCCCTGCTCTTGAGAGTCTCCCGGATGTGGGCTGCATTTTGGCTGCCTTTTGGGCTGGAGCTTCTCGTGGTTTGAGGCCTGGCTTGCTCCACCCCCTGCTCTTGAGATTCTCCCGGATATGGGCTGGATTGTGGCTGGCTTTTTGGGCTGGAGCTTCTCGAGGTTTGAGGCCTGGCTTGCTCCACCCCCTGCTCTTGATATTCTCCCAGATATGGGCTGGATTTTGGCTGCATTTTGGGCTGGAGCTTCTCGTGGTTTGAGGCCTGGCTTGCTCCACCCCCTGCTATTGAGATTCTCCCGGATATGGGCTGCATTTTGGCTGCTCTTTGGGCTGGAGCTTCTCGTGGTTTGAGGCCTGGCTTGCTCCACCCCCTGCTCTTGAGATTCTCCTGGATGTGGGCTGCATTTTGGCTGCCTTTTGGGCTGGAGCTTCTCATGGTTTGAGGCCTGGCTTGCTCCTCCCACTACTCTTGATATTCTCCCAGATGTGGGCTGCATTTTGGCTGCCTTTTGGGCTGGAGCTTCTCGTGGTTTGTAGCCTGGCTTGCTCCACCCCCTGCTCTTGATATTCTCCCAGATATGGGCTGGATTTTGGCTGCATTTTGGGCTGGAGGTTTTCGAGGTATGAGGCCTGGCTTGCTCCACCCCCTGCTCTTGAGATTCTCCTGGATGTGTTCTGCATTTTGGCTGCCTATTAGGATGGAGCTTCTCGTGGTTTGAGGCCTGGCTTTTTCCACCCCCTGCTCTTGAGATTCTTCTAGATTTGGGCTAGATATTGGCTGTCTTTTGGGCTGGAGCTTCTTGTGGTTTGTAGCCTGGCTTGCTCCACTCCCTGCTCTTGAGATTCTCCTGGATGTGTTCTGCATTTTGGCTGCCCTTTGGGCTGGAGCTTCTCGTGGTTTGAGGCCTGGCTTGCTCCACCCCCTGCTCTTGATATTCTCACGGCCGTGGGCTGCATTTTTGGGTGAGTTTTGGGCTGGAGCTTCTCGTGGTTTGAGGCCTGGCTTGCTCCACCCCCTGCTCTTGAGATTCTCCCGGATGTGGGCTGCATTTTGGCTACCTTTTCGGATGGAGCTTCTCGTGGTTTGAGGCCTGGCTTGCTCCAACCCCTGCTCTTGAGATTCTCCCGGATGTGTTCTGAATTTTGGCTGTATTTTGGGCTGGAGATTCTCGTGGTTTGAGGCCTGGCTTGCTCCATCAACTGCTCTTAATATTCTTCCCGATGTGGGCTGGATTTTGGCTGACTTTTGGGATGGAGCTTCTCGTGGTTTGGGGCCTGGCTTGCTCCACCCCCTGCTCTTGAGATTCTCCCCGAAGTGGGATGCATTTTTGGCTGAATTTTGGGCTGGAGCTTCTCGTGGTTTGAGGCCTGGCTTGCTCCACCCCCTGCTCTTGATATTCTCCCGGATGTGGGCTGGATTTTGGCTGCCTTTTGGGCTGGAGCTTCTCGTGGTTTGAGGCCTGGCTTGTTCCACCCCCTGCTCTTGATATTCTCCCAGATGTGGGCTGGATATTGGCTGCCTTTTGGGCTGGAGCTTCTCGTGGTTTGTAACCTGTCTTGATCCACCCCCTGCTTTTGATATTCTCCTGGATGTGTTCTGCATTTTGGCTGCCTATTGGGATGGAGCTTCTCGTGGTTTGAGGCCTGGCTTGCTCCACCCCCTGCTCTTGAGATTCTCCCGGATGTGGGCTGCATTTTGGCTGCCTTTTGGGCTGGAGCTTCTCGTGGTTTGAGGCCTGCCTTGCTCCACCCCCTGCTCTTGATATTCTCCCAGATGTGGGCTGGATAATGGCTGCCTTTTGGGCTGGAGCTTCTCGTGGTTTGTAGCCTGTCTTGATCCACCCCCTGCTCTTGATATTCTCCTGGATGTGTTCTGCATTTTGGCTGCCTATTGGGATGGAGCTTCTCGTGGTTTGAGGCCTGGCTTGCTCCACCCCCTGCTCTTGAGATTCTCCCGGATGTGGGCTTCATTTTGGCTGCCTTTTGGGCTGGAGCTTCTCGTGGTTTGAGGCCTGGCTTGCTCCACCCCCTGCTCTTGAGATTCTCCCGGATGTGTGTTGCATTTTGGCTGATTCCTGGGCTGGAGCTTCTCGAGGTTTGAGGCCTGGCTTGCTCCACCCCCTGCTCTTGAGATTCTCCTGGATGTGTCCTGAATTTTGGCTGCCTTTTGGGCTGGAGCTTCTCGTGGTTTGAGGCCTGGCTTGCTCCACCCCCTGCTCTTGAGATTCTCCCGGATGTGGGCTGCATTTTGGCTGCCTTTTGGGCTGGAGCTTCTCGTTTTTTGTAGCCTGGCTTGCTCCAACCCCTGCTCTTGAGATTCTCCCGGATGTGGGCTGCATTTTGGCTGCCTTTTGGGCTGGAGCTTCTCGTGGTTTGAGGCCTGGCTTGCTCCAACCCCTGCTCTTGAGATTCTCCCGGATGTGGGCTGCATTTTGGCTGTATTTTGGGCTGGAGCTTCTCGTGGTTTGAGGCCTGGCTTGCTCCATCCCCTCCTCTTAATATTCTCCCAGATGTGGGCTGCATTTTGGCTGCATTTTGGGCTGGAGCTTCTTGTGGTTTGAGGCCTGGCTTGCTCCACCCCCTGCTCTTGAGATTCTCCCGGATGTGAGCTGCATTTTGGCTGCCCTTTGGGCTGGAGATTCTCGTGGTTTGAGGCCTGGCTTGCTCCACCCCCTGCTCTTGAGATTCTCCCGTATGTGTCTTGCATTTTGGCTGATTCTTGGGCTGGAGCTTCTCGAGGTTTGAGGCCTGGCTTGCTCCACCCCCTGCTCTTGAGATTCTCCCGGATGTGGTCTGCATTTTGCCTGCTTTTTGGGCTGGAGCTTCTCGTGGTTTGAGGCCTGGCTTGTTCCACCCCCTGCTCTTGAGATTCTCCCGGATGTGGGCTGCATTTTGGCTGCCTTTTGGGCTGGAGCTTCTCGTGGTTTGTAGCCTGGCTTGCTCCACCCCCTGCTCTTGATATTCTCCCAGATATGGGCTGGATTTCGGCTGCATTTTGGGCTGGAGCTTCTCGTGGTTTGTAGCCTGGCTTGCTCCACCCCCTGCTCTTGAGATTCTCCTGGATGTGTTCTGCATTTTGGCTGCCTTTTGGGCTGGAGCTTCTCGTGGTTTGAGGCCTGGCTTGCTCCACCCCCTGCTCTTGATATTCTCCTGGATGTGTTCTGCATTTTGGCTGCCTTTTGGGCTGGAGCTTCTCGTGGTTTGAGGCCTGGCTTGTTCCACCCCCTGCTCTTGAGATTCTCATGGATGTGTCCTGAATTTTGGCTGCCTTTTGGGCTGGAGCTTCTCATGGTTTGTGGCCTGGCTTGCTCCAGCCCCTGCTCTTGAGATTCTCCCGGATGTGGGCTGCATTTTGGCTGCCTTTTGGGCTGGAGCTTCTCGTGGTTTGAGGCCTGGCTTGCTCCAACCCCTGCTCTTGAGATTCTCCCGGATGTGGGCTGCATTTTGGCTGTATTTTGGGCTGGAGCTTCTCGTGGTTTGAGGCCTGGCTTGCTCCATCCCCTGCTCTTAATATTCTCCCAGATGTGGGCTGCATTTTGGCTGCGTTTTGGGCTGGAGCTTCTCGTGCTTTGAGGCCTGGCTTGCTCCACCCCCTGCTCTTGAGATTCTCCCGGATGTGGGATGCATTTTGCCTGCTTTTTGGGCTGGAGCTTCTCGTGGTTTGAGGCCTCGATTGCTTCACCCCCTGCTCTTGAGATTCTCCCGGATGTGGGCTGCATTTTGGCTGCCTTTTGGGCTGGAGCTTCTCGTGGTTTGTAGCCTGGCTTGCTCCAACCCCTGCTCTTGAGATTCTCCCAGATATGGGCTGGATTTCGGCTGCATTTTGGGCTGGAGCTTCTCGTGGTTTGTAGCCTGGCTTGCTCCACCCCCTGCTCTTGAGATTCTCCCGGATGTGTTCTGCATTTTGGCTGCCTATTGGGATGGAGCTTCTCGTGGTTTGAGGCCTGGCTTGTTCCACCTCCTGCTCTTGAGATTCTTCCAGATTTGGGCTGGATATTGGCTGCCTTTTGGGCTGGAGCTTCTCGTGGTTTGGGGCCTGGCTTGCTCCACCCCCTGCTCTTGAGATTCTCCTGGAGGTGGTTAGGATTTTGGCTGCTTTTTGGGCTGGAGCTTCTCGTGGTTTGAGGCCTGGCTTGCTCCACCCCCTGCTCTTGAGATTCTCCCGTATGTGTCTTGCATTTTGGCTGATTCTTGGGCTGGAGCTTCTCGAGGTTTGAGGCCTGGCTTGCTCCATCCCCTGCTCTTGACATTCTCCCGGATGTGGTCTGCATTTTGCCTGCTTTTTGGGCTGGAGCTTCTCGTGGTTTGAGGCCTGGCTTGTTCCACCCCCTGCTCTTGATATTCTCCCAGATGTGGGCTGCATTTTGGCTGCCTTTTGGGCTGGAGCTTCTCGTGGTTTGTAGCCTGGCTTGCTCCACCCCCTGCTCTTGATATTCTCCCAGATATGGGCTGGATTTCGGCTCCATTTTGGGCTGGAGCTTCTCGTGGTTTGAGGCCTGGCTTGCTCCACCCCCTGCTCTTGATATTCTCCTGGATGTGTTCTGCATTTTGGCTGCCTTTTGGGGTGGAGCTTCTCGTGGTTTGAGGCCTGGCTTGCTCCACCCCCTGCTCTTGAGATTCTCCCGGATGTGGGCTGCATTTTGGCTGCCTTTTGGGGTGGAGCTTCTCGTGTTTTTTGTAGCCTGGCTTGCTCCAACCCCTGCTCTTGAGATTCTCCCGGATGTGGGCTGCAATTTGGCTGCCTTTTGGGCTGGAGCTTCTCGTGGTTTGTGGCCTGGCTTGCTCCACCCCCTGCTCTTGAGATTCTCCCGGATGTGGGCTGCATTTTGGCTGCCTTTTGGGCTGGAGCTTCTCGTGGTTTGAGGCCTGGCTTGCTCCAACCCCTGCTCTTGAGATTCTCCTGGATGTGGTCTGCATTTTGGCTGCCTTTTGGGCTGGAGCTTCTCGTGGTTTGTAGCCTGGCTTGCTCCACCCCCTGCTCTTGAGATTCTCCCAGATATGGGCTGGATTTCGGCTGCATTTTGGGCTGGAGCTTCTCGTGGTTTGTAGCCTGGCTTGCTCCACCCCCTGCTCTTGAGATTCTCCTGGATGTGTTCTGCATTTTGGCTGCCTATTGGGCTGGAGCTTCTCGTGGTTTGAGGCCTGGCTTTCTCCACCCCCTGCTCTTGAGATTCTCCCGTATGTGTCTTGCATTTTGGCTGATTCTTGGGCTGGAGCTTCTCGTGGTTTGAGGCCTGGCTTGCTCCACCCCCTGCTCTTGAGATTCTCCCGGATGTGGTCAGCATTTTGCCTGCATTTTGGGCTGGAGCTTCTTGTGGTTTGAGGCCTGGCTTGCTCCACCCCCTGCTCTTGATATTCTCCCAAATGTGGGCTGCATTTTGGCTGCCTTTTGGGCTGGAGCTTCTCGTGGTTTGTAGCCTGGCTTGCTCCACCCCCTGCTCTTGATATTCTCCCAAATGTGGGCTGCATTTTGGCTGCCTTTTGGGCTGGAGCTTCTCGTGGTTTGTAGCCTGGCTTGCTCCACCCCTTGCTCTTGATATTCTCCCGGATGTGGGCTGGATTGTGGCTGGCTTTTTGGGCTGGAGCTTCTCATGGTTTGAGGCCTGGCTTGCTCCACACCCTGCTCTTGAGATTCTCCCGGATGTGGGCTGCATTTTGGCTGCCTTTTGGGCTGGAGCTTCTTGTGGTTTGAGGCCTGGCTTGCTCCACCCCCTGCTCTTGAGATTCTCCCAGACGTGGGCTGCATTTTGGCTGCCTTTTGGGCTGGAGCTTCTCGTGGTTTGAGGCCTGGCTTGCTCCACCCCTGCTCTTGAGATTCTCCCGGATGTGTGTTGCATTTTGGCTGATTCCCGGGCTGGAGCTTCTCGAGGTTTGAGGCCTGGCTTGCTCCACCCCCTGCTCTTGAGATTCTCCCGGAGGTGGGCTGCATTTTGGCTGATTCTTGGGCTGGAGCTTCTCGTGGTTTGAGGCCTGGCTTGCTCCACCCCCTGCTCTTGAGATTCTCCCGGATGTGGGCTGCATTTTGGCTGCCTTTTGGGCTGGAGCTTCTCGTGGTTTGAGGCCTGGCTTGCTCCACCCCCTGCTCTTGAGATTCTCCCGGAGGTGGGCTGCATTTTGGCTGATTCTTGGGCTGGAGCTTCTCGTGGTTTGAGGCCTGGCTTGCTCCACCCCCTGCTCTTGAGATTCTCCCAGATGTGGGCTGGATTTTGGCTGCCTTTTGGGCTGGAGCTTCTCGTGGTTTGTAGCCTGGCTTGCTCCACCCTCTGCTCTTGATATTCTCCTCGATGTGTTCTGCATTTTGGCTGCCTATTGGGCTGGAGCTTCTCGTGGTTTGTAGCCTGGCTTGCTCCACCCCCTGCTCTTGATATTCTCCCGGATGTGGGCTGCATTTTGGCTGCCTTTGGGGCTGGAGCTTCTCGTGGTTTGAGGCCTGGCTTGCTCCACCCCCTGCTCTTGAGATTATCCTGGAAGTGGTTAGGATTTTGGCTGCATTTTGGGCTGGAGCTTCTCGTGGTTTGAGGCCTGGCTTGCTCCACCCCCTGCTCTTGATATTCTCCCGGATGTGGGTTGCATTTTGGCTGATTCTTGGGCTGGAGCTTCTCGTGGTTTGAGGCCTGGCTTGCTCCACCCCCTGCTCTTGAGATTCTCCTGGATGTGTTCTGCATTTTGGCTGCCTATTGGGCTGGAGCTTCTCGTGGTTTGAGGGCTGGCTTGCTCCACCCCCTGCTCTTGAGATTCTCCTGGAGGTGGTTAGGATTTTGGCTGCCTTTTGGGCTGGAGCTTCTCGTGGTTTGAGGCCTGGCTTGCTCCACCCCCTGCTCTTGAGATTCTCCCGTATGTGTGTTGCATTTTGGCTGAATCTTGGGCTGGAGCTTCTCGAGGTTTGAGGCCTGGCTTGCTCCACCCCCTGCTCTTGAGATTCTCCCAGATGTGGGCTGGATATTGGCTGCCTTTTGGGCTGGAGCTTCTCGTGCTTTGTAGCCTGGCTTGCTCCACCCCCTGCTCTTGAGATTCTCCTGGATGTGTTCTGCATTTTGGCTGCCCTTTGGGCTGGAGCTTCTCGTGGTTTGAGGCCTGGCTTGCTCCACCCCCTGCTCTTGATATTCTCCCGGATGTGGGCTGCATTTTGGCTGCCTTTTGGGCTGGAGCTTCTCGAGGTTTGAGGCCTGGCTTGCTCCACTCCCTGCTCTTGATATTCTCCCAGATATGGGCTGGATATTGGCTGCCTTTTGGGCTGGAGCTTCTCGTGGTTTGAGGCCTGGCTTGCTCCACCCCCTGCTCTTGAGATTCTCCCGGATGTGGGCTGCATTTTGGCTGACACTTGGGCTGGAGCTTCTCGTGGTTTGAGGCCTGGCTTGCTCCACCCCCTGCTCTTGAGATTCTCCCGGATGTGGGCTGGATTTTGGCTGCCTTTTGGGCTGGAGCTTCTCGTGGTTTGTAGGCTGTCTTCCTCCACCCCCTGCTCTTGATATTCTCATGGATGTGTTCTGCATTTTGGCTGCCTATTGGGATGGAGCTTCTCGTGGTTTGAGGCCTGGCTTGCTCCACTCCCTGCTCTTGAGATTCTCCCGGATGTGGGCTGCATTTTGGCTGCCTTTTGTGCTGGAGCTTCTCGAGGTTTGAGACCTGGCTTGCTCCACCCCCTGCTCTTGAGATTCTCCCGGATGTGTGTTGCATTTTGGCTGATTCCCGGGCTGGAGCTTCTCGAGGTTTGAGGCCTGGCTTGCTCCACCCCCTGCTCTTGAGATTCTCCCGGATGTGGGCTGGATTTTGGCTGCCTTTTGGGCTGGAGCTTCTCGTGGTTTGAGGCCTGGCTTGCTCCACCCCCTGCTCTTGAGATTCTCCCGGAGGTGGGCTGCATTTTGGCTGATTCTTGGGCTGGAGCTTCTCGTGGTTTGAGGCCTGGCTTGCTCCACCCCCTGCTCTTGAGATTCTCCCAGATGTGGGCTGCATTTTGGCTGCCTTTTGGGCTGGAGCTTCTCGTGGTTTGTAGCCTGGCTTGCTCCACCCTCTGCTCTTGATATTCTCCTCGATGTGTTCTGCATTTTGGCTGCCTATTGGGCTGGAGCTTCTCGTGGTTTGTAGCCTGGCTTGCTCCACCCCCTGCTCTTGATATTCTCCCGGATGTGGGCTGCATTTTGGCTGCCTTTGGGGCTGGAGCTTCTCGTGGTTTGAGGCCTGGCTTGCTCCACCCCCTGCTCTTGAGATTATCCTGGAAGTGGTTAGGATTTTGGCTGCATTTTGGGCTGGAGCTTCTCGTGGATTGAGGCCTGGTTTGCTCCACTCCCTGCTCTTGTTATTCTCCCGGATGTGGGCTGCATTTTGGCTGCATTTTGGGCTGGAGCTTCTCGTGGTTTGAGGCCTGGCTTGCTCCACCCCCTGCTCTTGATATTCTCCCGGATGTGGGTTGCATTTTGGCTGATTCTTGGGCTGGAGCTTCTCGTGGTTTGAGGCCTGGCTTGCTCCACCCCCTGCTCTTGAGATTCTCCTGGATGTGTTCTGCATTTTGGCTGCCTATTGGGCTGGAGCTTCTCGTGGTTTGAGGCCTGGCTTGCTCCACCCCCTGCTCTTGAGATTCTCCCGGATGTGGGCTGGATTTTGGCTGATTCTTGGGCTGGAGCTTCTCGTGGTTTGAGGCCTGGCTTGCTCCACCCCCTGCTCTTGAGATTCTCCCAGATGTGGGCTGGATATTGGCTGCCTTTTGGGCTGGAGCTTCTCGTGCTTTGTAGCCTGGCTTGCTCCACCCCCTGCTCTTGAGATTCTCCTGGATGTGTTCTGCATTTTGGCTGCCCTTTGGGCTGGAGCTTCTCGTGGTTTGAGGCCTGGCTTGCTCCACCCCCTGCTCTTGATATTCTCCCGGATGTGGGCTGCATTTTGGCTGCCTTTTGGGCTGGAGCTTCTCGAGGTTTGAGGCCTGGCTTGCTCCACTCCCTGCTCTTGATATTCTCCCAGATATGGGCTGGATATTGGCTGCCTTTTGGGCTGGAGCTTCTCGTGGTTTGAGGCCTGGCTTGCTCCACCCCCTGCTCTTGAGATTCTCCCGGATGTGGGCTGCATTTTGGCTGACACTTGGGCTGGAGCTTCTCGTGGTTTGAGGCCTGGCTTGCTCCACCCCCTGCTCTTGAGATTCTCCCGGATGTGGGCTGGATTTTGGCTGCCTTTTGGGCTGGAGCTTCTCGTGGTTTGTAGGCTGTCTTCCTCCACCCCCTGCTCTTGATATTCTCATGGATGTGTTCTGCATTTTGGCTGCCTATTGGGATGGAGCTTCTCGTGGTTTGAGGCCTGGCTTGCTCCACTCCCTGCTCTTGAGATTCTCCCGGATGTGGGCTGCATTTTGGCTGCCTTTTGTGCTGGAGCTTCTCGAGGTTTGAGACCTGGCTTGCTCCACCCCCTGCTCTTGAGATTCTCCCGGATGTGGGCTGCATTTTTTCTGCCTTTTGGGCTGGAGATTCTCGTGGTTTGAGGCCTGGCTTGCTCCACCCCCTGCTCTTGATATTCTCCCGGATATGGGCTGGATTTTGGCTGGCATTTTGGGCTGGAGCTTCTCATGGTTTGAGGCCTGGCTTGCTCCACCTCCTGCTCTTGAGATTCTCCCGGATGTGTGTTGCATTTTGGCTGATTCCTGGGCTGGAGCTTCTCGAGGTTTGAGGCCTGGCTTGCTCCACCCCCTGCTCTTGATATTCTCCCGGATGTGGGCTGCATTTTGGCTGCTTTTTGGGCTGGAGCTTCTTGAGGTATGAGGCCTGGCTTGCTCCACCCCCTGCTCTTGAGATTCCCCCAGATGTGGGCTGGATTTTGGCTGCCTTTTGGGCTGGAGCTTCTCGTGGTTTGAGGCCTGCCTTGCTCCACCCCCTGCTCTTGATATTCTCCTGGATTTGTTCTGCATTTTGGCTGCCTATTGGGATGGAACTTCTCGTGGTTTGAGGCCTGGCTTGCTCCACCCAATGCTCTTGAGATTCTCCCGGATGTGGGCTGCATTTTGGCTGCCTTTTGGGCTGGAGCTTCTCGTGGTTTGAGGCCTGGCTTGCTCCACCCCCTGCTCTTGAGATTCTCCTGGAGGTGGTTAGGATTTTGGCTGCTTTTTGGGCTGGAGCTTCTCGTGGTTTGAGGCCTGGTTTGCTCCACTCCCTGCTCTTCTTATTCTCCCGGATGTGGGCTGCATTTTGGGCTGGAGCTTCTCGAGGTTTGAGGCCTTGCTTGCTCCACCCCCTGCTCCTGAGATTCTCCCGGATGTGGGCTGCATTTTGGCTGCCTTTTGGGCTGGAGCTTCTCGTGGTTTGAGGCCTGGCTTGCTCCACGCCCTGCTCTTGAGATTCTCCCGGATGTGGGCTGCATTTTGGCTGACACTTGGGCTGGAGCTTCTCGTGGTTTGAGGCCTGGCTTGTTCCAGCCCCTGCTCTTGAGATTCTCCCAGATGTGGGCTGCATTTTGGCTGCCTTTTGGGCTGGAGCTTCTCGTGGTTTGAGGCCTGGCTTCCTCCACCCCCTGCTCTTGAGATTCTCCCGGAGGTGGGCTGCATTTTGGCTGCCTTTTGGGCTGGAGCTTCTCATGGTTTGAGGCCTGGCTTGTTCCACCCCCTGCTCTTGAGATTCTCCCGGATGTGGGCTGCATTTTGGCTGAATTTTGGGCTGGAGCTTCTCGAGGTTTGAGGCCTGGCTTGCTCCACCCCCTGCTCTTGAGATTCTCCCGGATGTGGGTTGCATTTTGGCTGATTCTTGGTCTGGAGCTTCTCGTGGTTTGAGGCCTGGCTTGTTCCACCCCCTGCTCTTGAGATTCTCCCGGATGTGGGCTGGATTTTGGCTGCATTTTGGGCTGGAGCTTCTCGTGGTTTGAGGCCTGGCTTGCTCCACCTCCTGCTCTTGAGAGTCTCCCGGATCTGGGCTGCATTTTGGCTGCCTTTTGGGCTGGAGCTTGTCGTGGTTTGAGGCCTGGCTTGCTCCACCCCCTGCTCTTGAGATTCTCCCGGATGTGGGCTGCATTTTGGCTGATTATTGGGCTGGAGCTTCTCGTGGTTTGAGGCCTGGTTTGCTCCAGTCCCTGCTCTTCATATTCTCCCGGATGTGGGCTGCATTTTGGCTGCATTTTGGGATGGAGCTTCTCGTGGTTTGAGGCCTGGCTTGCTCCACCCCCTGCTCTTGAGATTCTTCTGGATGTGGGCTGCATTTTGGCTGCATTTTGGGCTGGAGCTTCTCGTGGTTTGAGGCCTGGCTTGCTCCACCCCCTGCTCTTGATATTCTCCCGGATGTGGGCTGCATTTTGGCTGCCTTTTGGTCTGGAGCTTCTCGTGGTTTGTAGCCTGGCTTGCTCCACCCCCTGCTCTTGATATTCTCCTGGATGTGTTCTGCATTTTGGCTGCCTATTGGGATGGAGCTTCTCATGGTTTGAGGCCTGGCTTGTTCCACCCCCTGCTCTTCATATTCTCCCAGATGTGGGCTGGATTTTGGCTAAATTTTGGGCTGGAGCTTCTCGTGGTTTGAGGCCTGGCTTGCTCCACTCCCTGCTCTTGAGATTCTCCCGGATGTGGGCTGCATTTTGGCTGCCTTTTGGGCTGGAGCTTCTCGTGGTTTGAGGCCTGCCTTGCTCCACCCCCTGCTCTTGAGATTCTCCCGGATGTGCGTTGCATTTTGGCTGCCTTTTGGGCTGCAGCTTCTCGAGGTTTGAGGCCTGGCTTGCTCCACCCCCTGCTCTTGAGATTCTCCTGGAGGTGGTTAGGATTTTGGCTGCTTTTTGGGGTGGAGCTTCTCGTGGTTTGAGGCCTGGCTTGCTCCACCCCCTGCTCTTGAGATTCTCCCTGATGTGGGCTGGATATTGGCTGCCTTTTGGGCTGTAGCTTCTCGTGGTTTGTAGCCTGTCTTGCTCCACCCCCTGCTCTTGATATTCTCCTGGATGTGTTCTGCATTTTGGCTGCCCTTTGGGCTGGAGCTTCTCGTGGTTTGAGGCCTGGCTTGCTCCATGCCCTGCTCTTGATATTCTCCTGGATGTGGGCTGCATTTTGGCTGCCTTTTGGGCTGGAGCTTCTCGTGGTTTGAGGCCTGGCTTGCTCCACCCCCTGCTCTTGATATTCTCCCGGATGTGGGCTGCATTTTGGCTGTCTTTTGGGCTGCAGCTTCTCGAGGTTTGAGGCCTGGCTTGCTCCACTCCCTGCTCTTGATATTCTCCCGGATGTGGGCTGCATTTTGGCTGCATTTTGGGCTGGAGCTTCTCGAGGTTTGAGGCCTTGCTTGCTCCACCCCGTGCTCTTGATATTCTCCTGGATGTGTTCTGCATTTTGGCTGCCTATTGGGCTGGAGCTTCTCGTGGTTTGAGGCCTGGCTTGCTCCACGCCCTGCTCTTGAGATTCTCCCGGATCCGGGCTGCATTTTGGCTGCCTTTTGGGCTGGAGCTTCTCGTGGTTTGAGGCCTGGCTTGCTCCAACCCCTGCTCTTGAGATTCTCCCGGATGTGGGCTGCATTTTGGCTGACACTTGGGCTGGAGCTTCTCGTGGTTTGAGGCCTGGCTTGCTCCACCCCCTGCTCTTGAGATTCTCCCGGATGTGGGCTGCATTTTGGCTGCCTTTTGGGCTGGAGCTTCTCGTGGTTTGAGGCCTGGCTTGCTCCACCCCGTGCTCTTGAGATTCTCCCGGATGTGGGCTGCATTTTGGCTGCATTTTGGGCTGGAGCTTCTCATGGTTTGAGGCCTGGCTTGTTCCACCCCCTGCTCTTGATATTCTCCCAGATGTGGGCTGGATATTGGCTGATTCTTGGGCTGGAGCTTCTCGTGGTTTGAGGCCTGGCTTGCTCCACCCCCTGCTCTTGAGATTCTCCCGGATGTGGGCTGCATTTTGGCTGATTCTTGGGCTGGAGCTTCTCGTGGTTTGAGGCCTGGCTTGCTCCACCCCCTGCTCTTGAGATTCTCCCGGATGTGGGCTGCATTTTGGCTGCCTTTTGGGCTGGAGCTTCTCGTGGTTTGAGGCCTGGCTTGCTCCACCCCCTGCTCTTGAGAGTCTCCCGGATCTGGGCTGCATTTTGGCTGCCTTTTGGGCTGGAGCTTGTCGTGGTTTGAGGCCTGGCTTGCTCCACCCCCTGCTCTTGAGATTCTCCTGGAGGTGGTTAGGATTTTGGCTGGATTTTGGGCTGGAGCTTCTCGTGGTTTGAGGCCTGGTTTGCTCCACTCCCTGCTCTTGTTATTCTCCCGGATGTGGGCTGCATTTTGGCTGCATTTTGGGCTGGAGCTTCTCGTGGTTTGAGGCCTGGCTTGCTCCACCCCCTGCTCTTGAGATTCTTCCGGATATGGGCTGCATTTTGGCTGATTATTGGTCTGGAGTTTCTCGTGGTTTGAGGCCTGGCTTGTTCCACCCCCTGCTCTTGAGATTCTCCCGGATGTGGGCTGCATTTTGGCTGCCTTTTGGTCTGGAGCTTCTCGTGGTTTGTAGCCTGGCTTGCTCCACCCCCTGCTCTTGATATTCTCCTGGATGTGTTCTGCATTTTGGCTGCCTATTGGGATGGAGCTTCTCATGGTTTGAGGCCTGGCTTGTTCCACCCCCTGCTCTTCATATTCTCCCAGATGTGGGCTGGATTTTGGCTACATTTTGGGCTGGAGCTTCTCGTGGTTTGAGGCCTGGCTTGCTCCACTCCCTGCTCTTGAGATTCTCCCGGATGTGGGCTGCATTTTGGCTGCCTTTTGGGCTGGAGCTTCTCGTGGTTTGAGGCCTGCCTTGCTCCACCCCCTGCTCTTGAGATTCTCCCGTATGTTGGCTGCATTTTGGCTGCCTTTTGGGCTGGAGCTTCTCGAGGTTTGAGGCCTGGCTTGCTCCACCCCCTGCTCTTGAGATTCTCCCGGATGTGGGCTGAATTTTGGCTGCTTGTTGGGCTGGAGCTTCTCGTGGTTTGAGGCCTGGCTTGCTCCACCCCCTGCTCTTGAGATTCTCCTGGATGTGGGCTGGATTTTGGCAGCCTTTTGGGCTGGAGCTTCTCGTGGTTTGTAGCCTGGCTTGCTCCACCCCCTGCTCTTGATATTCTCCTGGATGTGTTCGGTATTTTGGCTGCCTATTGGGATGGAGCTTCTCATGGTTTGAGGCCTGGCTTGTTCCACCCCCTGCTCTTCATATTCTCCCAGATGTGGGCTGGATTTTGGCTACATTTTGGGCTGGAGCTTCTCGTGGTTTGAGGCCTGGCTTGCTCCACTCCCTGCTCTTGAGATTCTCCCGGATGTGGGCTGCATTTTGGCTGCCTTTTGGGCTGGAGCTTCTCGTGGTTTGAGGCCTGCCTTGCTCCACCCCCTGCTCTTGAGATTCTCCCGTATGTTGGCTGCATTTTGGCTGCCTTTTGGGCTGGAGCTTCTCGAGGTTTGAGGCCTGGCTTGCTCCACCCCCTGCTCTTGAGATTCTCCCGGATGTGGGCTGAATTTTGGCTGCTTGTTGGGCTGGAGCTTCTCGTGGTTTGAGGCCTGGCTTGCTCCACCCCCTGCTCTTGAGATTCTCCTGGATGTGGGCTGGATTTTGGCAGCCTTTTGGGCTGGAGCTTCTCGTGGTTTGTAGCCTGGCTTGCTCAACCCCCTGCTCTTGATATTCTCCTGGATGTGTTCGGTATTTTGGCTGCCTATTGGGATGGAGCTTCTCGTGGTTTGAGGCCTGGCTTGCTTCACCCCCTGTTCTTGATATTCTCCCAGATGTGGGCTGGATTTTGGCTGCCTTTTGGGCTGGAGCTTCTCGTGGTTTGAGGCCTGGCTTGCTCCACCCCCTGCTCTTGAGATTCTCCCGGATGTGGGCTGCATTTTGGCTGCCTTTTGGGCTGGAGCTTCTTGTGGTTTGAGGCCTGGCTTGCTCCACCCCCTGCTCTTGAGATTCTCCTGGAGGTGGTTAGGATTTTGGCTGCTTTTTGGGCTGGAGATTCTCGTGGTTTGAGGCCTGGTTTGCTCCACTCCCTGCTCTTGATATTCTCCCGGATGTGGGCTGCATTTTGGCTGATTCTTGGGCTGGAGCTTCTCGAGGTTTGAGGCCTGGCTTGCTCCACCCCCTGCTCTTGAGATTCTCCCAGATGTGGGCTGCATTTTGGCTGCCTTTTGGGCTGGAGCTTCTCGTGGTTTGAGGCCTGGCTTGCTCCACCCCCTGCTCTTGAGATTCTCCCGGATTTGGGCTGCATTTTGGCTGAATTTTGGGCTGGAGCTTTTCGTGGTTTTAGGCCTGGCTTGCTCCACCCCCTGCTCTTGATATTCTCCCGGATGTGGGCTGCATTTTGGCTGCCTTTTGGGCTGGAGCTTCTCGAGGTTTGAGGCCTGGCTTGCTCCACTCCCTGCTCTTGAGATTCTCCCGGATGTGGGCTGCATTTTGGCTGCCTTTTGGGCTGGAGCTTCTTGTGGTTTGAGGCCTGGCTTGCTCCAGCCTCTGCTCTTGAGATTCTCCCGGAGGTGGGCTGCATTTTGGCTGCCTTTTGGGCTGGAGCTTCTCGTGGTTTGAGGCCTGGCTTGCTCCACCCCCTGCTCTTGAGATTCTCCCGGATGTGGGCTGCATTTTGGCTGCCTTTTGGGCTGGAGCTTCTCGTGGTTTGAGGCCTGGCTTGCTCCACCCCCTGCTCTTGAGATTCTCCTGCATGTGGGCTGCATTTTGGCTGATTCTTGGGCTGGAGTTTCTCGAGGTTTGAGGCCTGGCTTGCTCCACCCCCTGCTCTTGAGATTCTCCCGAATGTGGGCTGCATTTTGGCAGTTTCTTGGGCTGGAGCTTCTCGTGGTTTGAGGCCTGGCTTGCTCCACCCCCTGCTCTTGAGATTCTCCCGGATGTGGGCTGCATTTTGGCTGCCTTTTGGGCTGGAGCTTCTCGTGGTTTGAGGCCTGGCTTGCTCCACCCCCTGCTCTTGAGATTCTCCCGGATGTGGGCTGCATTTTGGCTGCCTTTTGGGCTGGAGCTTCTCATGGTTTGAGGCCTGGCTTGCTCCACGCCCTGCTCTTGAGATTCTCCCGGATGTGGGCTGCATTTTGGCTGCCCTTTGGGCTGGAGCTTCTCGTGGTTTGAGGCCTGCCTTGCTCCACCCCCTGCTCTTGAGATTCTCCCGGATGTGCGTTGCATTTTGGCTGATTCCTGGGCTGGAGCTTCTCGAGGTTTGAGGCCTGGCTTGCTCCACCCCCTGCTCTTGAGATTCTCCCGGATGTGGGCTGCATTTTGGCTGATTCTTGGGCTGGAGCTTCTCGTGGTTTGAGGCCTGGCTTGCTCCACCCCCTGCTCTTGATATTCTCCCAGATGTGGGCTGGATTTTGGCTGCCTTTTGTGCTGGAGCTTCTCGTGGTTTGAGGCCTGGCTTGCTCCACCCCCTGCTCTTGAGATTCTCCCTGATGTGGGCTGGATATTGGCTGCCCTTTGGGCTGGAGCTTCTCGTGGTTTGAGGCCTGCCTTGCTCCACCCCCTGCTCTTGAGATTCTCCCGGATCTGGGCTGCATTTTGGCTGCCTTTTGGGCTGGAGCTTCTCGTGGTTTGAGGCCTGGCTTGCTCCAACCCCTGCTCTTGAGATTCTCCCGGATGTGGGCTGCATTTTGGCTGCCTTTTGGGCTGGAGCTTCTCGTGGTTTGAGGCCTGGCTTGCTCCACCCCCTGCTCTTGAGTTTCTCCCGGATTTGGGCTGCATTTTGGCTGAATTTTGGGCTGGAGCTTCTCGTGGTTTTAGGCCTGGCTTGCTCCACCCCCTGCTCTTGATATTCTCCCGGATGTGGGCTGCATTTTGGCTGCCTTTTGGGCTGGAGCTTCTCATGGTTTGAGGCCTGGCTTGCTCCACTCCCTGCTCTTGAGATTCTCCCAGATGTGGGCTGCATTTTGGCTGAATTTTGGGCTGGAGCTTCTCGTGGTTTGAGGCCTGGCTTGCTCCACCCCCTGCTCTTGATATTCTCCCGGATGTGGGCTGCATTTTGGCTGCCTTTTGGGCTGGAGCTTCTCGTGGTTTGAGGCCTGGCTTGCTCCACCCCCTGCTCTTGAGATTCTCCCAGAGGTGGGCTGCATTTTGGCTGCCTTTTGGGCTGGAGCTTCTCGTGCTTTGAGGCCTGGCTTGCTCCACCCCCTGCTCTTGAGATTCTCCCGGATGTGGTCTGCATTTTGGCTGATTCTTGGGCTGGAGTTTCTCGAGGTTTGAGGCCTGGCTTGCTCCACCCCCTGCTCTTGAGATTCTCCCGAATGTGGGCTGCATTTTGGCAGATTCTTGGGCTGGAGCTTCTCGTGGTTTGAGGCCTGGCTTGCTCCACCCCCTGCTCTTGAGATTCTCCCGGATGTGGGCTGCATTTTGGCTGCCTTTTGGGCTGGAGCTTCTCGTGGTTTGAGGCCTGGCTTGCTCCACCCCCTGCTCTTGAGATTCTCCCGGATGTGGGCTGCATTTTGGCTGCCTTTTGGGCTGGAGCTTCTCATGGTTTGAGGCCTGGCTTGCTCCACCCCCTGCTCTTGATATTCTCCCGGATGTGGGCTGGATTTTGGCTGCCTTTTGGGCTGGAGCTTCTCGTGGTTTGAGGCCTGGCTTGCTCCACTCCCTGCTCTTGAGATTCTCCCGGATGTGGGCTGCATTTTGCCTGCCCTTTGGGGTGGAGCTTCTCGTGGTTTGAGGCCTGGCTTGCTCCACCCCCTGCTCTTGAGATTCTCCCGGATGTGCGTTGCATTTTGGCTGATTCCTGGGCTGGAGCTTCTCGAGGTTTGAGGCCTGGCTTGCTCCACCCCCTGCTCTTGAGATTCTCCCGGATGTGGGCTGCATTTTGGCTGATTCTTGGGCTGGAGCTTCTCGTGGTTTGAGGCCTGGCTTGCTCCACCCCCTGCTCTTGAGATTCTCCCAGATGTGGGCTGGATTTTGGCAGCCTTTTGGGCTGGAGCTTCTCGTGGTTTGTAGCCTGGCTTGCTCCACCCCCTGCTCTTGATATTCTCAGGGAGGTGGGCTGCATTTTGGCTGCCTATTGGGATGGAGCTTCTCGTGGTTTGAGGCCTGGCTTGCTCCACTCCCTGCTCTTGATATTCTCCCGGATGTGGGCTGCATTTTGGCTGACTCTTGGGCTGGAGCTTCTCGAGGTTTGAGGCCTGGCTTGCTCCACCCCCTGCTCTTGAGATTCTCCCAGATGTGGGCTGGATATTGGCTGCCTTTTGGGCTGGAGCTTCTCGTGGTTTGAGGCCTGGCTTGCTCCAACCCCTGCTCTTGAGATTCTCCCGGATGTGGGGTGCATTTTGGCGGCCTTTTGGGCTGGAGCTTCTCGTGGTTTGAGGCCTGGCTTGCTCCACCCCCTGCCCTTGAGATTCTCCCGGATGTGGGCTGCATTTTGGCTGCCTTTTGGGCTGGAGCTCCTCGTGGTTTGAGGCCTGGCTTACTCCACCCCCTGCTCTTGAGATTCTCCCGGATGTGGGCTGCATTTTGGCTGCCTTTTGGGCTGGAGCTTCTCGTGGTTTGAGGCCTGGCTTGCTCCACCCCCTGCCCTTGAGATTCTCCCGGATGTGGGCTGCATTTTGGCTGCCTTTTGGGCTGGAGCTCCTCGTGGTTTGAGGCCTGGCTTGCTCCACCCCCGTCTCTTGATATTCTCCCTGATGTGGGCTGCATTTTGGCTGCCTTTTGGGCTGGAGCTTCTCGTGGTTTGAGGCCTGGCTTGCTCCACCCCCTGCTCTTGAGATTCTCCCAGAGGTGGGCTGCATTTTGGCTGCCTTTTGGGCTGGAGCTTCTCGTGGTTTGAGGCCTGGCTTGCTCCACCCCCTGCTCTTGAGATTTTCCCGGATGTGGGCTGCATTTTGGCTGATTCTTGGGCTGGAGCTTCTTGAGGTTTGAGGCCTGGCTTGCTCCACCCCCTGCTCTTGAGATTCTCCCGAATGTGGGCTGCATTTTGGCTGATTCTTGGGCTGGAGCTTCTCGTGGTTTGAGGCCTGGCTTGCTCCACCCCATGCTCTTGAGATTCTCCCAGATGTGGGCTGCATTTTGGCTGCCTTTTGGGCTGGAGCTTCTCGTGGTCTGAGGCCTGGCTTGCTCCACCCCCTGCTCTTTATATTCTCCTCCATGTTGGCTGCATTTTGGCTGCCTTTTGGGCTGGAGCTTCTCGTGGTTTGAGGCCTGGCTTGCTCCACCCCTTGCTCTTGAGATTCTTTGGGATGTGGGCTGCACTTTGGCTGCCTTTTGGGCTGGAGCTTCTCGTGGTTTGAGGCCTGGCTTTCTCCAACCCCTGCTCTTGAGATTCTCCCGGATGTGGGCTGCATTTTGGCTGCATTTGGGGTGGAGATTCTCGTGGTTTGAGGCCTGGCTTGCTCCACCCCATGCTCTTGATATTCTCCCGGAGGTGGGCTGCATTTTAGCTGCCTTTTGGGCTGGAGCTTCTCGTGGTTTGAGGCCTGGCTTGCTCCACCCCCTGCTCTTGATATTCTCTCGGAGGTGGGCTGCATTTTGGCTGCCTTTTGGGCTGGAGCTTCTCGTGGTTTGAGGCCTGCCTTGCTCCACCCCCTGCTCTTGAGATACTCCCGGATGTGGGCTGCATTTTGGCTGCCTTTTGGGCTGGAGCTTCTCGTGGTTTGAGGCCTGGCTTGCTGCACCCCCTGCTCTTGAGATTCTCCCAGAGGTGGGCTGCATTTTGGCTGTATTTTGGGCTGGAGCTTCCAGTGGTTTGAGGCCTGGCTTGCTCCACCCCCTGCTCTTGAGATTCTCCCAGAGGTGGGCTGCATTTTGGCTGCCTTTTGGGCTGGAGCTTCTCGTGGTTTGAGGCCTGGCTTGCTCCACCCCCTGCTCTTGAGATTTTCCCGGATGTGGGCTGCATTTTGGCTGATTCTTGGGCTGGAGCTTCTTGAGGTTTGAGGCCTGGCTTGCTCCACCCCCTGCTCTTGAGATTCTCCCGAATGTGGGCTGCATTTTGGCTGATTCTTGGGCTGGAGCTTCTCGTGGTTTGAGGCCTGGCTTGCTCCACCCCCTGCTCTTGAGATTCTCCCAGATGTGGGCTGCATTTTGGCTGCCTTTTGGGCTGGAGCTTCTCGTGGTCTGAGGCCTGGCTTGCTCCACCCCCTGCTCTTTATATTCTCCTCCATGTTGGCTGCATTTTGGCTGCCTTTTGGGCTGGAGCTTCTCGTGGTTTGAGGCCTGGCTTGCTCCACCCCTTGCTCTTGAGATTCTTTGGGATGTGGGCTGCACTTTGGCTGCCTTTTGGGCTGGAGCTTCTCCTGGATTGAGGCCTGACTTGCTCCAACCCCTGCTCTTGAGATTCTCCCGGATGTGGGCTGCATTTTGGCTGCATTTGGGGTGGAGATTCTCGTGGTTTGAGGCCTGGCTTGCTCCACCCCATGCTCTTGATATTCTCCCGGAGGTGGGCTGCATTTTAGCTGCCTTTTGGGCTGGAGCTTCTCGTGGTTTGAGGCCTGGCTTGCTCCACCCCCTGCTCTTGATATTCTCTCGGAGGTGGGCTGCATTTTGGCTGCCTTTTGGGCTGGAGCTTCTCGTGGTTTGAGGCCTGGCTTGCTCCACCCCCTGCTCTTGATATTCTCCCGCATGTGGGCTGCATTTTGGCTGATTCTTGGGCTGGAGCTTCTCGTGGTTTGAGGCCTGGCTTGCTCCACCCCCTGCTCTTGAGATTCTCCCGGAGGTGGGCTGCATTTTGGCTGCCTTTTGGTCTGGAGCTTCTCGTGGTTTGAGGCATGCCTTGCTCCACCCCCTGCTCTTGATATTCTCCCGCATGTGGGCTGCATTTCGGCTGGTTCTTGGGCTGGAGCTTCCAGTGGTTTGAGGCCTGGCTTGCTCCACCCCCTGCTCTTGAGATTCTCCCGGATGTGGGCTGCATTTTGGCTGCCTTTTGGGCTGGAGCTTCTCGTGGTTTGAGGCCTGGCTTTCTCCACCCCCTGCTCTTGAGATTCTCCAGGAGGTGGGCTGCATTTTGGCTGCCTTTTGGGCTGGAGCTTCTCGTGGTTTGAGGCCTGCCTTGCTCCACCCCCTGCTCTTGAGATACTCCCGGATGTGGGCTGCATTTTGGCTGCCTTTTGGGCTGGAGCTTCTCGTGGTTTGAGGCCTGGCTTGCTGCACCCCCTGCTCTTGAGATTCTCCCAGAGGTGGGCTGCATTTTGGCTGTATTTTGGGCTGGAGCTTCCAGTGGTTTGAGGCCTGGCTTGCTCCACCCCCTGCTCTTGAGATTCTCCCAGAGGTGGGTTGCATTTTGGCTGCCTTTTGGGCTGGAGCTTCTCGTGGTTTGAGGCCTGGCTTGCTCCACCCCCTGCTCTTGAGATTTTCCCGGATGTGGGCTGCATTTTGGCTGATTCTTGGGCTGGAGCTTCTTGAGGTTTGAGGCCTGGCTTGCTCCACCCCCTGCTCTTGAGATTCTCCCGAATGTGGGCTGCATTTTGGCTGATTCTTGGGCTGGAGCTTCTCGTGGTTTGAGGCCTGGCTTGCTCCACCCCCTGCTCTTGAGATTCTCCCGGATGTGGGCTGCATTTTGGCTGCCTTTTGGGCTGGAGATTCTCGTGGTCTGAGGCCTGGCTTGCTCCACCCCCTGCTCTTTATATTCTCCTCCATGTTGGCTGCATTTTGGCTGCCTTTTGGGCTGGAGCTTCTCGTGGTTTGAGGCCTGGCTTGCTCCACCCCTTGCTCTTGAGATTCTTTGGGATGTGGGCTGCACTTTGGCTGCCTTTTGGGCTGGAGCTTCTCGTGGTTTGAGGCCTGGCTTTCTCCAACCCCTGCTCTTGAGATTCTCCCGGATGTGGGCTGCATTTTGGCTGCATTTGGGGTGGAGATTCTCGTGGTTTGAGGCCTGGCTTGCTCCACCCCCTGCTCTTGAGATTCTCCCGGATGTGGGCTGCATTTGGGCTGATTCTTGGGCTGGAGCTTCTCGTGGTTTGAGGCCTGGCTTGCTCCACCCCATGCTCTTGATATTCTCCCGGAGGTGGGCTGCATTTTAGCTGCCTTTTGGGCTGGAGCTTCTCGTGGTTTGAGGCCTGGCTTGCTCCACCCCCTGCTCTTGATATTCTCTCGGAGGTGGGCTGCATTTTGGCTGCCTTTTGGGCTGGAGCTTCTCGTGGTTTGAGGCCTGGCTTGCTCCACCCCCTGCTCTTGATATTCTCCCGCATGTGGGCTGCATTTTGGCTGATTCTTGGGCTGGAGCTTCTCGTGGTTTGAGGCCTGGCTTGCTCCACCCCCTGCTCTTGAGATTCTCCCGGAGGTGGGCTGCATTTTGGCTGCATTTGGGGTGGAGCTTCTCGTGGTTTGAGGCCTGCCTTGCTCCACCCCCTGCTCTTGAGATTCTCCCGGATGTGGGCTGCATTTGGGCTGATTCTTGGGCTGGAGCTTCTCGTGGTTTGAGGCCTGGCTTGCTCCACCCCCTGCTCTTGAGATTCTCCCGGATGTGGGCTGCATTTTGGCTGCCTTTTGGTCTGGAGCTTCTCGTGGTTTGAGGCCTGCCTTGCTCCACCCCCTGCTCTTGATATTCTCCCGCATGTGGGCTGCATTTCGGCTGGTTCTTGGGCTGGAGCTTCCAGTGGTTTGAGGCCTGGCTTGCTCCACCCCCTGCTCTTGAGATTCTCCCGGATGTGGGCTGCATTTTGGCTGCCTTTTGGGCTGGAGCTTCTCGTGGTTTGAGGCCTGGCTTTCTCCACCCACTGCTCTTGAGATTCTCCAGGAGGTGGGCTGCATTTTGGCTGCCTTTTGGGCTGGAGCTTCTCGTGGTTTGAGGCCTGGCTTGCTCCACCCCCTGCTCTTGAGATTATCCCCGATATGGGCTGCATTTTGGCTGATTCTTGGGCTGGAGCTTCTTGTGGTTTGAGGCCTGGCTTGCTCCACCTCCTGCTCTTGATATTCTCCCGGAGGTGGGCTGGATTTTGGCTGCCTTTTGGGCTGGAGCTTCTCGAGGTTTGAGGCCTGGCTTTCTCCACCCCCTGCTCTTGAGATTCTCCCGGATGTGGGCTGCATTTTGGCTGATTCTTGGGCTGGAGCTTCTCGTGGTTTGAGGCCTGGCTTTTTCCACCCCCTGCTCTTGAGATTCTCCCGGATGTGGGCTGCATTTTGGCTGCCTTTTGGGCTGGAGCTTCTCGTGGTTTGAGGCCTGGCTTGCTCCACCCCCTGCTCTTGAGATTTTCCCGGATGTGGGCTGCATTTTGGCTGATTCTTGGGCTGGAGCTTCTTGAGGTTTGAGGCCTGGCTTGCTCCACCCCCTGCTCTTGAGATTCTCCCGAATGTGGGCTGCATTTTGGCTGATTCTTGGGCTGGAGCTTCTCGTGGTTTGAGGCCTGGCTTGCTCCACCCCCTGCTCTTGAGATTCTCCCAGATGTGGGCTGCATTTTGGCTGCCTTTTGGGCTGGAGCTTCTCGTGGTCTGAGGCCTGGCTTGCTCCACCCCCTGCTCTTTATATTCTCCTCCATGTTGGCTGCATTTTGGCTGCCTTTTGGGCTGGAGCTTCTCGTGGTTTGAGGCCTGGCTTGCTCCACCCCTTGCTCTTGAGATTCTTTGGGATGTGGGCTGCACTTTGGCTGCCTTTTGGGCTGGAGCTTCTCGTGGTTTGAGGCCTGGCTTTCTCCAACCCCTGCTCTTGAGATTCTCCCGGATGTGGGCTGCATTTTGGCTGCATTTGGGGTGGAGATTCTCGTGGTTTGAGGCCTGGCTTGCTCCACCCCATGCTCTTGATATTCTCCCGGAGGTGGGCTGCATTTTAGCTGCCTTTTGGGCTGGAGCTTCTCGTGGTTTGAGGCCTGGCTTGCTCCACCCCCTGCTCTTGATATTCTCTCGGAGGTGGGCTGCATTTTGGCTGCCTTTTGGGCTGGAGCTTCTCGTGGTTTGAGGCCTGCCTTGCTCCACCCCCTGCTCTTGAGATACTCCCGGATGTGGGCTGCATTTTGGCTGCCTTTTGGGCTGGAGCTTCTCGTGGTTTGAGGCCTGGCTTGCTGCACCCCCTGCTCTTGAGATTCTCCCAGAGGTGGGCTGCATTTTGGCTGTATTTTGGGCTGGAGCTTCCAGTGGTTTGAGGCCTGGCTTGCTCCACCCCCTGCTCTTGAGATTCTCCCAGAGGTGGGCTGCATTTTGGCTGCCTTTTGGGCTGGAGCTTCTCGTGGTTTGAGGCCTGGCTTGCTCCACCCCCTGCTCTTGAGATTTTCCCGGATGTGGGCTGCATTTTGGCTGATTCTTGGGCTGGAGCTTCTTGAGGTTTGAGGCCTGGCTTGCTCCACCCCCTGCTCTTGAGATTCTCCCGAATGTGGGCTGCATTTTGGCTGATTCTTGGGCTGGAGCTTCTCGTGGTTTGAGGCCTGGCTTGCTCCACCCCCTGCTCTTGAGATTCTCCCAGATGTGGGCTGCATTTTGGCTGCCTTTTGGGCTGGAGCTTCTCGTGGTCTGAGGCCTGGCTTGCTCCACCCCCTGCTCTTTATATTCTCCTCCATGTTGGCTGCATTTTGGCTGCCTTTTGGGCTGGAGCTTCTCGTGGTTTGAGGCCTGGCTTGCTCCACCCCTTGCTCTTGAGATTCTTTGGGATGTGGGCTGCACTTTGGCTGCCTTTTGGGCTGGAGCTTCTCGTGGTTTGAGGCCTGGCTTTCTCCAACCCCTGCTCTTGAGATTCTCCCGGATGTGGGCTGCATTTTGGCTGCATTTGGGGTGGAGATTCTCGTGGTTTGAGGCCTGGCTTGCTCCACCCCATGCTCTTGATATTCTCCCGGAGGTGGGCTGCATTTTAGCTGCCTTTTGGGCTGGAGCTTCTCGTGGTTTGAGGCCTGGCTTGCTCCACCCCCTGCTCTTGATATTCTCTCGGAGGTGGGCTGCATTTTGGCTGCCTTTTGGGCTGGAGCTTCTCGTGGTTTGAGGCCTGCCTTGCTCCACCCCCTGCTCTTGAGATACTCCCGGATGTGGGCTGCATTTTGGCTGCCTTTTGGGCTGGAGCTTCTCGTGGTTTGAGGCCTGGCTTGCTGCACCCCCTGCTCTTGAGATTCTCCCAGAGGTGGGCTGCATTTTGGCTGTATTTTGGGCTGGAGCTTCCAGTGGTTTGAGGCCTGGCTTGCTCCACCCCCTGCTCTTGAGATTCTCCCAGAGGTGGGCTGCATTTTGGCTGCCTTTTGGGCTGGAGCTTCTCGTGGTTTGAGGCCTGGCTTGCTCCACCCCCTGCTCTTGAGATTTTCCCGGATGTGGGCTGCATTTTGGCTGATTCTTGGGCTGGAGCTTCTTGAGGTTTGAGGCCTGGCTTGCTCCACCCCCTGCTCTTGAGATTCTCCCGAATGTGGGCTGCATTTTGGCTGATTCTTGGGCTGGAGCTTCTCGTGGTTTGAGGCCTGGCTTGCTCCACCCCCTGCTCTTGAGATTCTCCCAGATGTGGGCTGCATTTTGGCTGCCTTTTGGGCTGGAGCTTCTCGTGGTCTGAGGCCTGGCTTGCTCCACCCCCTGCTCTTTATATTCTCCTCCATGTTGGCTGCATTTTGGCTGCCTTTTGGGCTGGAGCTTCTCGTGGTTTGAGGCCTGGCTTGCTCCACCCCTTGCTCTTGAGATTCTTTGGGATGTGGGCTGCACTTTGGCTGCCTTTTGGGCTGGAGCTTCTCGTGGTTTGAGGCCTGGCTTTCTCCAACCCCTGCTCTTGAGATTCTCCCGGATGTGGGCTGCATTTTGGCTGCATTTGGGGTGGAGATTCTCGTGGTTTGAGGCCTGGCTTGCTCCACCCCATGCTCTTGATATTCTCCCGGAGGTGGGCTGCATTTTAGCTGCCTTTTGGGCTGGAGCTTCTCGTGGTTTGAGGCCTGGCTTGCTCCACCCCCTGCTCTTGATATTCTCTCGGAGGTGGGCTGCATTTTGGCTGCCTTTTGGGCTGGAGCTTCTCGTGGTTTGAGGCCTGGCTTGCTCCACCCCCTGCTCTTGATATTCTCCCGCATGTGGGCTGCATTTTGGCTGATTCTTGGGCTGGAGCTTCTCGTGGTTTGAGGCCTGGCTTGCTCCACCCCCTGCTCTTGAGATTCTCCCGGAGGTGGGCTGCATTTTGGCTGCCTTTTGGTCTGGAGCTTCTCGTGGTTTGAGGCATGCCTTGCTCCACCCCCTGCTCTTGATATTCTCCCGCATGTGGGCTGCATTTCGGCTGGTTCTTGGGCTGGAGCTTCCAGTGGTTTGAGGCCTGGCTTGCTCCACCCCCTGCTCTTGAGATTCTCCCGGATGTGGGCTGCATTTTGGCTGCCTTTTGGGCTGGAGCTTCTCGTGGTTTGAGGCCTGGCTTTCTCCACCCCCTGCTCTTGAGATTCTCCAGGAGGTGGGCTGCATTTTGGCTGCCTTTTGGGCTGGAGCTTCTCGTGGTTTGAGGCCTGCCTTGCTCCACCCCCTGCTCTTGAGATACTCCCGGATGTGGGCTGCATTTTGGCTGCCTTTTGGGCTGGAGCTTCTCGTGGTTTGAGGCCTGGCTTGCTGCACCCCCTGCTCTTGAGATTCTCCCAGAGGTGGGCTGCATTTTGGCTGTATTTTGGGCTGGAGCTTCCAGTGGTTTGAGGCCTGGCTTGCTCCACCCCCTGCTCTTGAGATTCTCCCGGATGTGGGCTGCATTTTGGCTGCCTTTGGGCTGGAGCTTCTCGTGGTTTGAGGCCTGGCTTGCTCCACCCCCTGCTCTTGAGATTTTCCCGGATGTGGGCTGCATTTTGGCTGATTCTTGGGCTGGAGCTTCTTGAGGTTTGAGGCCTGGCTTGCTCCACCCCCTGCTCTTGAGATTCTCCCGAATGTGGGCTGCATTTTGGCTGATTCTTGGGCTGGAGCTTCTCGTGGTTTGAGGCCTGGCTTGCTCCACCCCCTGCTCTTGAGATTCTCCCGGATGTGGGCTGCATTTTGGCTGCCTTTTGGGCTGGAGATTCTCGTGGTCTGAGGCCTGGCTTGCTCCACCCCCTGCTCTTTATATTCTCCTCCATGTTGGCTGCATTTTGGCTGCCTTTTGGGCTGGAGCTTCTCGTGGTTTGAGGCCTGGCTTGCTCCACCCCTTGCTCTTGAGATTCTTTGGGATGTGGGCTGCACTTTGGCTGCCTTTTGGGCTGGAGCTTCTCGTGGTTTGAGGCCTGGCTTTCTCCAACCCCTGCTCTTGAGATTCTCCCGGATGTGGGCTGCATTTTGGCTGCATTTGGGGTGGAGATTCTCGTGGTTTGAGGCCTGGCTTGCTCCACCCCCTGCTCTTGAGATTCTCCCGGATGTGGGCTGCATTTGGGCTGATTCTTGGGCTGGAGCTTCTCGTGGTTTGAGGCCTGGCTTGCTCCACCCCATGCTCTTGATATTCTCCCGGAGGTGGGCTGCATTTTAGCTGCCTTTTGGGCTGGAGCTTCTCGTGGTTTGAGGCCTGGCTTGCTCCACCCCCTGCTCTTGATATTCTCTCGGAGGTGGGCTGCATTTTGGCTGCCTTTTGGGCTGGAGCTTCTCGTGGTTTGAGGCCTGGCTTGCTCCACCCCCTGCTCTTGATATTCTCCCGCATGTGGGCTGCATTTTGGCTGATTCTTGGGCTGGAGCTTCTCGTGGTTTGAGGCCTGGCTTGCTCCACCCCCTGCTCTTGAGATTCTCCCGGAGGTGGGCTGCATTTTGGCTGCATTTGGGGTGGAGCTTCTCGTGGTTTGAGGCCTGCCTTGCTCCACCCCCTGCTCTTGAGATTCTCCCGGATGTGGGCTGCATTTGGGCTGATTCTTGGGCTGGAGCTTCTCGTGGTTTGAGGCCTGGCTTGCTCCACCCCCTGCTCTTGAGATTCTCCCGGATGTGGGCTGCATTTTGGCTGCCTTTTGGTCTGGAGCTTCTCGTGGTTTGAGGCCTGCCTTGCTCCACCCCCTGCTCTTGATATTCTCCCGCATGTGGGCTGCATTTCGGCTGGTTCTTGGGCTGGAGCTTCCAGTGGTTTGAGGCCTGGCTTGCTCCACCCCCTGCTCTTGAGATTCTCCCGGATGTGGGCTGCATTTTGGCTGCCTTTTGGGCTGGAGCTTCTCGTGGTTTGAGGCCTGGCTTTCTCCACCCACTGCTCTTGAGATTCTCCAGGAGGTGGGCTGCATTTTGGCTGCCTTTTGGGCTGGAGCTTCTCGTGGTTTGAGGCCTGGCTTGCTCCACCCCCTGCTCTTGAGATTATCCCCGATATGGGCTGCATTTTGGCTGATTCTTGGGCTGGAGCTTCTTGTGGTTTGAGGCCTGGCTTGCTCCACCTCCTGCTCTTGATATTCTCCCGGAGGTGGGCTGGATTTTGGCTGCCTTTTGGGCTGGAGCTTCTCGAGGTTTGAGGCCTGGCTTTCTCCACCCCCTGCTCTTGAGATTCTCCCGGATGTGGGCTGCATTTTGGCTGATTCTTGGGCTGGAGCTTCTCGTGGTTTGAGGCCTGGCTTTTTCCACCCCCTGCTCTTGAGATTCTCCCGGATGTGGGCTGCATTTTGGCTGCCTTTTGGGCTGGAGCTTCTCGTGGTTTGAGGCCTGGCTTGCTCCACCCCCTGCTCTTGAGATTCTCCCGTATGTGGGCTGCATTTTGGCTGCCTTTTGGGCTGGAGCTTCTCGTGGTTTGAGGCCTGGCTTGCTCCACCCCCTGCTCTTGATATTCTCCCGGATGTGGTCTGCATTTTGGCTGCCTTTTGGGCTGGAGCTTCTCGTGGTTTGAGACCTGCCTTGCTCCACCCCCTGCTCTTGAGATACTCCCGGATGTGGGCTGCATTTTGGCTGCCTTTTGGGCTGGAGCTTCTCGTGGTTTGAGGCCTGGCTTGCTGCACCCCCTGCTCTTGAGATTCTCCCAGAGGTGGGCTGCATTTTGGCTGCATTTTGGGCTGGAGCTTCCAGTGGTTTGAGGCCTGGCTTGCTCCACCCCCTGCTCTTGAGATTCTCCCAGATGTGGGCTGCATTTTGGCTGCCTTTTGGGCTGGAGCTTCTCGTGGTTTGAGGCCTGGCTTGCTCCAGCCCCTGCTCTTGAGATTCTCCCGGATGTGGGCTGCATTTGAGCTGATTCTTGGGCTGGAGCTTCTCGTGGTTTGAGGCCTGGCTTGCTCCAGACCCTACTCTTGAGATTCTCCCAGATATAGGGCTGGATTTTGGTTGCCTTTTGGGCTGGAGCTTCTCGTGGTTTGAGGCCTGGCTTGCTCCACCCCCTGCTCTTGAGATTAACCCGGAGGTGGGCTGCATTTTGGCTGCCTTTTGGGCTGGAGCTTCTCGTGGTTTGAGGCCTGGCTTGCTCCACCCCCTGCTCTTGAGATTCTCCTGGATGTGGGCTGCATTTTGGCTGACTTTTGGGCCAGAGTGTCTCGTGGTTTGAGGCCTGGCTTGCTCCACCCCCTGCTCTTGAGATTCTCCCGGATGTGGGCTGCATTTTGGCTGCCTTTTGGGCTGGAGCTTCTCGTGGTTTGAGGCCTGGCTTGCTCCACCCCCTGCTCTTGAGTTTCTCCCGCATGTGGGCTGCATTTTGGCTGCCTTTTGGGCTGGAGCTTCTCGTGGTTTGAGGCCTGGCTTGCTCCACCCCCTGCTCTTGAGATTCTCCCGGATGTGGGCTGCATTTTGGCTGCCTTTTGGGCTGGAGCTTCTCGGGGTTTGAGGCCTGGCTTGATCCACGCCCTGCTCTTGAGATTCTCCTGGATGTGCGCTGAATTTTGACTGTATTTTGGGCTGGAGATTCTCGTGGTTTGAGGCCTGGCTTGCTCCACCCCCTGCTCTTGAGATTCTCCCGGATGTGGGCTGCATTTTGGCTGCCTTTTGGGCTGGAGCTTCTCGTGCTTTGTAGCCTGGCTTGCTCCACCCCCTGCTCTTGATATTCTCCTGGATGTGTTCTGCATTTTGAATGCCTTTTGGGCTGGAGCTTCTAGTGGTTTGAGGCCTGGCTTGCTCCACCCCCTGCTCTTGAGATTCTCCCGGATGTGGGCTGCATTTTGTCTGCCTTTTGGGCTGGAGCTTCTCGTGGTTTGAGGCCTGGCTTGCTCCACCCCCTGCTCTTGAGATTCTCCTGGATGTGGGCTGCATTTTGGCTGATTCTTGGGCTGGAGCTTCTTGTGGTTTGAGGCCTGGCTTGCTCCACCCCCTGCTCTTGAGATTCTCCCGGATGTGGGCTGCATTTTGGCTGCCTTTTGGGCTGGAGCTTCTCGTGGTTTGAGGCCTGCCTTGCTCCACCCCCTGCTCTTGATATTCTCCCGGATGTGGGCTGCATTTTGGCTGCCTTTTGGGCTGGAGCTTCTCGTGGTTTGAGACCTGCCTTGCTCCACCCCCTGCTCTTGAGATACTCCCGGATGTGGGCTGCATTTTGGCTGCCTTTTGGGCTGGAGCTTCTCGTGGTTTGAGGCCTGGCTTGCTGCACCCCCTGCTCTTGAGATTCTCCCAGAGGTGGGCTGCATTTTGGCTGCATTTTGGGCTGGAGCTTCCAGTGGTTTGAGGCCTGGCTTGCTCCAGCCCCTGCTCTTGAGATTCTCCCAGATGTGGGCTGCATTTTGGCTGCCTTTTGGGCTGGAGCTTCTCGTGGTTTGAGGCCTGGCTTGCTCCATACACTGCTCTTGAGATTCTCCCGGATGTGGGCTGCATTTTGGCTGCCTTTTGGGCTGTAGCTTCTCGTGGTTTGAGGCCTGGCTTGCTGCACCCCCTGCTCTTGAGATTCTCCCAGAGGTGGGCTGCATTTTGGCTGCCTTTTGGGCTGGAGCTTCTCGTGGTTTGAGGCCTGGCTTGCTCCACCCCCTGCTCTTGAGATTCTCCCGGATGTGGGCTGCATTTGAGCTGATTCTTGGGCTGGAGCTTCTCGTGGTTTGAGGCCTGGCTTGCTCCAGACCCTACTCTTGAGATTCTCCCACATATAGGGCTGGATTTTGGTTGCCTTTTGGGCTGGAGCTTCTCGTGGTTTGAGGCCTGGCTTGCTCCACCCCCTGCTCTTGAGATTAACCCGGAGGTGGGCTGCATTTTGGCTGCCTTTTGGGCTGGAGCTTCTCAAGGTTTGAGGCCTGGCTTGCTCCACCCCCTGCTCTTGAGATTCTCCTGGATGTGGGCTGCATTTTGGCTGACTTTTGGGCCAGAGTGTCTCGTGGTTTGAGGCCTGGCTTGCTCCACCCCCTGCTCTTGAGATTCTCCCGGATGTGGGCTGCATTTTGGCTGCCTTTTGGGCTGGAGCTTCTCGTGGTTTGAGGCCTGGCTTGCTCCACCCCCTGCTCTTGAGTTTCTCCCGCATGTGGGCTGCATTTTGGCTGCCTTTTGGGCTGGAGCTTCTCGTGGTTTGAGGCCTGGCTTGCTCCACCCCCTGCTCTTGAGATTCTCCCGGATGTGGGCTGCATTTTGGCTGCCTTTTGGGCTGGAGCTTCTCGGGGTTTGAGGCCTGGCTTGATCCACGCCCTGCTCTTGAGATTCTCCTGGATGTGCGCTGAATTTTGACTGTATTTTGGGCTGGAGATTCTCGTGGTTTGAGGCCTGGCTTGCTCCACCCCCTGCTCCTGAGATTCTCCCGGATGTGGGCTGCATTTTGGCTGCCTTTTGGGCTGGAGCTTCTCGTGCTTTGTAGCCTGGCTTGCTCCACCCCCTGCTCTTGATATTCTCCTGGATGTGTTCTGCATTTTGAATGCCTTTTGGGCTGGAGCTTCTAGTGGTTTGAGGCCTGGCTTGCTCCACCCCCTGCTCTTGAGATTCTCCCGGATGTGGGCTGCATTTTGTCTGCATTTTGGGCTGGAGCTTCTCGTGGTTTGAGGCCTGGCTTGCTCCACCCCCTGCTCTTGAGATTCTCCTGGATGTGGGCTGCATTTTGGCTGATTCTTGGGCTGGAGCTTCTTGTGGTTTGAGGCCTGGCTTGCTCCACCCCCTGCTCTTGAGATTCTCCCGGATGTGGGCTGCATTTTGGCTGCCTTTTGGGCTGGAGCTTCTCGTGGTTTGAGGCCTGCCTTGCTCCACCCCCTGCTCTTGATATTCTCCCGGATGTGGTCTGCATTTTGGCTGCCTTTTGGGCTGGAGCTTCTCGTGGTTTGAGACCTGCCTTGCTCCACCCCCTGCTCTTGAGATACTCCCGGATGTGGGCTGCATTTTGGCTGCCTTTTGGGCTGGAGCTTCTCGTGGTTTGAGGCCTGGCTTGCTGCACCCCCTGCTCTTGAGATTCTCCCAGAGGTGGGCTGCATTTTGGCTGCATTTTGGGCTGGAGCTTCCAGTGGTTTGAGGCCTGGCTTGCTCCACCCCCTGCTCTTGAGATTCTCCCAGATGTGGGCTGCATTTTGGCTGCCTTTTGGGCTGGAGCTTCTTGTGGTTTGAGGCCTGGCTTGCTCCATACACTGCTCTTGAGATTCTCCCGGATGTGGGCTGCATTTTGGCTGCCTTTTGGGCTGGAGCTTCTCGTGGTTTGAGGCCTGGCTTGCTCCACCCCCTGCTCTTGAGATTAACCCGGAGGTGGGCTGCATTTTGGCTGCCTTTTGGGCTGGAGCTTCTCAAGGTTTGAGGCCTGGCTTGCTCCACCCCCTGCTCTTGAGATTCTCCTGGATGTGGGCTGCATTTTGGCTGACTTTTGGGCCAGAGTGTCTCGTGGTTTGAGGCCTGGCTTGCTCCACCCCCTGCTCTTGAGATTCTCCCGGATGTGGGCTGCATTTTGGCTGCCTTTTGGGCTGGAGCTTCTCGTGGTTTGAGGCCTGGCTTGCTCCACCCCCTGCTCTTGAGTTTCTCCCGCATGTGGGCTGCATTTTGGCTGCCTTTTGGGCTGGAGCTTCTCGTGGTTTGAGGCCTGGCTTGCTCCACCCCCTGCTCTTGAGATTCTCCCGGATGTGGGCTGCATTTTGGCTGCCTTTTGGGCTGGAGCTTCTCGGGGTTTGAGGCCTGGCTTGATCCACGCCCTGCTCTTGAGATTCTCCTGGATGTGCGCTGAATTTTGACTGTATTTTGGGCTGGAGATTCTCGTGGTTTGAGGCCTGGCTTGCTCCACCCCCTGCTCTTGATATTCTCCCGGATGTGGGCTGCATTTTGGCTGCCTTTTGGGCTGGAGCTTCTCGTGCTTTGTAGCCTGGCTTGCTCCACCCCCTGCTCTTGATATTCTCCTGGATGTGTTCTGCATTTTGAATGCCTTTTGGGCTGGAGCTTCTAGTGGTTTGAGGCCTGGCTTGCTCCACCCCCTGCTCTTGAGATTCTCCCGGATGTGGGCTGCATTTTGTCTGCATTTTGGGCTGGAGCTTCTCGTGGTTTGAGGCCTGGCTTGCTCCACCCCCTGCTCTTGAGATTCTCCTGGATGTGGGCTGCATTTTGGCTGATTCTTGGGCTGGAGCTTCTTGTGGTTTGAGGCCTGGCTTGCTCCACCCCCTGCTCTTGAGATTCTCCCGGATGTGGGCTGCATTTTGGCTGCCTTTTGGGCTGGAGCTTCTCGTGGTTTGAGGCCTGCCTTGCTCCACCCCCTGCTCTTGATATTCTCCCGGATGTGGTCTGCATTTTGGCTGCCTTTTGGGCTGGAGCTTCTCGTGGTTTGAGACCTGCCTTGCTCCACCCCCTGCTCTTGAGATACTCCCGGATGTGGGCTGCATTTTGGCTGCCTTTTGGGCTGGAGCTTCTCGTGGTTTGAGGCCTGGCTTGCTGCACCCCCTGCTCTTGAGATTCTCCCAGAGGTGGGCTGCATTTTGGCTGCATTTTGGGCTGGAGCTTCCAGTGGTTTGAGGCCTGGCTTGCTCCACCCCCTGCTCTTGAGATTCTCCCGGATGTGGGCTGCATTTGAGCTGATTCTTGGGCTGGAGCTTCTCGTGGTTTGAGGCCTGGCTTGCTCCACCCCCTGCTCTTGAGATTAACCCGGAGGTGGGCTGCATTTTGGCTGCCTTTTGGGCTGGAGCTTCTCGTGGTTTGAGGCCTGGCTTGCTCCACCCCCTGCTCTTGAGATTCTCCTGGATGTGGGCTGCATTTTGGCCGACTTTTGGGCCAGAGTGTCTCGTGGTTTGAGGCCTGGCTTGCTCCACCCCCTGCTCTTGAGATTCTCCCGGATGTGGGCTGCATTTTGGCTGCCTTTTGGGCTGGAGCTTCTTGTGGTTTGAGGCCTGGCTTGCTCCACCCCCTGCTCTTGAGATTCTCCTGGATGTGCGCTGAATTTTGACTGTATTTTGGGCTGGAGATTCTCGTGGTTTGAGGCCTGGCTTGCTCCACCCCCTGCTCTTGAGATTCTCCCGGATGTGGGCTGCATTTTGGCTGCCTTTTGGGCTGGAGCTTCTCGTGGTTTGAGACCTGGCTTGCTCCACCCCCTGCTCTTGAGATTCTCCTGGATGTGGGCTGCATTTTGGCTGATTCTTGGGCTGGAGCTTCTTGTGGTTTGAGGCCTGGCTTGCTCCACCCCCTGCTCTTGAGATTCTCCCAGATGTGGGCTGCATTGTGGCTGATTCTTGGGCTGGAGCTTCTCGTGGTTTGAGGCCTGGCTTGATCCACCCCCTGCTCTTGATATTGTCCCGGATGTGGGCTGCATTTTGGCTGCCTTTTGGGCTGGAGCTTCTCGTGGTTTGAGGCCTGCCTTGCTCCACCCCCTGCTCTTGAGATTATCGCCGATATGGGCTGCATTTTGGCTGATTCTTGGGCTGGAGCTTCTTGTGGTTTGAGGCCTGGCTTGCTCCACCTCCTGCTCTTGATATTCTCCCGGAGGTGGGCTGCATTTTGGCTGCATTTTGGGCTGGAGCTTCTCGTGGTTTGAGGCCTGCCTTGCTCCACCCCCTGCTCTTGATATTCTCCTGGATGTGGTCTGCATTTTGGCTGCCTTTTGGGCTGGAGCTTCTCGTGGTTTGAGACCTGCCTTGCTCCACCCCCTGCTCTTGAGATACTCCCGGATGTGGGCTGCATTTTGGCTGCCTTTTGGGCTGGAGCTTCTCGTGGTTTGAGGCCTGGCTTGCTGCACCCCCTGCTCTTGAGATTCTCCCAGAGGTGGGCTGCATTTTGGCTGCATTTTGGGCTGGAGCTTCCAGTGGTTTGAGGCCTGGCTTGCTCCACCCCCTGCTCTTGAGATTCTCCCGGATGTGGGCTGCATTTTGGCTGCCTTTTGGGCTGGAGCTTCTCGTGGTTTGAGGCCTGGCTTGCTCCATACACTGCTCTTGAGATTCTCCCGGATGTGGGCTGCATTTGAGCTGATTCTTGGGCTGGAGCTTCTCGTGGTTTGAGGCCTGGCTTGCTCCAGACCCTACTCTTGAGATTCTCCCAGATATAGGGCTGGATTTTGGTTGCCTTTTGGGCTGGAGCTTCTCGTGGTTTGAGGCCTGGCTTGCTCCACCCCCTGCTCTTGAGATTAACCCGGAGGTGGGCTGCATTTTGGCTGCCTTTTGGGCTGGAGCTTCTCAAGGTTTGAGGCCTGGCTTGCTCCACCCCCTGCTCTTGAGATTCTCCTGGATGTGGGCTGCATTTTGGCTGACTTTTGGGCCAGAGTGTCTCGTGGTTTGAGGCCTGGCTTGCTCCACCCCCTGCTCTTGAGATTCTCCCGGATGTGGGCTGCATTTTGGCTGACTTTTGGGCTGGAGCTTCTCGTGGTTTGAGGCCTGGCTTGCTCCACCCCCTGCTCTTGAGTTTCTCCCGCATGTGGGCTGCATTTTGGCTGCCTTTTGGGCTGGAGCTTCTCGTGGTTTGAGGCCTGGCTTGCTCCACCCCCTGCTCTTGAGATTCTCCCGGATGTGGGCTGCATTTTGGCTGCCTTTTGGGCTGGAGCTTCTCGGGGTTTGAGGCCTGGCTTGATCCACGCCCTGCTCTTGAGATTCTCCTGGATGTGCGCTGAATTTTGACTGTATTTTGGGCTGGAGATTCTCGTGGTTTGAGGCCTGGCTTGCTCCACCCCCTGCTCTTGAGATTCTCCCGGATGTGGGCTGCATTTTGGCTGCCTTTTGGGCTGGAGCTTCTTGTGGTTTGTAGCCTGGCTTGCTCCACCCCCTGCTCTTGATATTCTCCTGGATGTGTTCTGCATTTTGAATGCCTTTTGGGCTGGAGCTTCTAGTGGTTTGAGGCCTGGCTTGCTCCACCCCCTGCTCTTGAGATTCTCCCGGATGTGGGCTGCATTTTGGCTGATTCTTGGGCTGGAGCTTCTTGTGGTTTGAGGCCTGGCTTGCTCCACCCCCTGCTCTTGAGATTCTGCCGGATGTGGGCTGCATTTTGGCTGCCTTTTGGGCTGGAGCTTCTCGTGGTTTGAGGCCTGGCTTGCTCCACCCCCTGCTCTTGAGATTCTCCCAGATGTGGGCTGCATTGTGGCTGATTCTTGGGCTGGAGCTTCTCGTGGTTTGAGGCCTGGCTTGATCCACCCCCTGCTCTTGAGATTCTCCCGGATGTGGGCTGCATTTTGGCTGCCTGTTGGGCTGGGGCTTCTCGTGGTTTGAGGCCTGCCTTGCTCCACCCCCTGCTCTTGAGATTCTCCCGGAGGTGGGCTGCATTTTGGCTGCCTTTTGGGCTGGAGCTTCTCGTGGTTTGAGGCCTGCCTTGCTCCACCCCCTGCTCTTGAGATTCTCCCGGATGTGGTCTGCATTTTGGCTGCCTTTTGGGCTGGAGCTTCTCGTGGTTTGAGACCTGCCTTGCTCCACCCCCTGCTCTTGAGATTCTCCCGGATGTGGGATGCATTTTGGCTGCCTTTTGGGCTGGAGCTTCTCGTGGTTTGAGGCCTGGCTTGCTGCACCCCCTGCCCTTGAGATTCTCCCAGAGGTGGGCTGCATTTTGGCTGCATTTTGGGCTGGAGCTTCCAGTGGTTTCAGGCCTGGCTTGCTCCACCCCCTGCTCTTGAGATTCTCCCAGATGTGGGCTGCATTTTGGCTGCCTTTTGGGCTGGAGCTTCTCGTGGTTTGAGGCCTGGCTTGCTCCATACACTTCTCTTGAGATTCTCCCGGATGTGGGCTGCATTTTGCCTGCCTTTTGGGCTGGAGCTTCTCGTGGTTTGAGGCCTGGCTTGCTGCACCCACTGCTCTTGAGATTCTCCCGGATGTGGGCTCCATTTGGGCTGATTCTTGGGCTGGAGCTTCTCGTGGTTTGAGGCCTGGCTTGCTCCAGACCCTACTCTTGATATTCTCCCAGATATAGGGCTGGATTTTGGCTGCCTTTTGGGCTGGAGCTTCTCGGGGTTTGAGGCCTGGCTTGATCCACGACCCTGCTCTTGAGATCCTCCTGGATGTGCGCTGAATTTTGACTGTATTTTGGGCTGGAGATTCTCGTGGTTTGAGGCCTGGCTTGCTCCAACCCCTGCTCTTGAGATTCTCTCGGATGTGGGCTGCATTTTGGCTGATTCTTGGGCTGTAGCTTCTCGTGGTTTGAGGCCTGGCTTGCTCCACCCCCTGCTCTTGATATTCTCCTGGATGTGTTCTGCATTTTGAATGCCTTTTGGGCTGGAGCTTCTCGTGGTTTGAGGCCTGGCTTGCTCCACCCCCTGCTCTTGAGATTCTCCCGGATGTGGGCTGCATTTTGGCTGCCTTTTGGGCTGTAGCTTCTCGTGGTTTGAGGCCTGGCTTGCTCCACGCCCTGCTCTTGAGATTCTCCCAGATGTGGGCTGCATTGTGGCTGCCTTTTGGGCTGGAGCTTCTCGTGGTTTGAGGCCTGGCTTGCTCCACCCCCTGCTCTTGAGATTCTCCCGGATGTGGGCTGCATTTTGGCTGCCTTTTGGGCTGGAGCTTCTTGTGGTTTGAGGCCTGGCTTGCCCACATCCTGCTCTTGAGATTCTCCCGGAGGTGGGCTGCATTTTGGCTCCCTTTTGGGCTGGAGCTTCTTGAGGTTTGAGGCCTGGCTTGCTCCACCCCCTGCTCTTGAGATTCTCCCGGATGTGGGCTGGATTTTGGCTGATTCTTGGGCTGGAGCTTCTCGTGGTTTGAGGCCTGGCTTTTTCCACCCCCTGCTCTTGAGATTCTCTGGATGTGGGCTGCATTTTGGCTGCCTTTTGGGCTGGAGCTTCTCGTGGTTTGAGGCCTGGCTTGCTCCACCCCCTGCTCTTGAGATTCTCCGGATGTGGGCTGCATTTTGGCTGCCTTTTGGGCTGGAGCTTCTCGTGGTTTGAGGCCTGGCTTGCTCCACCCCCTGCTCTTGAGATTCTCCCAGATGTGGGCTGCATTTTGGCTGCCTTTTGGGCTGGAGCTTCTCGTGGTTTGAGGCCTGGCTTGCTCCACCCCCTGCTCTTGAAATTCTCCCGGATGTGGGCTGCATTTTGGCTGATTCTTGGGCTGGAGCTTCTTGTGGTTTGAGGCCTGGCTTGCTCCACCTCCTGCTCTTGATATTCTCCGGGAGGTGGGCTGGATTTTGGCTGCCTTTTGGGCTGGAGCTTCTCGAGGTTTGAGGCCTGGCTTGCTCCAACCCCTGCTCTTGAGATTCTCCCGGATGTGGGCTGCATTTTGGCTGCCTTTTGGGCTGGAGCTTCTTGTGGTTTGAGGCCTGGCTTGCTCCACCCCCTGCTCTTGAGATTCTCCGGGAGGTGGGCTGCATTTTGGCTGTCTTTTGGGCTGGAGCTTCTCGAGGTTTGAGGCCTGGCTTGCTCCACCCCCTGCTCTTGAGATTCTCCCGGATGTGGGCTGCATTTTGGCTGCCTTTTGGGCTGGAGCTTCTCGTGGTTTGAGGCCTGGCTTGCTCCACCCCCTGCTCTTGAGATTCTCCCGGATGTGGGCTGCATTTTGGCTGCCTTTTGGGCTGGAGCTTCTCGTGGTTTGAGGCCTGGCTTGCTCCACCCCCTGCTCTTGATAATCTCTCGGATGTGGGCTGCATTTTGGCTGCCTTTTGGTCTGGAGCTTCCAGTGGTTTGAGGCCTGGCTTGCTCCACCCCCTGCTCTTGAGATTCTCCTGGAGGTGGGCTGCATTTTGGCTGCCTTTTGGGCTGGAGCTTCTCGTGGTTTGAGGCCTGCCTTGCTCCACCCCCTGCTCTTGATATTCTCCCGGATGTGGTCTGCATTTTGGCTCCCTTTTGGGCTGGAGCTTCTCGTGGTTTGAGGCCTGGCTTGCTCCACCCCCTGCTCTTGAGATTCTCCTGGATGTGTTCTGCATTTTGGCTGCCTTTTGGGCTGGAGCTTCTCGTGGTTTGAGACCTGCCTTGCTCCACCCCCTGCTCTTGAGATTCTCCCGGATGTGGGCTGCATTTTGGCTGCCTTTTGGGCTGGAGCTTCTCGTGGTTTGAGGCCTGGCTTGCTGCACCCCCTGCTCTTGAGATTCTCCCGGATGTGGGCTGCATTTGGGCTGATTCTTGGGCTGGAGCTTCTCGTGGTTTGAGGCCTGGCTTGCTCCAGACCCTACTCTTGATATTCTCCCAGATATAGGGCTGGATTTTGGCTGCCTTTTGGGCTGGAGCTTCTCGGGGTTTGAGGCCTGGCTTGATCCACGCCCTGCTCTTGAGATCCTCCTGGATGTGCGCTGAATTTTGACTGTATTTTGGGCTGGAGATTCTCGTGGTTTGAGGCCTGGCTTGCTCCAACCCCTGCTCTTGAGATTCTCTCGGATGTGGGCTGCATTTTGGCTGCCTTTTGGGCTGGAGCTTCTCGTGCTTTGTAGCCTGGCTTGCTCCACCCCCTGCTCTTGAGATTCTCCTGGATGTGTTCTGCGTTTTGAATGCTTTTTGGGCTGGAGCTTCTCGTGGTTTGAGGCCTGGCTTGCTCCACCCCCTGCTCTTGAGATTCTCCCGGATGTGGGCTGCATTTTGGCTGCCTTTTGGGCTGTAGCTTCTCGTGGTTTGAGGCCTGGCTTGCTCCACGCCCTGCTCTTGAGATTCTCCCAGATGTGGGCTGCATTGTGGCTGCCTTTTGGGCTGGAGCTTCTCGTGGTTTGAGGCCTGGCTTGCTCCACCCCCTGCTCTTGAGATTCTCCCGGATGTGGGCTGCATTTTGGCTGCCTTTTGGGCTGGAGCTTCTCGTGGTTTGAGGCCTGGCTTGCTCCACCCCCTGCTCTTGAGATTATCCCCGATATGGGCTGCATTTTGGCTGATTTTTGCCTGGAGCTTCTTGTGGTTTGAGGCCTGGCTTGCCCACATCCTGCTCTTGATATTCTCCCGGAGGTGGGCTGCATTTTGGCTGCCTTTTGGGCTGGAGCTTCTCGAGGTTTGAGGCCTGGCTTGCTCCACCCCCTGCTCTTGAGATTCTCCCGGATGTGGGCTGGATTTTGGCTGATTCTTGGGCTGGAGCTTCTCGTGGTTTGAGGCCTGGCTTTTTCCACCCCCTGCTCTTGAGATTCTCTGGATGAGGGCTGCATTTTGGCTGATTCTTGGGCTGGAGCTTCTCGTGGTTTGAGGCCTGGCTTTTTCCACCCCCTGCTCTTGAGATTCTCCCGGATGTGGGCTGCATTTTGGCTGCCTTTTGGGCTGGAGCTTCTTGTGGTTTGAGGCCTGGCTTGCTCCATACACTGCTCTTGAGATTCTCCCGGATGTGGGCTGCATTTTGGCTGCCTTTTGGGCTGGAGCTTCTCGTGGTTTGAGGCCTGGCTTGCTCCACCCCCTGCTCTTGAGATTCTCCCGGATGTGGGCTGGATTTTGGCTGCCTTTTGGGCTGGAGCTTCTCGTGGTTTGAGGCCTGGCTTGCTCCACCCCCTGCTCTTGAGATTCTCCCGGATGTGGTCTGCATTTTGGCTGCCTTTTGGGCTGGAGCTTCTCGTGGTTTGAGGCCTGGCTTGCTCCACCCCCTGCTGTTGATATTCTCCCGGAGGTGGGCTGCATTTTGGCTGCATTTTGGGCTGGAGCTTCTCGAGGTTTGAGGCCTGGCTTGCTCCACCCCCTGCTCTTGATATTCTCCCCGATGTGGGCTGCATTTTGGCTGCCTTTTGGGCTGGAGCTTCTCGTGGTTTGAGGCCTGGCTTGCTCCACCCCCTGCTCTTGAAATTCTCCCGGATGTGGGCTGCATTTTGGCTGCCTTTTGGGCTGGAGCTTCTCGTGGTTTGAGGCCTGGCTTGCTCCACCCCCTGCTCTTGATAATCTCTCGGATGTGGGCTGCATTTTGGCTGCCTTTTGGTCTGGAGCTTCCAGTGGTTTGAGGCCTGGCTTGCTCCACCCCCTGCTCTTGAGATTCTCCTGGAGGTGGGCTGCATTTTGGCTGCCTTTTGGGCTGGAGCTTCTCGTGGTTTGAGGCCTGCCTTGCTCCACCCCCTGCTCTTGATATTCTCCCGGATGTGGTGTGCATTTTGGCTCCCTTTTGGGCTGGAGCTTCTCGTGGTTTGAGGCCTGGCTTGCTCCACCCCCTGCTCTTGAGATTCTCCCAGATGTGGGCTGCATTTTGGCTGCCTTTTGGGCTGGAGCTTCTCGTGGTTTGAGACCTGCCTTGCTCCACCCCCTGCTCTTGAGATTCTCCCGGATGTGGGCTGCATTTTGGCTGCCTTTTGGGCTGGAGCTTCTCGTGGTTTGAGGCCTGGCTTGCTGCACCCCCTGCTCTTGAGATTCTCCCGGATGTGGGCTGCATTTGGGCTGATTCTTGGGCTGGAGCTTCTCGTGGTTTGAGGCCTGGCTTGCTCCAGACCCTACTCTTGATATTCTCCCAGATATAGGGCTGGATTTTGGCTGCCTTTTGGGCTGGAGCTTCTCGGGGTTTGAGGCCTGGCTTGATCCACGCCCTGCTCTTGAGATCCTCCTGGATGTGCGCTGAATTTTGACTGTATTTTGGGCTGGAGATTCTCGTGGTTTGAGGCCTGGCTTGCTCCAACCCCTGCTCTTGAGATTCTCTCGGATGTGGGCTGCATTTTGGCTGCCTTTTGGGCTGGAGCTTCTCGTGCTTTGTAGCCTGGCTTGCTCCACCCCCTGCTCTTGAGATTCTCCTGGATGTGTTCTGCGTTTTGAATGCTTTTTGGGCTGGAGCTTCTCGTGGTTTGAGGCCTGGCTTGCTCCACCCCCTGCTCTTGAGATTCTCCCGGATGTGGGCTGCATTTTGGCTGCCTTTTGGGCTGTAGCTTCTCGTGGTTTGAGGCCTGGCTTGCTCCACGCCCTGCTCTTGAGATTCTCCCAGATGTGGGCTGCATTGTGGCTGCCTTTTGGGCTGGAGCTTCTCGTGGTTTGAGGCCTGGCTTGCTCCACCCCCTGCTCTTGAGATTCTCCCGGATGTGGGCTGCATTTTGGCTGCCTTTTGGGCTGGAGCTTCTCGTGGTTTGAGGCCTGGCTTGCTCCACCCCCTGCTCTTGAGATTATCCCCGATATGGGCTGCATTTTGGCTGATTCTTGCCTGGAGCTTCTTGTGGTTTGAGGCCTGGCTTGCCCACATCCTGCTCTTGATATTCTCCCGGAGGTGGGCTGCATTTTGGCTGCCTTTTGGGCTGGAGCTTCTCGAGGTTTGAGGCCTGGCTTGCTCCACCCCCTGCTCTTGAGATTCTCCCGGATGTGGGCTGGATTTTGGCTGATTCTTGGGCTGGAGCTTCTCGTGGTTTGAGGCCTGGCTTTTTCCACCCCCTGCTCTTGAGATTCTCTGGATGAGGGCTGCATTTTGGCTGATTCTTGGGCTGGAGCTTCTCGTGGTTTGAGGCCTGGCTTTTTCCACCCCCTGCTCTTGAGATTCTCTGGATGTGGGCTGCATTTTGGCTGCCTTTTGGGCTGGAGCTTCTTGTGGTTTGAGGCCTGGCTTGCTCCATACACTGCTCTTGAGATTCTCCCGGATGTGGGCTGCATTTTGGCTGCCTTTTGGGCTGGAGCTTCTCGTGGTTTGAGGCCTGGCTTGCTCCACCCCCTGCTCTTGAGATTCTCCCGGATGTGGGCTGGATTTTGGCTGCCTTTTGGGCTGGAGCTTCTCGTGGTTTGAGGCCTGGCTTGCTCCACCCCCTGCTCTTGAGATTCTCCCGGATGTGGTCTGCATTTTGGCTGCCTTTTGGGCTGGAGCTTCTCGTGGTTTGAGGCCTGGCTTGCTCCACCCCCTGCTGTTGATATTCTCCCGGAGGTGGGCTGCATTTTGGCTGCATTTTGGGCTGGAGCTTCTCGAGGTTTGAGGCCTGGCTTGCTCCACCCCCTGCTCTTGATATTCTCCCCGATGTGGGCTGCATTTTGGCTGCCTTTTGGGCTGGAGCTTCTCGTGGTTTGAGGCCTGGCTTGCTCCACCCCCTGCTCTTGAAATTCTCCCGGATGTGGGCTGCATTTTGGCTGATTCTTGGGCTGGAGCTTCTTGTGGTTTGAGGCCTGGCTTGCTCCACCTCCTGCTCTTGATATTCTCCGGGAGGTGGGCTGGATTTTGGCTGCCTTTTGGGCTGGAGCTTCTCGAGGTTTGAGGCCTGGCTTGCTCCAACCCCTGCTCTTGAGATTCTCCCGGATGTGGGCTGCATTTTGGCTGCCTTTTGGGCTGGAGCTTCTTGTGGTTTGAGGCCTGGCTTGCTCCACCCCCTGCTCTTGAGATTCTCCCAGATGTGGGCTGCATTTTGGCTGCCTTTTGGGCTGGAGCTTCTCGAGGTTTGAGGCCTGGCTTGCTCCACCCCCTGCTCTTGAGATTCTCCCGGATGTGGGCTGCATTTTGGCTGCCTTTTGGGCTGGAGCTTCTCATGGTTTGAGGCCTGGCTTGCTCCACCCCCTGCTCTTGAGATTCTCCCGGATGTGGGCTGCATTTTGGCTGCCTTTTGGGCTGGAGCTTCTCGTGGTTTGAGGCCTGGCTTGCTCCACCCCCTGCTCTTGATAATCTCTCGGATGTGGGCTGCATTTTGGCTGCCTTTTGGTCTGGAGCTTCCAGTGGTTTGAGGCCTGACTTGCTCCACCCCCTGCTCTTGAGATTCTCCCGGAGGTGGGCTGCATTTTGGCTGCCTTTTGGGCTGGAGCTTCTCGTGGTTTGAGGCCTGGCTTGCTCCACCCCCTGCTCTTGAGATTCTCCCGGAGGTGGGCTGCATTTTGGCTGCCTTTTGGGCTGGAGCTTCTCGTGGTTTGAGGCCTGGCTTGCTCCACCCCCTGCTCTTGAGATTCTCCCGGAGGTGGGCTGCATTTTGGCTGATTCTTGGGCTGGAGCTTCTCGTGGTTTGAGGCCTGGCTTGCTCCACCCCCTGCTCTTGAGATTCTCCCGGAGGTGGGCTGCATTATGGCTGCCTTTTGGGCTGGAGCTTCTCGTGGTTTGAGGCCTGGCTTGCTCCACCCCCTGCTCTTGAGATTCTCCCGGAGGTGGGCTGCATTTTGGCTGCCTTTTGGGCTGGAACTTCTCGAGGTTTGAGGCCTGGCTTGCTCCACCCACTGCTCTTGATATTCTCCCGGATGTGGGCTGCATTTTGGCTACATTTTGGGCTGGAGCTTCTCGTGGTTTGAGGCCTGGCTTGCTCCACCCCCTGCTCTAGAGATTCTCTCGGATGTGGTCTGCATTTTGGCTGCCTTTTGGGCTGGAGCTTGTCGTGGTTTGAGGCCTGGCTTTCTCCACCCCCTGCCCTTGATATTCTCCCGTATGTTGGCTGGATTTTGGCTACATTTTGGGCTGGAGCTTCTAGTGGTTTGGGGCCTGGCTTGCTCCACCCCCTGCTCTTGAGTTTCTCCCCTCATGTGGGCTGCATTTTGACTGCCTTTTGGGCTGGAGCTTCTCGTGGTTTGAGGCCTGGCTTGCTCCACCCCCTGCTCTTGAGATTCTCCCGGATGTGGGCTGGATTTTGGCTGCCTTTTGGGCTGGAGCTTCTCGTGGTTTGAGGCCTGGCTTGCTCCACCCCCTGCTCCTGAGATTCTCCCGGATGTGGGCTGCATTTTGGCTGCCTTTTGGGCTGGAACTTCTCGTGGTTTGAGGCCTGGCTTGCTCCACCCCCTGCTCTTGAGATTCTCCCGGATTTGGGCTGCATTTTGGCTGCCTTTTGGGCTGGAGCTTCTCGTGGTTTGAGGCCTGGCTTGCTCCACCCCCTGCTCTTGAGATTCTCCCGGATGTGGGCTGCATTTTGGCTACAGTTTGGGCTGGAGCTTCTCGAGGTTTGAGGCCTGGCTTGCTCCACACACTGCTCTTGAGATTCTCCCGGATGTGGGCTGCATATTGGCTGCCTTTTGGGATGGAGCTTCTCAAGGTTTGAGGCCTGGCTTGCTCCACCCCCTGCTCTTGAGATTCTCCCGGAGGTGGGCTGCATTTTGGCTGATTCTTGGGCTGGAGCTTCTTGTGGTTTGAGGCCTGGCTTGCTCCACCTCCTGCTCTTGATATTCTCCGGGAGGTGGGCTGGATTTTGGCTGCATTTTGGGCTGGAGCTTCTCGAGGTTTGAGGCCTGGCTTGCTCCAACCCCTGCTCTTGAGATTCTCCCGGATGTGGGCTGCATTTTGGCTGCCTTTTGGGCTGGAGCTTCTTGTGGTTTGAGGCCTGGCTTGCTCCACCCCCTGCTCTTGAGATTCTCCGGGAGGTGGGCTGCATTTTGGCTGCCTTTTGGGCTGGAGCTTCTCGAGGTTTGAGGCCTGGCTTGCTCCACCCCCTGCTCTTGAGATTCTCCCGGATGTGGGCTGCATTTTGGCTGCCTTTTGGGCTGGAGCTTCTCATGGTTTGAGGCCTGGCTTGCTCCACCCCCTGCTCTTGAGATTCTCCCGGATGTGGGCTGCATTTTAGCTGATTCTTGGGCTGGAGCTTCTCGTGGTTTGAGGCCTGGCTTGCTCCACCCCCTGCTCTTGATAATCTCTCGGATGTGGGCTGCATTTTGGCTGCCTTTTGGGCTGGAGCTTCTCGTGGTTTGAGGCCTGGCTTGCTCCACCCCCTGCTCTTGAGATTCTCCTGGAGGTGGGCTGCATTTTGGCTGCCTTTTGGGCTGGAGCTTCTCGTGGTTTGAGGCCTGGCTTGCTCCACCCCCTGCTCTTGAGATTCTCCCGGATGTGTGCTGCATTTTGGCTGCCTTTTGGGCTGGAGCTTCTCGTGGTTTGAGGCCTGGCTTGCTCCACCCCCTGCTCTTGAGATTCTCCCGGAGGTGGGCTGCATTTTGGCTGATTCTTGGGCTGGAGCTTCTCGTGGTTTGAGGCCTGGCTTGCTCCACCCCCTGCTCTTGAGATTCTCCCGGAGGTGGGCTGCATTTTGGCTGCCTTTTGTTCTGGAGCTTCTCGTGGTTTGAGGCCTGGCTTGCTCCACCCCCTGCTCTTGAGATTCTCCCGGATGTGGGCTGCATTTTGGCTGCATTTTGGGCTGGAGCTTCTCGTGGTTTGAGGCCTGGCTTGCTCCACCCCCTGCTCTTGAGATTCTCCTGGATGTGGGCTGCATTTTGACTGCATTTTGGGCTGGAGCTTCTCGAGGTTTGAGGCCTGGCTTCCTCCACCCCCTGCTCTTGATATTCTCCTGGAGGTGGGCTGCATTTTGGCTGCCTTTTGGGCTGGAGCTTCTCGTGGTTTGAGGCCTGCCTTGCTCCACCCCCTGCTCTTGAGATTCTCCCGGAGGTGGGCTGCATTTTGGCTGCATTTTGGGCTGGAGCTTCTCGTGGTTTGAGGCCTGGCTTGCTCCACCCACTGCTCTTGAGATTCTCCCGGATGTGGGCTGCATTTTGGCGGACTTTTCGGCTGGAGCTTCTCGTGGTTTGAGGCCTGGCTTGCTCCACCCCCTGCCCTTGATATTCTCCCGTATGTTGGCTGCATTTTGGCTACATTTTGGGCTGGAGCTTCTAGTGTTTTGGGGCCTGCCTTGCTCCACCCCCTGCTCTTGAGTTTGTCCCCTCATGTGGGCTGCATTTTGACTGCCTTTTGGGCTGGAGCTTTTCGTGGTTTGAGGCCTGGCTTGCTCCACCCCCTGCTCTTGAGATTCTCCCATATTTGGGCTGGATTTTGGCTGCCTTTTGGGCTGGAGCTTCTCGTGGTTTGAGGCCTGGCTTGCTCCACCCCCTGCTCCTGAGATTCTCCCAGATGTGGGCTGCATTTTGGCTGCCTTTTGGGCTGGAACTTCTCGTGGTTTGAGGCCTGGCTTGCTCCACCCCCTGCTCTTGAGATTCTCCCGGATGTGGGCTGCATTTTGGCTGCCTTTTGGGCTGGAGCTTCTCGTGGTTTGAGGCCTGGCTTGCTCCACCCCCTGCTCTTGAGATTCTCCCGGATGTGGGCTGCATTTTGGCTACAGTTTGGGCTGGAGCTTCTCGAGGTTTGAGGCCTGCCTTGCTCCACCCCCTGCTCTTGAGATTCTCCCGTATGTTGGCTGGATTTTGGCTGCATTTTGGGCTGGAGCTTCTCGTGGTTTGAGGCCTTCCTTGCTCCACCCCCTGCTCTTGAGATTCTCCTGGATGTGGGCTGCATTTTGGCTGCATTTTGGGCTGGAGCTTCTCGAGGTTTGAGGCCTGGCTTGCTCCACCCCCTGCTCTTGAGATTCTCCCGGAGGTGGGCTGCATTTTGGCTGCCTTTTGGGCTGGAGCTTCTCGTGGTTTGAGGCCTGGCTTGCTCCACCCCCTGCTCTGGAGATTCTCCCGGATGTGGGCTGCATTTTGGCTGATTCTTGGGCTGGAGCTTCTCGTGGTTTGAGGCCTGGCTTGCTCCACCCCCTGACCTTGATATTCTCCTGGAGGTGGGCTGCATTTTGACTGCATTTTGGGCTGGAGCTTCTCGAGGTTTGAGGCCTGGCTTCCTCCACCCCCTGCTCTTGATATGCTCCTGGAGGTGGGCTGCATTTTGGCTGCCTTTTGGGCTGGAGCTTCTCGTGGTTTGAGGCCTGCCTTGCTCCACCCCCTGCTCTTGAGATTCTCCCGGAGGTGGGCTGCATTTTGGCTGACTTTTGGGCTGGAGCTTCTCGTGGTTTGAGGCCTGGCTTGCTCCACCCCCTGCTCTGGAGATTCTCCCGGATGTGGGCTGCATTTTGGCTGATTCTTGGGCTGGAGCTTCTCGTGGTTTGAGGCCTGGCTTGCTCCACCCCCTGCCCTTGATATTCTCCTGGAGGTGGGCTGCATTTTGACTGCATTTTGGGCTGGAGCTTCTCGAGGTTTGAGGCCTGGCTTCCTCCACCCCCTGCTCTTGATATTCTCCTGGACGTGGGCTGCATTTTGGCTGCTTTTTGGGCTGGAGCTTCTAGTGGTTTGAGGCCTGCCTTGCTCCACCCCCTGCTCTTGAGATTCTCCCAGAGGTGGGCTGCATTTTGGCTGCCTTTTGGGCTGGAGCTTCTCGTGGTTTGAGGCCTGGCTTGCTCCACCCCCTGCTCTTGAGATTCTCCCGGATGTGGGCTCTATTTTGGCTGCCTTTTGGGCTGGAGCTTCTCGTGGTTTGAGGCCTGGCTTGCTCCACCCCCTGCTCTTGAGATTCTCCCCGATGTGGGCTGCATTTTGGCTGCCTTTTGGGGTGGAGTTTCTCGTGGTTTGAGGCCTGGCTCTCTCCACCCCCTGCCCTTGATATTCTCCCGTATGTTGGCTGCATTTTGGCTGCATTTTGGGCTGGAGCTTCTCGAGGTTTGAGGCCTGGCTTCCTCCACCCCCTGCTCTTGATATTCTCCTGGACGTGGGCTGCATTTTGGCTGAATTTTGGGCTGGAGCTTCTCGTGGTTTGAGGCCTGCCTTGCTCCACCCCCTGCTCTTGAGATTCTCCCGGAGGTGGGCTGCATTTTGGCTGCCTTTTGGGCTGGAGCTTCTCGTGGTTTGAGGCCTGGCTTGCTCCACCCCCTGCTCTTGAGATTCTCCAGGAGGTGGGCTGCATTTTGGCTGCCTTTTGGGCTGGAGCTTCCAGTGTGTTTAGGCCTGGCTTGCTCCACCCCCTGCTCTTGAGTTTCTCCCCTCATGTGGGCTGCATTTTGACTGCCTTTTGGGCTGGAGCTTCTCGTGGTTTGAGACCTGGCTTGCTCCACACCCTGCTCTTGATATTCTCCCGTATGTTGGCTGCATTTTGGCTGCTTATTGGGCTGGAGCTTCTCGTGGTTTGAGGCCTTCCTTGCTCCACCCCCTGCTCTTGAGATTCTCCCGGATGTGGGCTGCATTTTGGCTGCATTTTGGGCTGGAGCTTCTCGAGGTTTGAGGCCTGGCTTGCTCCACCCCCTGCTCTTGATATTGTCCCGGATGTGGGCTGCATTTTGGCTGCCTTTTGGGCTGGAGCTTCTCGAGGTTTGAGGCCTGGCTTGCTCCACCCCCTGCTCTTGAGATTCTCCCAGATGTGGGCTGCATTTTGGCTGCCTTTTGGGCTGGAGCTTCTCGTGGTTTGAGGCCTGCCTTGCTCCACCCCCTGCTCTTGAGATTCTCCCGGAGGTGGGCTGCATTTTGGCTGCCTTTTGGGCTGGAGCTTCTCGTGGTTTGAGGCCTGGCTTGCTCCACCCCCTGCTCTTGAGATTCTCCCGGAGGTGGGCTGCATTTTGGCTGCCTTTTGGGCTGGAGCTTCTCGTGGTTTGAGGCCTGGCTTGCTCCACCCCCTGCCCTTGATATTCTCCCGTATGTTGGCTGCATTTTGGCTACATTTTGGGCTGGAGCTTCTAGTGGTTTGGGGCCTGCCTTGCTCCACCCCCTGCTCTTGAGTTTCTCCCCTCATGTGGGCTGCATTTTGACTGCCTTTTGGGCTGGAGCTTTTCGTGGTTTGAGGCCTGGTTTGCTCCACCCCCTGCTCTTGAGATTCTCCCATATTTGGGCTGGATTTTGGCTGCCTTTTGGGCTGGAGCTTCTCGTGGTTTGAGGCCTGGCTTGCTCCACCCCCTGCTCCTGAGATTCTCCCAGATGTGGGCTGCATTTTGGCTGCCTTTTGGGCTGGAACTTCTCGTGGTTTAAGGCCTGGCTTGCTCCACCCCCTGCTCTTGAGATTCTCCCGTATGTTGGCTGAATTTTGGCTGCATTTTGGGCTGGAGCTTCACGAGGTTTGAGGCCTTCCTTGCTCCACCCCCTGCTCTTGATATTCTCCCGGATGTGGGCTGCATTTTGGCTGCCTTTTGGGCTGGAGCTTCTCGTGGTTTGAGGCCTGGCTTGCTCCACCCCCTGCTCTTGAGATTCTCCCGGATGTGGGCTGCATTTAGGCTGCCTTTTGGGCTGGAGCTTCTCGTGGTTTAAGGCCTGGCTTGCTCCACCCCCTGCTCTTGAGATTCTCCCGGATGTGGGCTGCATTTTGGCTGCATTTTGGGCTGGAGCTTCTCGAGGTTTGAGGCCTGGCTTGCTCCACCCCCTGCTCTTGATATTCTCCCGGATGTGGGCTGCATTTTGGCTGCCTTTTGGGCTGGAGCTTCTCGTGGTTTGAGGCCTGGCTTGCTCCACCCCCTGCTCTGGAGATTCTCCCGGATGTGGGCTGCATTTTGGCTGATTCTTGGGCTGGAGCTTCTCGTGGTTTGAGGCCTGGCTTGCTCCACCCCCTGCCCTTGATATTCTCCTGGAGGTGGGCTGCATTTTGACTGCATTTTGGGCTGGAGCTTCTCGAGGTTTGAGGCCTGGCTTCCTCCACCCCCTGCTCTTGAGTTTCTCCCGGATGTGGGCTGCATTTTGGCTGCCTTTTGGGCTGGAGCTTCTCGTGGTTTGAGGCCTGGCTTCCTCCACCCCCTGCTCTTGAGATTCTCACGGAGGTGGGCTGCATTTTGGCTGCCTTTTGGGCTGGAGCTTCTCATGGTTTGAGGCCTGGCTTGCTCCACCCCCTGCTCTTGAGATTCTCCCGGATGTGGGCTGCATTTTGGCTGCCTTTTGGGCTGGAGCTTCTCGTGGTTTGAGGCCTGGCTTGCTCCACCCCCTGCTCTGGAGATTCTCCCGGATGTGGGCTGCATTTTGGCTGATTCTTGGGCTGGAGCTTCTCGTGGTTTGAGGCCTGGCTTGCTCCACCCCCTGCCCTTGATATTCTCCCGTATGTTGGCTGCATTTTGGCTGCATTTTGGGCTGGAGCTTCTCGTGGTTTGAGGCCTTCCTTGCTCCACCACCTGCTCTTGAGATTCTCCTGGATATGGGCTGCATTTTGACTGCGTTTTGGGCTGGAGCTTCTCGAGGTTTGAGGCCTGGCTTCCTCCACCCTCTGCTCTTGATATTCTCCTGGACGTGGGCTGCATTTTGGCTGCTTTTTGGGCTGGAGCTTCTAGTGGTTTGAGGCCTGCCTTGCTCCAGCCCTGCTCTTGAGATTCTCCCGGAGGTGGGCTGCATTTTGGCTGCCTTTTGGGCTGGAGCTTCTCGTGGTTTGAGGCCTGCCTTGCTCCACCCCCTGCTCTTGAGATTCTCCCGGATGTGGGCTGTATTTTGGCTGATTCTTGGGCTGGAGCTTCCACTGGTTTTAGGCCTGGCTTGCTCCACCCCCTGCTCTTGAGTTTCTCCCCTCATGTGGGCTGCATTTTGGCTGCCTTTTGGGCTGGAGCTTCTCGTGGTTTGAGGCATTCCTTCCTCCACCCCCTGCTCTTGAGATTCTCCTGGATGTGGGCTGCATTTTGGCTGCATTTTGGGCTGGAGCTTCTCGTGGTTTGAGGCCTGGCTTGCTCCACCCCCTGCTCTTGAGATTCTCCCGGATGTGGGCTGCATTTTGGCTGCATTTTGGGCTGGAGCTTCTCGTGGTTTGAGGCCTGGCTTGCTCCACCCCCTGCTCTTGAGATTCTCCCGGATGTGGGCTGCATTTTGGCTGATTCTTGGGCTGGAGCTTCTCGTGGTTTGAGGCCTGGCTTGCTCCACCCCCTGCCCTTGATATTCTCCTGGAGGTGGGCTGCATTTTGACTGCATTTTGGGCTGGAGCTTCTCGAGGTTTGAGGCCTGGCTTGCTCCACCCCCTGCTCTTGATATGCTCCTGGAGGTGGGCTGCATTTTGGCTGCCTTTTGGGGTGGAGCTTCTCGTGGTTTGCGGCCTGCCTTGCTCCACCCCCTGCTCTTGAGATTCTCCAGGAGGTGGGCTGCATTTTGGCTGCCTTTTGGGCTGGAGCTTCTCGTGGTTTGAGGCCTGCCTTGCTCCACCCCCTGCTCTTGAGTTTCTCCCCTCATGTGGGCTGCATTTTGACTGCCTTTTGGGCTGGAGCTTCTCGTGGTTTGAGGCCTGCCTTGCTCCACCCCCTGCTCTTGAGATTCTCCCGGATGTGGGCTGCATTTTGGCTGCCTTTTGGGCTGGAGCTTCTCGTGGTTTGAGGCCTGGCTTGCTCCACCCCCTGCTCCTGAGATTCTCCCGGATGTGGGCTGCATTTTGGCTGCCTTTTGGGCTGGAGCTTCTCGTGGTTTGAGGCCTGGCTTGCTCCACCCCCTGCTCTTGAGATTCTCCTGGAGTTGGGCTGCATTTTGGCTGCCTTTTGGGCTGGAACTTCTCGTGGTTTGAGGCCTGGCTTGCTCCACCCCCTGCTCTTGAGATTCTCCCGGATGTGGGCTGCATTTTGGCTGCCTTTTGGGCTGGAGTTTCTCGTGGTTTGAGGCCTGGCTTGCTCCACCCCCTGCCCTTGATATTCTCCCGTATGTTGGCTGCATTTTGGCTGCTTATTGGGCTGGAGCTTCTCGTGGTTTGAGGCCTGCCTTGCTCCACCCCCTGCTCTTGAGATTCTCCCGGATGTGGGCTGCATTTTGGCTGCATTTTGGGCTGGAGCTTCTCGAGGTTTGAGGCCTGGCTTGCTCCACCCCCTGCTCTTGAGATTCTCCCGGAGGTGGGCTGCATTTTGGCTGCATTTTGGGGTGGAGCTTCTCGTGGTTTGAGGCCTGGCTTGCTCCACCCCCTGCCCTTGATATTCTCCCGTATGTTGGCTGCATTTTGGCTGCCTTTTGGGCTGGAGCTTCTCGTGGTTTGAGGCCTTCCTTGCTCCACCCCCTGCTCTTGAGATTCTCCTGGATGTGGGCTGCATTTTGACTGCATTTTGGGCTGGAGCTTCTCGAGGTTTGAGGCCTGGCTTCCTCCACCCCCTGCTCTTGATATTCTCCTGGAAGTGGGCTGCATTTTGGCTGCTTTTTGGGCTGGAGCTTCTAGTGGTTTGAGGCCTGCCTTGCTCCACCCCATGCTCTTGAGATTCTCCCGGATGTGGGCTGCATTTTGGCTGCCTTTTGGGCTGGAGCTTCTCGTGGTTTGAGGCCTGCCTTGCTCCACCCCCTGCTCTTGAGATTCTCCCGGATGTGGGCTGTATTTTGGCTGATTCTTGGGCTGGAGCTTCTCGTGGTTTTAGGCCTGGCTTGCTCCACCCCCTGCTCTTGAGTTTCTCCCCTCATGTGGGCTGCATTTTGACTGCCTTTTGGGCTGGAGCTTCTCGTGGTTTGAGGCCTGGCTTGCTCCACCACCTGCTCTTGAGATTCTCCCGGAGGTGGGCTGCATTTTGGCTACATTTTGGGCTGGAGCTTCTCGTGGTTTGAGGCCTGGCTTGCTCCACCCCCTGCTCTTGAGATTCTCCCGGATGTGGGCTGCATTTTGGCTGCCTTTTGGGCTGGAGCTTCTCGTGGTTTGAGGCCTGGCTTGCTCCACCCCCTGCTCCTGAGATTCTCCCGGATGTGGGCTGCATTTTGGCTGCATTTTGGGCTGGAGCTTCTCGTGGTTTGAGGCCTGGCTTGCTCCACCCCCTGCTCTTGAGATTCTCCCGGATGTGGGCTGCATTTTGGCTGCATTTTGGGCTGGAGCTTCTCGAGGTTTGAGGCCTGGCTTGCTCCACCCCCTGCTCTTGAGATTCTCCCGGATGTGGGCTGCATTTTGGCTGTATTTTGGGCTGGAGCTTCTCATGCTTTGAGGCCTGGCTTGCTCCACCCCCTGCTCTTGAGATTCTCCCGGATGTGGGCTGCATTTTGGCTGCCTTTTGGGCTGGAGCTTCTCGTGGTTTGAGGCCTGGCTTGCTCCACCCCCTGCTCTTGAGATTCTCCCGGATGTGGGCTGTATTTTGGCTGATTCTTGGGCTGGAGCTTCTCGTGGTTTTAGGCCTGGCTTGCTCCACCCCTTGCTCTTGAGTTTCTCCCCTCATGTGGGCTGCATTTTGACTGCCTTTTGGGCTGGAGCTTCTCGTGGTTTGAGGCCTGGCTTGCTCCACCCCCTGCTCTTGAGATTCTCCCGGATGTGGGCTGCATTTTGGCTGCCTTTTGGGCTGGAGCTTCTCGTGGTTTGAGGCCTGGCTTGCTCCACTCCCTGCTCCTGAGATTCTCCCGCATGTGGGCTGCATTTTGGCTGCCTTTTGGGCTGGAGCTTCTCGTGGTTTGAGGCCTAGCTTGCTCCACCCCCTGCTCTTGAGATTCTCCCGGATGTGGGCTGTATTTTGGCTGATTCTTGGGCTGGAGCTTCTCGTGGTTTTAGGCCTGGCTTGCTCCACCCCCTGCTCTTGAGTTTCTCCCCTCATGTGGGCTGCATTTTGACTGCCTTTTGGGCTGGAGCTTCTCGTGGTTTGAGGCCTGGCTTGCTCCACCCCCTGCTCTTGAGATTCTCCCGGATGTGGGCTGCATTTTGGCTGCCTTTTGGGCTGGAGCTTCTCGTGGTTTGAGGCCTGGCTTGCTCCACCCCCTGCCCTTGATATTCTCCCGGATGTTGGCTGCATTTTGGCTGCATTTTAGGCTGGAGCTTCTCGTGGTTTGAGGCCTTCCTTGATCCACCCCCTGCTCTTGAGATTCTCCTGGATGTGGGCTGCATTTTGGCTGCCTTTTGGGCTGGAGCTTCTCGAGGTTTGAGGCCTGGCTTGCTCCACCCCCTGCTCTTGAGATTCTCCCGGATGTGGGCTGCATTTTGGCTGCATTTTGGGCTGGAGCTTCTCGAGGTTTGAGGCCTGGCTTGCTCCACCCCCTGCTCTTGAGATTCTCCCGGATGTGGGCTGCATTTTGGCTGTATTTTGGGCTGGAGCTTCTCGTGGTTTGAGGCCTGGCTTGCTCCACCCCCTGCTCTTGAGATTCTCCCGGATGTGGGCTGCATTTTGGCTGCCTTTTGGGCTGGAGCTTCTCGTGGTTTGAGGCCTGGCTTGCTCCACCCCCTGCTCTTGATATTCTCCTGGATGTGGGCTGCATTTTGACTGCCTTTTGGGCTGGAGCTTCTCGTGGTTTGAGGCCTGGCTTGCTCCACCCCCTGCTCTTGAGATTCTCCCGGATGTGGGCTGCATTTTGGCTGCCTTTTGGGCTGGAGTTTCTCGTGGTTTGAGGCCTGGCTTGCTCCACCCCCTGCCCTTGATATTCTCCCTTATGTTGGCTGCATTTTGGCTGCATTTTGGGCTGGAGCTTCTCGTGGTTTGAGGCCTGGCTTGCTCCACCCCCTGCTCTTGAGATTCTCCCGGATGTGGGCTGCATTTTGGCTGCATTTTGGGCTGGAGCTTCTCGAGGTTTGAGGCCTGGCTTGCTCCACCCCCTGCTCTTGAGATTCTCCTGGATGTGGGCTGCATTTTGGCTGCATTTTGGGCTGGAGCTTCTCGTGGTTTGAGGCCTGGCTTGCTCCACCCCCTGCTCTTGAGATTCTCCCGGATGTGGGCTGGATTTTGGCTGCATTTTGGGCTGGAGCTTCTCGAGGTTTGAGGCCTGGCTTGCTCCACCCCCTGCTCTTGAGATTCTCCCGGATGTGGGCTGTATTTTGGCTGATTCTTGGGCTGGAGCTTCCCGTGGTTTGAGGCCTGGCTTGCTCCACCCCCTGCTCTTGAGATTCTCCCAGATGTGGGCTGCATTTTGGCTGCCTTTTGGGCTGGAGCTTCTCGTGGTTTGAGGCCTGGCTTGCTCCACCCCCTGCTCTTGAGATTCTCCTGGAAGTGGGCTGCATTTTGGCTGCCTTTTGGGCTGGAGCTTCTCGTGGTTTGAGGCCTGGCTTGCTCCACCCCCTGCTTTTGAGATTCTCCCAGATGTGGGCTGCATTTTGGCTGCCTTTTGGGCTGGAGCTTCTCGTGGTTTGAGGCCTGGCTTGCTCCACCCCCTGCTCTTGAGATTCTCCCGGATGTGGGCTGCATTTTGGCTACATTTTGGGCTGGAGCTTCTCGTGGTTTTAGGCCTGGCTTGCTCCACCCCCTGCTCTGGAGATTCTCCCGTATGTGGGCTGCATTTTGGCTGATTCTTGGGCTGGAGCTTCTCGTGGTTTGAGGCCTGGCTTGCTCCACCCCCTGCTCTTGAGATTCTCCCGGATGTGGGCTGTACTTTGGCTGCCTTTTGGGCTGGAGCTTCTCGTGGTTTGAGGCCTGGCTTGCTCCACCCCCTGCTCTTGAGATTCTTCCTGATGTGGGCTGCATTTTGGCTGCATTTTTGGGCTGGAGCTTCTTGTGGTTTGAGGCCTGGCTTGCTCCACCTCCTGCTCTTGATATTCTCCCGGATGTGGACTGGATTTTGGCTGATTCTTGGGCTGGAGCTTCCAGTGGTTTGAGGCCTGGCTTGCTCCACCCCCTGCTCTTGAGATTCTCCCCGCATGTGGGCTGCATTTTGGCTGTCTTTTGGGCTGGAGATTCTCGTGGTTTGAGGCCTGGCTTGTTCCACCCCCTGCTCTTGAGATTCTCCCGGATGTGGGCTGGATTTTGGCTGCCTTTTGGGCTGGAGCTTCTCGTGGTTTGAGGCCTGGCTTGCTCCACCCCCTGCTCTTGAGATTCTCCCGGATGTGGGCTGCATTTTGGCTGCCTTTTGGGCTGGAGATTCTCGTGGTTTGAGGCCTGGCTTGCTCCACCCCCTGCCCTTGATATTCTCCCGTATGTTGGCTGCATTTTGGCTGCATTTTGGGCTGGAGCTTCTCGTGGTTTGAGGCCTGGCTTGCTCCACCCCCTGCTCTTGAGATTCTCCCGGATGTGTGCTGCATTTTGGCTGCATTTTGGGCTGGAGCTTCTCGAGGTTTGAGGCCTGGCTTGCTCCACCACCTGCTCTTGAGATTCTCCCGGATCTGGGCTGAATTTTGGCTGCCTTTTGGGCTGGAGCTTCTCGTGGTTTGAGGCCTGGCTTGCTCCACCCCCTGCTCTTGAGATTCTCCCGGAGGTGGGCTGCATTTTGGCTGATTCTTGGGCTGGAGCTTCTCGTGGTTTGAGGCCTGGCTTGCTCCACCCCCTGCTCTTGATATTCTCCCGGATCTGGGCTGAATTTTGGCTGCATTTTGGGCTGGAGCTTCTCGTGGTTTGAGGCCTGACTTGCTCCACCCCCTGCTCTTGAGATTCTCCTGGATGTGCGCTGAATTTTTGCTGTATTTTGGGCTGGAGATTCTCGTGGTTTAGAGGCCTGGCTTGCTCCAACCCCTGCTCTTGATATTCTCCCGGAGGTGGGCTGCATTTTGGCTGCCTTTTGGGCTGGAGCTTCTCGAGGTTTGAGGCCTGCCTTGCTCCACCCCCTGCTCTTGATATTCTCCCGGATGTGGGATGCATTTTGGCTACATTTTGGGCTGGAGCTTCTCGTGGTTTGAGGCCTGGCTTGCTCCACCCCCTGCTCTTGAGATTCTCCCGGATGTGGGCTGGATTTTGGCTGACTTTGGGCTGGAGCTTCTCGTGGTTTGAGGCCTGACTTGCTCCACCCCCTGCTCTTGAGATTCTCCTGGATGTGCGCTGTATTTTGGCTGTATTTTGGGCTGGAGCTTCTCGTGGTTTGAGGCCTGGCTTGCTCCACCCCCTGCTCTTGAGATTCTCCCGGATGTGGGCTGAATTTTGGCTGCCTTTTGGGCTGGAGCTTCTCATGGTTTGAGGCCTGGCTTGCTCCACCCCCTGCTCTTGAGATTCTCCTGGATGTGGGCTGTAATTTGGCTGCCTTTTGGGCTGGAGCTTCTCGTGGTTTGAGGCCTGACTTGCTCCACCCCCTGCTCTTGAGATTCTCCTGGATGTGAGCTGAATTTTTGCTGTATTTTGGGCTGGAGATTCTCGTGGTTTAGAGGCCTGGCTTTCTCCACCCCCTGCTCTTGAGATTCTCCCGGATGTGGGCTGCATTTTGGCTGATTCTTGGGCTGGAGCTTCTCGTGGTTTGAGGCCTGGCTTGCTCCACCCCCTGCTGTTGATATTCTCCCGGAGGTGGGCTGCATTTTGGCTGCCTTTTGGGCTGGAGCTTCTCGAGGTTTGAGGCCTGGCTTGCTCCACCCCCTGCTCTTGAGATTCTCCCGGATGTGGGCTGGATTTTGGCTGCATTTTGGGCTGGAGCTTCTCGTGGTTTGAGGCCTGGCTTGCTCCACCCCCTGCTCTTGAGATTCTCCCGGATGTGGGCTGCATTTTGGCTGCATTTTGGGCTGGAGCTTCTCGTGGTTTGAGGCCTGGCTTGCTCCACCCCCTGCTCTTGAGATTCTCCCAGATGTGGGCTGCATTTTGGCTGCCTTTTGGGCTGGAGCTTCTCGTGGTTTGAGGCCTGGCTTGCTCCACCCAATGCTCTTGAGATTCTCCCGGATGTGGGCTGCATTTTGGCTGCTTTTTGGTCTGGAGCTTCTCGTGGATTGAGGCCTGGCTTGCTCCACCCCCTGCTCTTGAGATTCTCCCGGAGGTGGGCTGCATTTTGGCTACATTTTGGGCTGGAGCTTCTCGTGGTTTGAGGCCTGGCTTTCTCCACCCCCTGCTCTTGAGATTCTCCCGGATGTGGGCTGGAATTTGGCTGCCTTTTGGGCTGGAGCTTCTCGTGGTTTGAGGCCTGACTTGCTCCACCCCCTGCTCTTGATATTCTCCGGGATGTGCGCTGAATTTTTGCTGTATTTTGAGCTGGAGATTCTCGTGGTTTAGAGGCCTGGCTTGCTCCAACCCCTGCTCTTGATATTCTCCCGGAGGTGGGCTGGATTTTGGCTGCCTTTTGGGCTGGAGCTTCTCGAGGTTTGAGGCCTGGCTTGCTCCACCCCCTGCTCTTGATATTCTCCCGGATGTGGGCTGCATTTTGGCTACATTTTGGGCCGGAGCTTCTCGTGGTTTGAGGCCTGGCTTGCTCCACCCCCTCCTCTTGAGATTCTCCCGCAGGTGGGCTGCATTTTGGCTGCCTTTTGGGCTGGAGCTTCTCGTGGTTTGAGGCCTGGCTTGCTCCACCCCCTGCTCTTGAGATTCTCCCGGATGTGGGCTGCATTTTGGCTGATTCTGGGGCTGGAGCTTCTTGTGGTTTGAGGCCTGGCTTGCTCCACCCCCTGCTCTTGAGATTCTCCCGGATGTGGGCTGCATTTTGGCTGCCTTTTGGGCTGGAGCTTCTTGTGGTTTGAGGCCTGGCTTGCTCCACCCCCTGCTCTTGAGATTCTCCCGGATGTGGGCTGCATTTTGGCTGATTCTGGGGCTGGAGCTTCTTGTGGTTTGAGGCCTGGCTTTCTCCACCCCCTGCTCTTGAGATTCTCCCGGATGTGGGCTGGAATTTGGCTGCCTTTTGGGCTGGAGCTTCTCGTGGTTTGAGGCCTGACTTGCTCCACCCCCTGCTCTTGATATTCTCCGGGATGTGCGCTGAATTTTTGCTGTATTTTGAGCTGGAGATTCTCGTGGTTTAGAGGCCTGGCTTGCTCCAACCCCTGCTCTTGATATTCTCCCGGAGGTGGGCTGGATTTTGGCTGCCTTTTGGGCTGGAGCTTCTCGAGGTTTGAGGCCTGGCTTGCTCCACCCCCTGCTCTTGATATTCTCCCGGATGTGGGCTGCATTTTGGCTACATTTTGGGCCGGAGCTTCTCGTGGTTTGAGGCCTGGCTTGCTCCACCCCCTCCTCTTGAGATTCTCCCGCAGGTGGGCTGCATTTTGGCTGCCTTTTGGGCTGGAGCTTCTCGTGGTTTGAGGCCTGGCTTGCTCCACCCCCTCCTCTTGAGATTCTCCCGCAGGTGGGCTGCATTTTGGCTGCCTTTTGGGCTGGAGCTTCTCGTGGTTTGAGGCCTGGCTTGCTCCACCCCCTGCTCTTGAGATTCTCCCGGATGTGGGCTGCATTTTGGCTGATTCTGGGGCTGGAGCTTCTTGTGGTTTGAGGCCTGGCTTGCTCCACCCCCTGCTCTTGAGATTCTACCGGATGTGGGCTGCATTTTGGCTGCCTTTTGGGCTGGAGCTTCTTGTGGTTTGAGGCCTGGCTTGCTCCACCCCCTGCTCTTGAGATTCTCCCGGATGTGGGCTGCATTTTGGCTGATTCTGGGGCTGGAGCTTCTTGTGGTTTGAGGCCTGGCTTGCTCCACCCCCTGCTCTTGAGATTCTCCCGGATGTGGGCTGCATTTTGGCTGCCTTTTGGGCTGGAGCTTCTCGTGGTTTGAGGCCTGACTTGCTCCACCCCCTGCTCTTGAGATTCTCCTGGATGTGCGCTGAATTTTTGCTGTATTTTGGGCTGGAGATTCTCGTGGTTTGAGGCCTGGCTTGCTCCACCCCCTGCTCTTGAGATTCTCCCGGATGTGGGCTGTATTTTGGCTGCCTTTTGGGCTGGAGCTTCTCGTGGTTTGAGGCCTGACTTGCTCCACCCCCTGCTCTTGAGATTCTCCTGGATGTGCGCTGAATTTTTGCTGTATTTTGGGCTGGAGATTCTCGTGGTTTAGAGGCCTGGCTTGCTCCAACCCCTGCTCTTGAGATTCTCCCGGAGGTGGGCTGCATTTTGGCTGCCTTTTGGGCTCTAGCTTCTCGAGGTTTGAGGCCTGGCTTGCTCCACCCCCTGCTCTTGATATTCTCCCGGATGTGGGCTGAATTTTGGCTGCCTTTTGGGCTGGAGCTTCTTGTGGTTTGAGGCCTGGCTTGCTCCACCCCCTGCTCTTGAGATTCTCCCGGATGTGGGCTGCATTTTGGCTGCCTTTTGGGCTGGAGCTTCTTGTGGTTTGAGGCCTGGCTTGCTCCACCCCCTGCTCTTGAGATTCTCCCGGATGTGGGCTGCATTTTGGCTGCCTTTTGGGCTGGAGCTTCTCGTGGTTTGAGGCCTGGCTTGCTCCACCCCCTGCTCTTGAGATTCTCCCGGATGTGGGCTGCATTTTGGCTACATTTTGGGCTGGAGCTTCTCGTGGTTTGAGGCCTGGCTTGCTCCACCCCCTGCTCTTGATATTCTCCTGGATGTGCGCTGAATTTTGGCTGTATTTTGGACTGGAGATTCTCGTGGTTTAGAGGCCTGGCTTGCTCCACCCCCTGCTCTTGAGATTCTCCCGGATGTGGGCTGCATTTTGGCTGCCTTTTGGGCTGGAGCTTCTTGTGGTTTGAGGCCTGGCTTGCTCCACCCCCTGCTCTTGAGATTCTCCCGGATGTGGGCTGCTTTTTGGCTGCCTTTTGGGCCAGAGTGTCTCGTGGTTTGAGGCCTGGCTTGCTCCACCCCCTGCTCTTGAGATTCTCCCGGATGTGGGCTGCATTTTGGCTACATTTTGGGCTGGAGCTTCTCGTGGTTTGAGGCCTGGCTTGCTCCACCCCCTGCTCTGGAGATTCTCCCGGATGTGGGCTGCATTTTGGCTGATTCTTGGGCTGGAGCTTCTCGTGGTTTGAGGCCTGGCTTGCTCCACCCCCTGCTCTTGAGATTCTCCTGGATGTGCGCTGAATTTTTGCTGTATTTTGGGCTGGAGATTCTCGTGGTTTAGAGGCCTGGCTTGCTCCAACCCCTGCTCTTGATATTCTCCCGGAGGTGGGCTGCATTTTGGCTGCCTTTTGGGCTCTAGCTTCTCGAGGTTTGAGGCCTGGCTTGCTCCACCCCCTGCTCTTGATATTCTCCCGGATGTGGGCTGAATTTTGGCTGCCTTTTGGGCTGGAGCTTCTTGTGGTTTGAGGCCTGGCTTGCTCCACCCCCTGCTCTTGAGATTCTCCCGGATGTGGGCTGCATTTTGGCTGCCTTTTGGGCTGGAGCTTCTTGTGGTTTGAGGCCTGGCTTGCTCCACCCCCTGCTCTTGAGATTCTCCCGGATGTGGGCTGCATTTTGGCTGCCTTTTGGGCTGGAGCTTCTCGTGGTTTGAGGCCTGGCTTGCTCCACCCCCTGCTCTTGAGATTCTCCCGGATGTGGGCTGCATTTTGGCTACATTTTGGGCTGGAGCTTCTCGTGGTTTGAGGCCTGGCTTGCTCCACCCCCTGCTCTTGAGATTCTCCTGGATGTGCGCTGAATTTTGGCTGTATTTTGGGCTGGAGATTCTCGTGGTTTAGAGGCCTGGCTTGCTCCACCCCCTGCTCTTGAGATTCTCCCGGATGTGGGCTGTATTTTGGCTGCCTTTTGGGCTGGAGCTTCTCGTGGTTTGAGGCCTGCCTTGCTCCACCCCCTGCTCTTGAGATTCTTCCTCATGTGGGCTGCATTTTGGCTGCCTTTTGGGCTGCACCTTCTTGTGGTTTGAGGCCTGGCTTGCTCCACCCCCTGCTCTTGAGATTCTCCCGGATGTGGGCTGCATTTTGGCTGCCTTTTGGGCTGGAGCTTCTCGTGGTTTGAGGCCTGACTTGCTCCACCCCCTGCTCTTGAGATTCTCCTGGATGTGCGCTGAATTTTTGCTGTATTTTGGGCTGGAGATTCTCGTGGTTTAGAGGCCTGGCTTGCTCCAACCCCCTGCTCTTGAGATTCTCCCGGAGGTCGGCTGCATTTTGGCTGCCTTGTGGGCTCTAGCTTCTCGAGGTTTGAGGCCTGTCTTGCTCCACCCCCTGCTCTTGATATTCTCCCGGATCTGGGCTGAATTTTGGCTGCCTTTTGGGCTGGAGCTTCTTGTGGTTTGAGGCCTGGCTTGCTCCACCCCCTGCTCTTGAGATTCTCCCGGATGTGGGCTGCATTTTGGCTGCCTTTTGGGCTGGAGCTTCTTGTGGTTTGAGGCCTGGCTTGCTCCACCCCCTGCTCTTGAGATTCTCCCGGATGTGGGCTGCATTTTGGCTGCCTTTTGGGCTGGAGCTTCTCGTGGTTTGAGGCCTGGCTTGCTCCACCCCCTGCTCTTGAGATTCTCCCGGATGTGGGCTGCATTTTGGCTACATTTTGGGCTGGAGCTTCTCGTGGTTTGAGGCCTGGCTTGCTCCACCCCCTGCTCTTGAGATTCTCTTGGATGTGCGCTGAATTTTGGCTGTAATTTGGGTTGGAGATTCTCGTGGTTTAGAGGCCTGGCTTGCTCCACCCCCTGCTCTTGAGATTCTCCCGGATGTGGGCTGCATTTTGGCTGCCTTTTGGGCTGGAGCTTCTTGTGGTTTGAGGCCTGGCTTGCTCCACCCCCTGCTCTTGAGATTCTCCCGGATGTGGGCTGCATTTTGGCTGCCTTTTGGGCTGGAGCTTCTCGTGGTTTGAGGCCTGGCTTGCTCCACCCCCTGCTCTTGAGATTCTCCCGGATGTGGGCTGCATTTTGGCTACATTTTGGGCTGCAGCTTCTCGTGGTTTGAGGCCTGGCTTGCTCCACCCCCTGCTCTGGAGATTCTCCCGGATGTGGGCTGCATTTTGGCTGATTCTTGGGCTGGAGCTTCTCGTGGTTTGAGGCCTGGCTTGCTCCACCCCCTGCTCTTGAGATTCTCCCGGATGTGGGCTGTATTTTGGCTGCCTTTTGGGCTGGAGCTTCTCGTGGTTTGAGGCCTGGCTTGCTCCACCCCCTGCTCTTGAGATTCTCCCGGATGTGGGCTGGAATTTGGCTGCCTTTTGGGCTGGAGCTTCTCGTGGTTTGAGGCCTGACTTGCTCCACCCCCTGCTCTTGAGATTCTCCTGGATGTGCGCTGAATTTTTGCTGTATTTTGGGCCGGAGATTCTCGTGGTTTAGAGGCCTGGCTTGCTCCAACCCCTGCTCTTGATATTCTCCCGGAGGTGGGCTGCATTTTGGCTGCCTTTTGGGCTCTAGCTTCTCGAGGTTTGAGGCCTGGCTTGCTCCACCCCCTGCTCTTGATATTCTCCCGGATGTGGGCTGAATTTTGGCTGCCTTTTGGGCTGGAGCTTCTTGTGGTTTGAGGCCTGGCTTGCTCCACCCCCTGCTCTTGAGATTCTCCCGGATGTGGGCTGCATTTTGGCTGCCTTTTGGGCTGGAGCTTCTTGTGGTTTGAGGCCTGGCTTGCTCCACCCCCTGCTCTTGAGATTCTCCCGGATGTGGGCTGCATTTTGGCTGCCTTTTGGGCTGGAGCTTCTCGTGGTTTGAGGCCTGGCTTGCTCCACCCCCTGCTCTTGAGATTCTCCCGGATGTGGGCTGCATTTTGGCTACATTTTGGGCTGGAGCTTCTCGTGGTTTGAGGCCTGGCTTGCTCCACCCCCTGCTCTTGAGATTCTCCTGGATGTGCGCTGAATTTTGGCTGTATTTTGGGCTGGAGATTCTCGTGGTTTAGAGGCCTGGCTTGCTCCACCCCCTGCTCTTGAGATTCTCCCGGATGTGGGCTGCATTTTGGCTGCCTTTTGGGCTGGAGCTTCTTGTGGTTTGAGGCCTGGCTTGCTCCACCCCCTGCTCTTGAGATTCTCCCGGATGTGGGCTGCATTTTGGCTGCCTTTTGGGCCAGAGTGTCTCGTGGTTTGAGGCCTGGCTTGCTCCACCCCCTGCTCTTGAGATTCTCCCGGATGTGGGCTGCATTTTGGCTACATTTTCGGCTGGAGCTTCTCGTGGTTTGAGGCCTGGCTTGCTCCACCCCCTGCTCTGGAGATTCTCCCGGATGTGGGCTGCATTTTGGCTGATTCTTGGGCTGGAGCTTCTCGTGGTTTGAGGCCTGGCTTGCTCCACCCCCTGCTCTTGAGATTCTCCCGGATGTGGGCTGTATTTTGGCTGCCTTTTGGGCTGGAGCTTCTCGTGGTTTGAGGCCTGGCTTGCTCCACCCCCTGCTCTTGAGATTCTCCTGGATGTGCGCTGAATTTTTGCTGTATTTTGGGCTGGAGATTCTCGTGGTTTAGAGGCCTGGCTTGCTCCAACCCCTGCTCTTGATATTCTCCCGGAGGTGGGCTGCATTTTGGCTGCCTTTTGGGCTCTAGCTTCTCGAGGTTTGAGGCCTGGCTTGCTCCACCCCCTGCTCTTGATATTCTCCCGGATGTGGGCTGAATTTTGGCTGCCTTTTGGGCTGGAGCTTCTTGTGGTTTGAGGCCTGGCTTGCTCCACCCCCTGCTCTTGAGATTCTCCCGGATGTGGGCTGCATTTTGGCTGCCTTTTGGGCTGGAGCTTCTTGTGGTTTGAGGCCTGGCTTGCTCCACCCCCTGCTCTTGAGATTCTCCCGGATGTGGGCTGCATTTTGGCTGCCTTTTGGGCTGGAGCTTCTCGTGGTTTGAGGCCTGGCTTGCTCCACCCCCTGCTCTTGAGATTCTCCCGGATGTGGGCTGCATTTTGGCTGCCTTTTGGGCTGGAGCTTCTCGTGGTTTGAGGCCTGGCTTGCTCCACCCCCTGCTCTTGAGATTCTCCCGGATGTGGGCTGCATTTTGGCTGCCTTTTGGGCTGGAGCTTCTCGTGGTTTGAGGCCTGGCTTGCTCCACCCCCTGCTCTTGAGATTCTCCTGGATGTGCGCTGAATTTTGACTGTATTTTGGGCTGGAGATTCTCGTGGTTTAGAGGCCTGGCTTGCTCCACCCCCTGCTCTTGAGATTCTCCCGGATGTGGGCTGCATTTTGGCTGCCTTTTGGGCTGGAGCTTCTTGTGGTTTGAGGCCTGGCTTGCTCCACCCCCTGCTCTTGAGATTCTCCCGGATGTGGGCTGCATTTTGGCTGCCTTTTGGGCTGGAGCTTCTCGTGGTTTGAGGCCTGGCTTGCTCCACCCCCTGCTCTTGAGATTCTCCCGGATGTGGGCTGCATTTTGGCTACATTTTGGGCTGGAGCTTCTCGTGGTTTGAGGCCTGGCTTGCTCCACCCCCTGCTCTGGAGATTCTCCCGGATGTGGGCTGCATTTTGGCTGATTCTTGGGCTGGAGCTTCTCGTGGTTTGAGGCCTGGCTTGCTCCACCCCCTGCTCTTGAGATTCTCCCGGATGTGGGCTGTATTTTGGCTGCCTTTTGGGCTGGAGCTTCTCGTGGTTTGAGGCCTGGCTTGCTCCACCCCCTGCTCTTGAGATTCTTCCTCATGTGGGCTGCATTTTGGCTGCCTTTTGGGCTGGACCTTCTTGTGGTTTGAGGCCTGGCTTGCTCCACCTCCTGCTCTTGATATTCTCCCGGATGTGGGCTGGATTTTGGCTGATTCTTGGGCTGGAGCTTAAAGTGGTTTGAGGCCTGGCTTGCTCCACCCCCTGCTCTTGAGATTCTCCCGGATGTGGGCTGCATTTTGGCTGCCTTTTGGGCTGGAGCTTCCCGTGGTTTGAGGCCTGGCTTGCTCCACACACTGCTCTTGAGATTCTCCCGGATGTGGGCTGCATTTTGGCTGCTTTTTGGGCTGGAGCTTCTCGTGGTTTGAGGCCTGGCTTGCTCCACCCCCTGCTCTGGAGATTCTCCCGGATGTGGGCTGCATTTTGGCTGATTCTTGGGCTGGAGCTTCTCGTGGTTTGAGGCCTGGCTTGCTCCACCCCCTGCTCTTGAGATTCTCCCGGATGTGGGCTGTATTTTGGCTGCCTTTTGGGCTGGAGCTTCTCGTGGTTTGAGGCCTGGCTTGCTCCACCCCCTGCTCTTGAGATTCTTCCTCATGTGGGCTGCATTTTGGCTGCCTTTTGGGCTGGACCTTCTTGTGGTTTGAGGCCTGGCTTGCTCCACCTCCTGCTCTTGATATTCTCCCGGATGTGGGCTGGATTTTGGCTGATTCTTGGGCTGGAGCTTAAAGTGGTTTGAGGCCTGGCTTGCTCCACCCCCTGCTCTTGAGATTCTCCCGGATGTGGGCTGCATTTTGGCTGCCTTTTGGGCTGGAGCTTCCCGTGGTTTGAGGCCTGGCTTGCTCCACCCCCTGCTCTTGAGATTCTCCCAGATGTGGGCTGCATTTTGGCTGCCTTTTGGGCTGGAGCTTCTCGTGGTTTGAGGCCTGGCTTGCTCCACACACTGCTCTTGAGATTCTCCCGGATGTGGGCTGCATTTTGGCTGCTTTTTGGGCTGGAGCTTCTCGTGGTTTGAGGCCTGGCTTGCTCCACCCCCTGCTCTTGAGATTCTCCCGGATGTGGGCTGCATTTTGGCTACATTTTGGGCTGGAGCTTCTCGTGGTTTGAGGCCTGGCTTGCTCCACCCCCTGCTCTTGAGATTCTCCCGGATGTGGGCTGAATTTTGGCTGATTCTGGGGCTGGAGCTTCTTGTGGTTTGAGGCCTGGCTTGCTCCACCCCCTGCTCTTGAGATTCTCCCGGATGTGGGCTGCATTTTGGCTGATTCTGGGGCTGGAGCTTCTTGTGGTTTGAGGCCTGGCTTGCTCCACCCCCTGCTCTTGAGATTCTCCCGGATGTGGGCTGCATTTTGGCTGCATTTTGGGCTGGAGCTTCTCGTGGTTTGAGGCCTGGCTTGCTCCACCCCCTGCTCTTGAGATTCTCACGGATCTGGGCTGAATTTTGGCTGCCTTTTGGGCTGGAGCTTCTCGTGGTTTGAGGCCTGGCTTGCTCCACCCCCTGCTCTTGAGATTCTCCCGGATGTGGGCTGGAATTTGGCTGCATTTTGGGCTGGAGCTTCTCGTGGTTTGAGGCCTGACTTGCTCCACCCCCTGCTCTTGAGATTCTCCTGGATGTGCGCTGAATTTTGGCTGTATTTTGGGCTGGAGATTCTCGTGGTTTAGAGGCCTGGCTTGCTCCACCCCCTGCTCTTGCGATTCTCCCGGATGTGGGCTGCATTTTGGCTGCCTTTTGGGCTGGAGCTTCTCGTGGTTTGAGGCCTGGCTTGCTCCACCCCCTGCTCTTGAGATTCTCCCGGATGTGGGCTGGATTTTGGCTGATTCTTGGGCTGGAGCTTCCAGTGGTTTGAGGCCTGGCTTGCTCCAACCCCTGCTCTTGAGATTCTCCCCGCATGTGGGCTGCATTTTGGCTGTCTTTTGAGCTGGAGCTTCTCGTGGTTTGAGGCCTGGCTTGCTCCACCCCCTGCTCTTGAGATTCTCCCGGATGTGGGCTGCATTTTGGCTGCCTATTGGGCTGGAGCTTCTCGTGGTTTGAGGCCTGGCTTGCTCCACCCCCTGCTCTTGAGATTCTCCCGGATGTGGGCTGCATTTTGGCTGCATTTTGGGCTGGAGCTTCTCATGGTTTGAGGCCTGGTTTGCTCCACCCCCTGCTCTTGAAATTCTATTTTATGTGGGTTGGATTTTGGCTGCCTTTTGGGCTGGAGCTTCTCGTGGTTTGAGGCCTGCCTTGCTCCACCCCCTGCTCTTGAGATTCTCCCGGATGTGGGCTGCATTTTGGCTGCATTTTGGGCTGGAGCTTCTCGAGGTTTGAGGCCTGGCTTGCTCCACTCCCTGCTCTTGAGATTCTCCCGGATGTGGGCTGCATTTTGGCTGCATTTTGGGCTGGAGCTTCTCGTGGTTTGAGGCCTGGCTTGCTCCACCCCCTGCTCTTGAGATTCTCCCGGATCTGGGCTGAATTTTGGCTGCCTTTTGGGCTGGAGCTTCTCGTGGTTTGAGGCCTGGCTTGCTCCACCCCCTGCTCTTGAGATTCTCCCGGATGTGGGCTGGAATTTGGCTGATTCTTGGGCTGGAGCTTCTCGTGGTTTGAGGCCTGGCTTGCTCCACCCCCTGCTCTTGAGATTCTCCCGGATGTGGGCTGCATTTTGGCTGCCTTTTGGGCTGGAGCTTCTCGTGGTTTGAGGCCTGGCTTGCTCCACCCCCTGCTCTTGAGATTCTCCCGGAGGTGGGCTGCATTTTGGCTGATTCTTGGGCTGGAGCTTCCAGTGGTTTGAGGCCTGGCTTGCTCCAACCCCTGCTCTTGAGATTCTCCCGGATGTGGGCTGCATTTTGGCTGATTCTTGGGCTGGAGCTTCCAGTGGTTTGAGGCCTGGCTTGCTCCAACCCCTGCTCTTGAGATTCTCCCCGCATGTGGGCTGCATTTTGGCTGCCTTTTGGGCTGGAGCTTCTCGTGGTTTGAGGCCTGGCTTGCTCCACCCCCTGCTCTTGAGATTCTCCCGGATGTGGGCTGCATTTTGGCTGCCTTTTGGGCTGGAGCTTCTCGTGGTTTGAGGCCTGGCTTGCTCCACCCCCTGCTCTTTAGATTCTCCCGGATGTGGGCTGCATTTTGGCTGCCTTTTGGGCTGGAGTTTCTCGTGGTTTGAGGCCTGGCTTGCTCCACTCCCTGCTCTTGAGATTCTCCCGGATGTGGGCTGCATTTTGGCTGCATTTTGTGCTGGAGCTTCTCGAAGTTTGAGGCCTCGCTTGCTCCACCCCCTGCTCTTGATATTCTCCCGGATGTGGGCTGCATTTTGGCTACATTTTGGGCTGGAGCTTCTCGTGGTTTGAGGCCTGGCTTGCTCCACCCCCTGCTCTTGAGATTCTCCCGGATCTGGGCTGGATTTTGGCTGCCTTTTGGGCTGGAGCTTCTCGTGGTTTGAGGCCTGGCTTGCTCCACCCCCTGCTCTTGAGATTCTCCCGGATGTGGGCTGTAATTTGGCTGCCTTTTGGGCTGGAGCTTCTCGTGGTTTGAGGCCTGGCTTGCTCCACCCCCTGCTCTTGAGATTCTCCTGGATGTGCGCTGAATTTTTGCTGTATTTTGGGCTGGAGATTCTCGTGGTTTAGATTCCTGGCTTGCTCCACCCCCTGCTCTTGAGATTCTCCCGGATGTGGGCTGCATTTTGGCTGCCTTTTGGGCTGGAGCTTCTCGTGGTTTGAGGCCTGGTTTGCTCCACCCCCTGCTCTTGAGATTCTCCTGGATGTGGGCTGCATTTTGGCTGACTTTTGGGCTGGAGCTTCTCGTGGTTTGAGGCCTGGCTTGCTCCACCCCCTGCTCTTGAGATTCTCCCGGATGTGGGCTGCATTTTGGCTGCATTTTGTGCTGGAGCTTCTCGAGGTTTGAGGCCTCGCTTGCTCCACCCCCTGTTCTTGATATTCTCCCGGATGTGGGCTGCATTTTGGCTGCCTTTTGGGCTGGAGCTTCTCGTGGTTTGAGGCCTGACTTGCTCCACCCCCTGCTCTTGAGATTCTCCTGGATGTGCGCTGAATTTTTGCTGTATTTTGGGCTGGAGATTCTCGTGGTTTAGAGGCCTGGCTTGCTCCAACCCCTGCTCTTGAGATTCTCCCGGATGTGGGCTGCATTTTGGCTGCCTTTTGGGCTGGAGCTTCTCGTGGTTTGAGGCCTGGCTTGCTCCACCCCCTGCTCTTGAGATTCTCCCGGAAGTGGGCTGCATTTTGGCTGCCTTTTGGGCTGGAGCTTCTCGTGGTTTGAGGCCTGGCTGGCTCCACCCCCTGCTCTTGATACTCTCCCGGATGTGGGCTCGAGATTGGCTGCATTTTGAGCTGGAGCTTCTCGTGGTTTGAGGCCTGGCTTGATCCACACCCAGCTCTTGATATTCTCCCGGATGTGCGCTGGATTTTGACAGCATGTTGGGCTGCAGCTTCCAGTGGTTTGAGGCCTGGCTTGCTCCACCCCCTGCTCTTGATATTCTCCTCTATATTGGCTGGAATTTGGCTGCTTTTTTGGGCTGGAGCTTCTCGTAGTTTGAGGCCTGGATTGCTCCAACCCCTGCTCTTGAGATTCTCCCGGATGTGGGCTGCATTTTGGCTGCCTTTTGGGCTGGAGCTTCTCATGCTTTGAGGCCTGGCTTCCTCAACCCCCTGCTCTTGAGATTCTCCTGGATGTGGGCTGGAATTTGACGGCCTTTTGGGCTGGACCTTCTCGTGGTTTGAGGCCTGGCTTGCTCCACCCCCTGCTCTTGAGATTCTCCCGGATGTGGGATGCATTTTGGCTGCCTTTTGGGCTGGAGCTTCTCGTGGTTTGAGGCCTGCCTTGCTGCACCCCCTGCTCTTGAGATTCTCCCGGATGTGGGCTGCATTTTGGCTGCCTTTTGGGCTGGAGCTTCTCGTGGTTTGAGGCCTGGCTTGCTCCACCCCCTGCTCTTGAGATTCTCCCGGAAGTGGGCTGCATTTTGGCTGCCTTTTGGGCTGGAGCTTCTCGTGGTTTGAGGCCTGGCTTGCTCCACCCCCTGCTCTTGAGATTCTCCCAGATGTGGGCTGCATTTTGGCTGCCTTTTGGGCTGGAGCTTTTCATGGTTTGAGGCTTGGCTTTCTCCACTAACGTGCTCTTGAGATTCTCCCTGATATGGGCTGGATTTTGGCTGACTTTTTGTTGGAGATTCTCTTGGTTTGAGTCCTGGCTTGCTCCACCACCTGCTCTTGAGATTCTCCCGGATGTGGGCTGCATTTTGGCTGCATTTTGTGCTGGAGCTTCTCGAAGTTTGAGGCCTCGCTTGCTCCACCCCCTGCTCTTGATATTCTCCCGGATGTGGGCTGCATTTTGGCTACATTTTGGGCTGGAGCTTCTCGTGGTTTGAGGCCTGGCTTGCTCCACCCCCTGCTCTTGAGATTCTCCCGGATCTGGGCTGGATTTTGGCTGCCTTTTGGGCTGGAGCTTCTCGTGGTTTGAGGCCTGGCTTGCTCCACCCCCTGCTCTTGAGATTCTCCCGGATGTGGGCTGTAATTTGGCTGCCTTTTGGGCTGGAGCTTCTCGAGGTTTGAGGCCTGGCTTGCTCCACCCCCTGCTCTTGAGATTCTCCTGGATGTGCGCTGAATTTTTGCTGTATTTTGGGCTGGAGATTCTCGTGGTTTAGATTCCTGGCTTGCTCCACCCCCTGCTCTTGAGATTCTCCCGGATGTGGGCTGCATTTTGGCTGCCTTTTGGGCTGGAGCTTCTCGTGGTTTGAGGCCTGGCTTGCTCCACCCCCTGCTCTTGAGATTCTCCCGGATGTGGGCTGCATTTTGGCTGCCTTTTGGGCTGGAGCTTCTCGTGGTTTGAGGCCTGGCTTGCTCCACCCCCTGCTCTTGAGATTCTCCCGGATGTGGGCTGGATTTTGGCTGCCTTTTGGGCTGGAGCTTCTCGTGGTTTGAGGCCTGACTTGCTCCACCCCCTGCTCTTGAGATTCTCCTGGATGTGCGCTGAATTTTTGCTGTATTTTGGGCTGGAGATTCTCGTGGTTTAGAGGCCTGGCTTGCTCCAACCCCTGCTCTTGAGATTCTCCCAGATGTGGGCTGCATTTTGGCTGCCTTTTGGGCTGGAGCTTCTCGTGGTTTGAGGCCTGGCTTGCTCCACCCCCTGCTCTTGAGATTCTCCCGGATGTGGGCTGCATTTTGGCTGACTTTTGGGCTGGAGCTTCTCGTGGTTTGAGGCCTGGCTTGCTCCACCCCCTGCTCTTGAGATTCTCCCGGATGTGGGATGCATTTTGGCTGCATTTTGGGCTGGAGATTCTCGTGGTTTGAGGCCTGCCTTGCTGCAACCCCTGCTCTTGAGATTCTCCCGGATGTGGGCTGCATTTTGGCTGCCTTTTGGGCTGGAGCTTGTCGTGGTTTGAGGCCTAGCTTGCTCCACCCCCTGCTCTTGAGATTCTCCCGGATGTGGGATGCATTTTGTCTGCATTGTGGGCTGGAGATTCTCGTGGTTTGAGGCCTGCCTTGCTGCAACCCCTGCTCTTGAGATTCTCCCGGATGTGGGCTGCATTTTGGCTGCCTTTTGGGCTGGAGCTTGTCGTGGTTTGAGGCCTGGCTTGCTCCACCCCCTGCTCTTGAGATTCTCCCGGAAGTGGGCTGCATTTTGGCTGACTTTAGGGCTGGAGCTTCTCGTGGTTTGAGGCCTGGCTGGCTCCACCCCCTGCTCTTGATACTCTCCCGGATGTGGGCTCGAGATTGGCTGCATTTTGAGCTGGAGCTTCTCGTGGTTTGAGGCCTGGCTTGATCCACACCCAGCTCTTGATATTCTCCCGGATGTGCGCTGGATTTTGACAGCATGTTGGGCTGTAGCTTCTCGTGGTTTGAGGCCTGGCTTGTTCCACCCCCTGCTCTTGATATTCTCCTCCATATTGGCTGGAATTTGGCTGCTTTTTTGGGCTGGAGCTTCTCGTAGTTTCAGGCCTGGATTGCTCCAACCCCTGCTCTTGAGATTCTCCCGGATGTGGGCTGCATTTTGGCTGCCTTTTGGGCTGGAGCTTCTCATGCTTTGAGGCCTGGCTTCCTCAACCCCCTGCTCTTGAGATTCTCCTGGATGTGGGCTGGAATTTGACGGCCTTTTGGGCTGGACCTTCTCGTGGTTTGAGGCCTGGCTTGCTCCACCCCCTGCTCTTGAGATTCTCCTCCATGTGGGATGCATTTTGGCTGCATTTTGGGCTGGAGCTTCTCGTGGTTTGAGGCCTGCCTTGCTGCACCCCCTGCTCTTGAGATTCTCCCGGATGTGGGCTGCATTTTGGCTGCATTTTGGGCTGGAGCTTCTCGTGGTTTGAGGCCTGGCTTGCTCCACCCCCTGCTCTTGAGATTCTCCCGGATGTGGGCTGCATTTTGGCTGCCTTTTGGGCTGGAGCTTCTCGTGGTTTGAGGCCTGTCTTGCTCCACCCCCTGCTCTTGAGATTCTCCCAGATGTGGGCTGCATTTTGGCTGCCTTTTGGGCTGGAGCTTTTCATGGTTTGAGGCTTGGCTTTCTCCACTAACGTGCTCTTGAGATTCTCCTGGATGTGGGCTGGATTTTGGCTGCGTTTTGGGCTGGAGCTTCTCGTGGTTTGAGGCCTGGCTTGCTCCACCCCCTGCTCTTGATATTCTCCAGGAGGTGAGCTGGATTTTGGCTGCCTTTTGGGCTGGAGCTTCTCATGGTTTGAGGCTTGGCTTTCTCCACTAACGTGCTCTTGAGATTCTCCCCGATATGGGCTGGATTTTGGCTGACTTTTTGTTGGAGATTCTCTTGGTTTGAGTCCTGGCTTGCTCCACCCCCTGCTCTTGATATTCTCCCTGATGTGGACTGGATTTTGGCTGCATTTTTGGGATGGAGCTTCTCGTGGTTTGAGGCCTCGCTTGCTCCACCCCCTGCTCATGATATTCTCCCGGATGTGGGCTGGATTTTGGCTGACTTTGTGCTGGAGCTTCTCTTGGTTTGAGGCAAGGCTTGCTCCACCCCCTGCTCTTGAGATTCTGCCGGATGTGGGCTGCATTTTGGCTGACTTTTGAGCTGGAGCTTCTCGTGGTTTGAGGCCTGGCTTGCTCCATCCCATGCTCTTGAGATTCTCCCAGATATAACCTAGATTTTAGCTGCCTTTTGGGCTGGAGGTTCCCGTGGTTTGAGGCCTGCCTTGCTCCACCCCCTGCTCTTGAGATTCTCCCGGATGTGGGCTGTATTTTGGCTGCCTTTTGGGCTGGAGCTTCTCGTGGTTTGAGGCCTGGCTTGCTCCACCCCCTGCTCTTGATATTCTCCTGGATGTGGGCTGCATTTTGGCTGCCTTTTGGGCTGGAGCTTCTCATGGTTTGAGGCCTGGCTTTCTCCACTAACGTGCTCTTGAGATTCTCCCGGATATGGGCTGGATTTTGGCTGCATATTTGGGCTGGAGCTTCTCATGGTTTGAGGCTTGGCTTTCTCCACTAACGTGCTCTTGAGATTCTCCCGGATATGGGCTGGATTTTGGCTGACTTTGTGTTGGAGCTTCTCTTGGTTTGAGGCCTGGCTTGCTCCACACCCTGCTCTTGATACTCTCCCGGATGTGGGCTCGAGATTTTCTGCATTTTGAGCTGGAGCTTCTCGTGGTTTGAGGCCTGGCTTGATCCACCCCCAGCTCTTGATATTCTCCCGGATGTGCGCTGGATTTTGACAGCATTTTGGGCTGGAGCTTCTCGTGGTTTGAGGCCTGGCTTGCTCCACCCCCTGCTCTTGATATTCTCCTCCATATTGGCTGGAATTTGGCTGCTTTTTGGGGCTGGAGCTTCTCGTGGTTTGAGGCCTGGCTTGCTCCACCCCCTGCTCTTGAGATTCTCCTCCGTGTGGGCTGGGTTTTGGCTGCCTTTTGGGCTGGAGCTTCTCGTATTTTGAGGCCTGGCTTGCTCCACCCCCTGCTCTTGATATTCTCCCGGATGTGGGCTGCATTTTGGCTGCCTTTCGAAGTGGAGCTTCTCGTGGTTTGAGGCCTGGCTTGCTCCACCGCCTGCTCTTGAGATTCTCCCGGATGTGGGCTGGATTGTGGCTGCCTTTTGGGCTGGAGCTTCTCATGGTTTGAGGCTTGGCTTTCTCCACTAACGTGCACTTGAGATTCTCCTGGATGTGGGCTGGATTTTGGCTGCGTTTTGGGCTGGAGCTTCTCTTGGTTTGGGGCCAGGCTTGCTCCACCCCCTGCTCTTGAGATTCTCCCGGATGTGGGCTGCATTTTGGCTGCCTTTTGGGCTGGAGCTTCTCATGGTTTGAGGCTTGGCTTTCTCCACTAACGTGCACTTGAGATTCTCCTGGATGTGGGCTGGATTTTGGCTGCGTTTTGGGCTGGAGCTTCTCGTGGTTTGAGGCCTGGCTTGCTCCAACCCCTGCTCTTGATATTCTCCAGGAGGTGAGCTGGATTTTGGCTGCCTTTTGGGCTGGAGCTTCTCATGGTTTGAGGCTTGGCTTTCTCCACTAACGTGCTCTTGAGATTCTCCCTGATATGGGCTGGATTTTGGCTGACTTTGTGTTGGAGATTCTCTTGGTTTGAGTCCTGGCTTGCTCCACCCCCTGCTCTTGATATTCTTCCTGATGTGGACTGGATTTTGGCTGCATTTTTGGGATGGAGCTTCTCGTGGTTTGAGGCCTCGCTTGCTCCACCCCCTGCTCTTGATATTCTCCCTGATGTGGGCTGGATTTTGGCTGAATTTTGAGCTGGAGATTCTCGTGGTTTGAGGCCTGGCTTGCTCCATCCCATGCTCTTGAGATTCTCCCAGATATGACCTAGATTTTAGCTGCCTTTTGGGCTGGAGGTTCCCGTGGTTTGAGGCCTGCCTTGCTCCACCCCCTGCTCTTGATATTCTCCCGGATGTGGGCTGTATTTTGGCTGCCTTTTGGGCTGGAGCTTCTCGTGGTTTGAGGTCTGGCTTGCTCCACCCCCTGCTCTTGATATTCTCCTCCATGTGGGCTGGAGTTTGGCTGCCTTTTGGGCTGGAGCTTCTCGTGGTTTGAGGCCTGGCTTGCTCCAATCCCTGCTCTTGAGATTCTCCTGGATGTGGGCTGCATTTTGGCTGCATTTTTGGGCTGGAGCTTCTCATGGTTTGAGGCTTGGCTTTCTCCACTAACGTGCTCTTGAGATTCTCCCGGATATGGGCTGGATTTTGGCTGACTTTGTGTTGGAGCTTCTCTTGGTTTGAGTCCTGGCTTGCTCCACCCCCTGCTCTTGATATTCTCCCTGATGTGGGCTGGATTTTGGCTGCCTTTTGGGCTGGAGCTTCTCGTGGTTTGAGGCCTGGCTTGCTCCACAAACTGCTCTTGATACTCTCCCGGATGTGGGCTCGAGATTGGCTGCATTTTGAGCTGGAGCTTCTCGTGGTTTGAGGCCTGGCTTGATCCACCCCCAGCTCTTGATATTCTCCCGGATGTGCGCTGGATTTTGACAGCATTTTGGGCTGGAGCTTCTCGTGGTTTGAGGCCCAGCTTTCTTCACACCCTGTCTTCATATTCTCCTCCATGTCTGCTGGAGTTTGGCTGAAATTTGAGCTGGAGGTTCTCGTGTTTTGGGGCCTGGGTTTCTCCAAACCCTGCTCTTGATATTCTCCCGGATGTGGGCTGCATTTTGGCAGCGTTTCGGGCTGGACCTTCTCGTGATTTGAGGCCTGGCTTGCTCCACCCCCTGCTCTTGAGATTCTCCCGGAGGTGTGCTGCATCTTGGCTGCCTTTTGGGCTGGAGGTTCTAGTGGTTTGAGGCCTGGCTTGCTCCACCTCCTGCTCTTGAGATTCTCCCGGAGGTGTGCTGCATCTTGGCTGTCTTTTGGGCTGGAGCTTCTCGTCGTTTGAGGCCTGGCTTGCTCCACCCCCTCCTCTTGATATTCTCTTGGATGTGGGCTGGATTTTGGCTGTATTTCGGGCTGGAGCTTCCCGTGGTTTGAGGCCTGGCTTTAGCCAAACCCTGCTCTTGATATTCTCCTGGATGTGGCCTGGATTTTTTCTGCATTTCGTGCTGGAGCTTCTCGTGCTTTGAGGCCTGGCTTTCTCCACCCCCTGCTCTTGGTATTCTTCTGGATGTGGTCTGGATTTTGGCTGCATTTCGGGCGGGAGCTTCTCGTGGTTTGAGGCCTGGCTTTCTCCAACCTCTGCTCTTTATAATCTGCTGGATATTTGCTGGATTTTGGCTGCATTTCGTGCTGGAGATTCTCGTGGTTTGAGGCCTGGCTTTCTCCACCCACTTTCTCTTGATATTCTCCTGGATGTGGGCTCGAGTTTGGCTCCTTTTCACGCTGGATCTTCTCCTGGTTTGAGGCCTGGCTTTCTCCACCCACTTTCTCTTGATATTCTCCTGGATATGGGCTGGAGTTTGGCTGCATTTCGGGCTGGAGCTTCTCGTGGTTTGAGGCCTGGCTTTCTCCACCCCCTGCTCTTGAGATTCTCCCAGATGTGGGCTGCATTTTGGCTGCTTTTTGGGCTGGAGCTTCTCGTGGTTTGAGGCCTGGCTTTCTCCACCCACTGCTCTTGAGATTCTCCCGGAGGTGGACTGGAGTTTGGCTGCCTTTTGGGCTGGAGCTTCTCGTGGTTTGAGGCCTGGCTTTCTCAACCCCCTGCTCTTGAGATTCTCTTGGATGTGTCCTGGATTTTGGCTATATTTTGACCTGGAGCTTCTCGTGGTTTGAGGCCTGGCTTTCTCCACCCCCTGCTCTTGATATTCTCCTGGATGTGGACTGGATGTGTCTGCCTTTTGGGCTGGAGCTTCTCGTGGTTTGAGGCCTGGCTTGCTCCACCCCCTGCTCTTGAGATTCTCCTGGATGTCGGCTGGAATTTGGCTGCCTTTTGGGCTGGAGCTTCTCGTGGTTTGAGGCCTGGCTTGCTCCACCCCCTCCTCTTGATATTCTCTTGGATGTGGGCTGGATTTTGGCTGTATTTCGGGCTGGAGCTTCCCGTGGTTTGAGGCCTGGCTTTAGCCAAACCCTGCTCTTGATATTCTCCTGGATGTGGCCTGGATTTTTTCTGCATTTCGTGCTGGAGCTTCTCGTGCTTTGAGGCCTGGCTTTCTCCACCCCCTGCTCTTGGTATTCTTCTGGATGTGGTCTGGATTTTGGCTGCATTTCGGGCGGGAGCTTCTCGTGGTTTGAGGCCTGGCTTTCTCCAACCTCTGCTCTTTATAATCTGCTGGATATTTGCTGGATTTTGGCTGCATTTCGTGCTGGAGATTCTCGTGGTTTGAGGCCTGGCTTTCTCCACCCACTTTCTCTTGATATTCTCCTGGATGTGGGCTCGAGTTTGGCTCCTTTTCACGCTGTATCTTCTCCTGGTTTGAGGCCTGGCTTTCTCCACCCACTTTCTCTTGATATTCTCCTGGATATGGGCTGGAGTTTGGCTGCCTTTTGGACTGGATCTTCTCGTGGTTTGAGGCCTGGCTTTGACCAAACCCTGCTCTTGATATTCTCCTGGATGTCGGCTGGAATTTGGCAGATTTTTGAGCTGGAGCTTCTCGTGGTTTGAGGCCTGGCTTTCTCCACCCCCTGCTCTTGATTTTCTCCTCCCTGTGGCCTGGATTTTGGCTGCATCTCATGCTGGATCTTCTCCTGGTTTGAGGCCTGGCTTGCTCCACCCCCTGGTCTTGATATTCTCCTGGATGTGGCCTGGATTTTTTCTGCATTTCGGGCTGGAGCTTCTCGTGGTTTGAGGCCTGACATGCTCCAACCCCTGCTCTTCATATTCTCCTGGATGTGGGCTAGATTTTGGCTGCAATTCGGGCTGGAGCTTCTCGTGATTTGAGGCCTGGCGCTTCTCGTAGTTTGAGGCCTGGCTTTCTCTGCCCTCTGCTCTTTATATTCTCCTCCATGTTGGCTGGAGTTTGGCTGCCTTTCGTGCTGGAGCTTCTCGTGCTTTGAGGCCTGGCTTTCTCCACCCCCTGCTCTTGATATTCTCCTGGATATCAGCTGGATTTTGGCTTCATTTCGGGCTGGAGCTTCTCGTGGTTTGAGGCCTGGCTTGCTCCACCCCCTGCTGTTGATATTCTCCTGGATGTGGGTTGGATTTTGGCTGCCTTTCGCGCTGGAGCTTCTCGTGGTTTGAGGCTTGGCTTTCTCCACCCCCTGCTCTTGATATTCTCTTGGATGTTGGCTGGATTTTGGCTGCATTTCGGGCGGGAGATTCTCATGGTTTGAGGGCTGGCTTTCTCCAACCTCTGCTCTTTATAATCTACTGGATGTTTGCTGGATTTTGGCTGCATTTCGTGCTGGAGCTTCTCGTGGTTTGAGGCCTGGCGCTTCTCGTGGTTTGAGGCCTGGCTTTATCCACCCCCTGCTCTTGATACTCTCCTCCATGTTGGCTGCATTTTGGATGATTTTTGGGCTGGAGCTTCTCGTGGTTTGAGGCCTGGCTTTCTCCACCCCCTGCTCTTGATATTCTCCTGGATATCAGCTGGAGTTTGGCTGAATTTTTCTCTGGAGCCTCTCGTGTTTTGAGGCCTGGCTTGCTCCACCACCTGCTTTTGATATTCTCCTGGATATCAGCTGGATTTTGGCTGCATCTCATGCTGGATCTTCTCGTGGTTTGAGGCCTGGCTTGCTCCACCCCCTGCTCTTGATAATCTCCTGGATGTGGGCTCGAGTTTGGCTGCATGTCGCGCTGGAGCTTCTCGTGGTTTGAGGCTTGGCTTTCTCCACCCCCTGCTCTTGATATTCTCCTGGATTTGGGCTGTAGTTTGGCTGCATTTCGGGCTGGAGCTTCTCGTGGTTTGAGGCCTGGCGCTTCTCGTGGTTTGAGGTCTGGCTTGCTCCACCTCCTGCTCTTGATATTCTTCTGGATGTGGGCTGGGTTTTGGCTGTATTTTGGGCTGAAGCTTCTCGTGCTTTGAAGCCTGCCTTTCTCCACCCCCTGCTCTTGATATTCTCCTGGATGTGGGCTCGAGTTTGGCTGGATTTCGCGCTGGAGCTTCTCCTGGTTTGAGGCCTGGCTTTCTCCACCCCCTGCTCTTGATATTCTCTTGGATGTGGGCTGGATTTTGGCTGCATTTCGGTCTGGCGCTTCTCATGGTTTGAGGCCTGGCTTTCTCCAACCCCTACTCTTGATATTCTCCTCCATGTTGGCTGCATTTTGGATGAATTTAAGCTGCAGCTTCCCGTGGTTTGAGGCCTGGCTTGCTCCACACCATGCTCTTGATATTCTCCTCGATGTGGGCTGGATTTTGGCTGCATTTCGGGCTGGAGCTTCTCGTGGTTTGAGGCCTGGCTTGCTCCACCCCCTGCTCTTGATATTCTCCTGGATGAGGGCTGGGTTTTGGCTGCCTTTCGGAATGGATCTTCTCAGAGTTTGAGGCCTGGCTTGCTCCACCCCCTGCTCTTGATATTCTCCTGGATGTGGGCTGGATTTTGGCTGTCTTTGGGGCTGGAGCTTCCTGTGGTTTGAGGCTTGGCTTTCTCCACCCCCTGCTCTTGATATTCTCCTGGATTTGGGCTGGAGTTTGGCTGCATTTCAGGCGGGAGCTTCTCGTGCTTTGAGACCTGGCTTTCTCCAAACCCTTCTCTTCATATTCTGCTGGATGTGGGCTGTGTTTTGGCTGCATTTCGGGCTGGAGCTTCTCGTGGTTTGAGGCCTGGCGCTTCTCGTGATTTGAGGCCTGGCTTTCTCCACCCCCTGCTCTTGATATTCTCCTCCATGTTGGCTACATTTTGGCTACATTTTGGGCTGGAGCTTCTGGTGGTTTGAGGCCTGGCTTTCTCCAACCCCTGCTGTTGATATTCTCCCGCATGTGGGCTGGATTTTGGCTGCATTTCGGGCTGGATCTTCTCCTGGTTTGAGGGCTGTCTTTCCCCACATATTTCTCTTGATATTCTCCTGGATGTGGGCTGGATTTTGGCTGCCTTTCGCGCTGGAACATCTCGTGGTTTGAGGCTTGGCTTTCTTCACCCCCTGCTCTTGAGATTCTTCTGGATTTGGGCTGGAGTTTGGCTGCATTTCGCGCCTGAGCATCTCGTGGTTTGAGGTTTGGCTTTCTCCAAACCCTGCTCTTCATATTCTGCTGTATATGGGCTCTGTTTTGGCTGCATTTTAGGCTGGAGCTTCTCGTGGTTTGAGGCCTGGTTTGCTCCACCCCCTGCTCTTGATATTCTCCTGGATGTGGGCTGGATTTTGGCTGCCTTTTGGGCTGGAGCTTCTCGTGGTTTGAGGCCTGGCGCTTCTCGTGGTTTGAGGCCTGGCTTTCTCCACCCGCTGCTCTTGATATTCTCCCGGATGTGGGCTGGATTTTGGATACATTACGGGCTGGAGCTTCTCGTGGTTTGAAGCCTGGCTTTCTCCACCCCCTGCTCTTGATATTCTCCTGGATGTCGGCTGCATTTTGGCTGCATTTTGAGCTGGAGTTTCTCGTGGTTTGAGGCTTTTCTTTCTCCAACCCCTGCTCTTGATATTCTCCTGGATTTGGGCTGGAGTTTGGCTGCATTTCAAGCGGGAGCTTCTCGTGGTATGAGTCCTGTGTTACTCCACCCCCTCCTCCGAATATTCTCCTCCCTGTGGGCTGGATTTTGGCTGCCTTTTGGGCTGGAGCTTCTCGTGGTTTTGGGCCTGGCTTTCTCCACCCCCTGCTCTTGATATTCTCCTGGATGTCAGCTGGAGTTTGGCTGCCTTTTGGACTGGAGCTTCTCGTGGTTTGAGGCCTGGCTTTCTCCACCCCCTGCTCTTGATATTCTCCTGGATGTGGGCTGGATTTTGGCTGTGTTTCGGGCTGGATCTTCTCGTGGTTTGAGGCCTGCCTTTCTCCACCCCCTGCTCTTGATATTCTCCTGGATGTGGGCTGGAGTTTGGCTGCCTTTTGGGCTGGAGCTTCTCGTGGTTTGAGGCCTGGCTTTCTCCACCCCCTGCTCTTGATATTCTCCTGGATGTCGGCTGCATTTTGGCTGCATTTCGGGCTGGATCTTCTCGTGGTTTGGGGCCTAGCTTTCTCAACCCCTGCTCTTGATATACTCCTGGATATGGGCTGGAGTTTGGCTGCATTTCGGGTTGGAGCTTCTCGTGGTTTGAGGCCTGGCTTTCTCCACCCCCTGCTCTTGAGCTTCTCCTGGGTGTGGGCTGGAGTTTGGCTGCATTTTATGCGGGAATTTCTCCTGGTTTGAAGCCTCAATTTCTCTAGGCCCTCTTCTTGAAATTCTCCTCGATGTTTGCTGGATTTTGGCTGCATTTTAGGCTGGAATTTCACCTGGACTTGGGCCTGAATTTCTCCTGCACGCTGGCTGGAATTTGTATTTGGCTTGGGGCTTATTTTCTCCTGGAATTGGGCTGGATTTATACTGGAATTCCTTCTGGATTTCTGCCTGAATTTCTACTGGAGCTGGGCCCAAATTTCTCCTCTACTTGGACAGGATTTAGGCTGGAATTTCTCCTGGAGCTGGGCCTAAATTTCTCCTACATTTCAGGTGGAATATATCCTGGACTTGATTTGCAATTTCTTCAGGAGTTCAGGTCGACTATCTCCAGGACTCGGACTGGAATTTCTGCAGCACTTGGGCTGTAATTGCTCCTAGACTTGGCCACAATATCACCTGCACTTTGGCTCAAATTTTTCCTAGATTTGGACTTGAATTTCTCCTGGAGGTGGGCCCAAATTTCTCCTGGAGTTCGGGTGGACTATCTCCTGAAATTGGACAGGATTTTGGCTGCTCTTGAGCTGAAATTTCTGCTGGACTTGGGCTGCATTTTAGGTTGGATTTTCTCCTGAACTTGGGCTTCATTTTAGGCTGGAATTTCTCCTGGACTTGGACCCAAATTTCTCCTGGAGTTGGTTGAAATATCTCCTGAAATTGGACTGGATTTTGGTTGCTCTTGGGCTGGAATTTCTCCTGAATTTGGGCCTGAATTTCTCCTGCACTTGGGCTGGAATTTCTGTTGGGCTTGTGGCTGAATTTCTCCTGGACATGGGTTGGATTGATGCTGGAATTACTCCTGGTTCGAGGCCTGAATTTCTCTAGGCCCTCTTCTTGAAATTCTCCTCGATGTTTGCTGGATTTTGGCTGCATTTTAGGCTGGAATTTCACCTGGACTTGGGCCTGAATTTCTCCTGCACGCTGGCTGGAATTTGTATTTGGCTTGGGGCTTATTTTCTCCTGGAATTGGGCTGGATTTATACTGGAATTCCTTCTGGATTTCTGCCTGAATTTCTACTGGAGCTGGGCCCAAATTTCTCCTCTACTTGGACAGGATTTAGGCTGGAATTTCTCCTGGAGCTGGGCCTAAATTTCTCCTACATTTCAGGTGGAATATATCCTGGACTTGATTTGCAATTTCTTCAGGAGTTCAGGTCGACTATCTCCAGGACTCGGACTGGAATTTCTGCAGCACTTGGGCTGTAATTGCTCCTAGACTTGGCCACAATATCACCTGCACTTTGGCTCAAATTTTTCCTAGATTTGGACTTGAATTTCTCCTGGAGGTGGGCCCAAATTTCTCCTGGAGTTCGGGTGGACTATCTCCTGAAATTGGACAGGATTTTGGCTGCTCTTGAGCTGAAATTTCTGCTGGACTTGGGCTGCATTTTAGGTTGGATTTTCTCCTGAACTTGGGCCTCAATTTCTTCTGCACGTGGTTTGGAGTTTCTATTGGGCTTGGGGCTGAATTTCTCCTGGACATGGGCTGGATTGATGCTGGAATATCTCCTGGATTTAGGCATGAAATTCTCTTGGCTTTTGGCTTGAATTTCTCCTGGACGTGGGGCCTCATTTTAGGCTGGATTTACTCCTGGTTTGAGGCCTGAATTTCTCTAGGCCCTGTTCTTGAAATTCTACTTGATGTGGGCTGGACTTGGGCTGCAATTTAGGCTGGAATTTCTCCTGGACTTGGGCCTGAATTTCTCCTGGATGTGGGCTGGATTTTGGCTGCAATTGGGCTGGAATTTCTATAGGGCTTGGGGCTGAATTTCTCCTGGACATGGGTTGGATTGATGCTGGAATTACTCCTGGTTCGAGGCCTGAATTTCTCTTAGCCCTGTTCTTCAAATTCTCCTGGATGTGGGATGGATATTGGCTGCTCTTGGGCTGGAATTTCTCCTGGACCTCGCCTGCATTTCTCTTAGCCCTGTTCTTGAAATTCTCCTGGATGTGGGATGGATATTGGCTGCTCTTGGGCTGGAATTTCTCCTGGACCTCGCCTGCATTTTAGGCTGGATTTTCTCCAGGACTCTAGGCCTAATTTTCTCCTGGAGTTCGGGTGGACTATCTCCTGAAATTGGGCTGGATTTTGGCTGCATTTTAGGCTGGAATTTCTCCTGGACTTGGGCTTCATTTTAGGCTGGAATTTCTCCTGGACTTGGGCCCAAATTTCTCCTGGAGTTTGGTTGAAATATCTCCTGAAATTGGACTGGATTTTGGTTGCTCTTGGGCTGGAATTTCTCCTGAACTTGGGCCTGAATTTCTCCTGCACTTGGGCTGGATTTATGTTGGAATTACTCCTGGTTTGAGGCCTGAATTTCTCTAGGCCCTGTTCTTGAAATTCTACTTGATGTGGGCTGGACTTGGGCTGCAATTTAGGCTGGAATTTCTCCTGGACTTGGGCCTGAATTTCTCCTAGAGTTCGGGTGGACTATCTCTGGGACTTGGACTGGAATTTCTGCTGCACTTGGGCTGCAATTTCTCCTGCCTTCAGGGGCAAGGGAGTGTGCCTTCAGGGGCGAGGGTGAGTGCCTTAAAGCAGGAGAGATCCAGGCCACAATGCAGGCCAAATTCGAGCTCACTTCCAGGGGAAACCAGGGCTTCAGTGCAGGTCAAATATGGGACTCGGCGCAGGAGAAATTGGAGCTGGTGTGCAGGAGAAATTTCAGAGAGTCCAGGAGAAATTGAAGGTCACAGTGCAGGAGAAATTTTGGCCAGAGTTCAAGAGAAATTGGAGGGCATGTTGAGGAGAAATTCAGGCTCTACTACAGGGGAAATTCGGGCCAGAATCCAGGGGAAATTCAGACCCAAGTGCACGAGAAATTCTCGCCCAAATCCTGGTGAAATTCAGGCCCAAGTCCCTATGAAATTCAGGCCCAATTCAGTGGGCCTCATGACATTTCCTCATTACAGTTAGGGATGAGAGGGAACTAAGACATGCCCTGCCAGCTCTGACCCTTCTGGCAGTCTGGGGAGATCAGCACCAGCTGGGAATGCCAACAAGAGCCTGCCCCAATTAAGGCCAGGCTGGGAGATTGCTTAGGCCTGAAGTCAATTATCTCATGACTCTCTAAATAGAGGGAGGCTCCATGGCTGACCCTTGCTTTCTCCTGGTCTGCAGGGGCTGCACCCAGCATGTCCCTTGGAGTGGGATGGCACTCAGAGCTCCACACCCCCCAGTTTGGGAAAGGAGAGAGCGGTCGACACGGCCTGGGCTGAAAACCCTCCTGGAGGCTCAGGTCTGCTCCCGTTGAGACATGCTGACATGCGACGGGAAGGCTTGCACCGGGCTCCGGGGGCATTTGAAGAGGTACCTTCCTAGCAAGATGCATATCTCCACAGCCATTTCTGTCTCTGGCAGGGGGAGCGTGTGCGTGCAGCTGTGTGCCGGGAACTGTGTTAACCCTTTGCTGGAGTTGCTGTGCTGATGGATGGAGTCGGGTCCTGCTGGGGAATGGTGTGATCTGACTGTGGGCCAGATGGGAATAGTGTGAAGGGACTTTGTGCAAAACTTGGGGGCAGCACCAGTTCAAAGCCCAAACTCCACAGGTTGTGCTCCTGTCCCCAATTCCTTAGGCATAAAGCGTTGGTCCGGTGTGGGGCCTGCGGTGGACCCAGCCGCAGGTGTATTTCTCTTCCGCAGAGCCTAGAAAGGCGTGGGAATCCGAGGCCCCAGCGCAGGAGAGATCTGAGGGAGAGATCTTGGTCTCTTCTTGAATGTCTCCTGGACTTGGGCTGCATTTTAGGCTGGAATTTCTCCTGGGCTTGGGCCTGAATTTCTCCTGTACGTGGGCTGGGATTTCTGTTGGGCTTGGGGCTGAATTTCTCCTGGACAGGGGCTGGATTTATGATGGAATTTCTCCTGGTTTTAGGCCTGAATTTATCTTAGCCCTGTTCTTGAAATTCTCCTGGATGTGGGCTGGATATTGGCTGCTCTTGGGCTGGAATTTCTCCTGGACCTCGCCTGCATTTTAGGCTGGATTTTCTCCAGGACTCTAGGCCTAATTTTCTCCTGGAATTCGGGTGGACTATCTCCTGAAATTGGGCTGGATTTTGGCTGCATTTTAGGCTGGAATTTCTCCTGGACTTGGGCCCAAATTTCTCCTGGAGTTTGGTTGAAATATCTCCTGAAATTGGACTGGATTTTGGCTGCTCTTGGGCTGGAATTTCTCCTGAACTTGGGCCTGAATTTCCCCTACACGTGGGCTGGAATTCCTGTTGGGCTTGTGGCTGAATTTCTCCTGGACAGGGGTTGGATTTAATTTGGAATTACTCCTGGTTTGAGGCCTGAATTTCTCTTAGCCCTGTTCTTGAAATTCTCCTGGATGTGGGCTGGATTTTGGCTGCTCTTGGGCTGGAATTTCTCCTAGACTTAGGCCTAATTTTCTCCTGGATTTCGGGTGGACTATCTCCTGAAATTGGGCTGGACTTGGGCTGCATTTTAGGCTGGAATTTCTCCTGGACTTGGGCCTGAATTTCTCCTGCAAGTGGGTTGGAATTTCTGTTGGGCTTTGGGCTGAATTTCTCCTGGACAGGGGCTGGATTTATGCTGCAATTACTTCTGGATTTAAGCCTGAATTTCTCTTGGCTTTCGGCTGAAATTTCTCCGGGACTTGGGCCTCATTTTGGCTGGAATTACTCCTGGTTTGTGGCCTGAATTTCTCTTAGCCCTGTTCTTGAATTTCTCCTGATTGTGGGCTGGATTTTGGCTGCTCTTGGGCTAAAATTTCTCCTGGACTTGGGCTGCATTTTAGGCTGGAATTTCTATTGGTCTTGGGACGGAATTTCTCCGGGACTTGGGCCTCATTTTAGGCTGGAATTACTCCTGTTTTGAGGCCTGAATTTCTTAGCCCTGTTCTTGAATTTCTCCTGGATGTGGGCTGGATTTTGTCTGCACTTTGCCCTGAATTTCTACTGGACCTGGGCTGCATTTTAGGCTGGAATTTCTCCTGGAGATGGGCCCAAATTTCTCCTCCACTTGGACTTTATTTAGGCTGTAATTTCTCCTGGACTTGACCTTAAATTTCTCCTAGAGTTCGGGTGGACTATCTCTGGGACTTGGCCTGGAATTTCTGCTGCACTTGGGCTGCAATTTCTCCTGCCTTCAGGGGCAAGGGAGTGTGCCTTCAGGGGCGAGGGTGAGTGCCTTAAAGCAGGAGAGATCCAGGCCACAATGCAGGCCAAATTCGAGCTCACTTCCGGGGGAAACCAGGGCTTCAGTACAGGTCAAATATGGGACTCGGCGCAGGAGAAATTGGAGCTGGTGTGCAGGAGAAATTTCAGAGAGTCCAGGAGAAATTTTGGCCAGAGTTCAAGAGAAATTGGAGGGCATGTTGAGGAGAAATTCAGGCTCTACTACAGGGGAAATTCGGGCCAGAATCCAGGGGAAATTCAGACCCAAGTGCACGAGAAATTCTCGCCCAAATCCTGGTGAAATTCAGGCCCAAGTCCCTATGAAATTCAGGCCCAATTCAGTGGGCCTCATGACATTCCCTCATTACAGTTAGGGATGAGAGGGAACTAAGACATGCCCTGCCAGCCCTGACCCTTCTGGCAGTCTGGGGAGATCAGCACCAGCTGGGAATGCCAACAAGAGCCTACCCCAATTAAGGCCAGGCTGGGAGATTGCTTAGGCCTGAAGTCAATTATCTCATGACTCTCTAAATAGAGGGAGGCTCCATGGCTGACCCTTGCTTTCTCCTGGTCTGCAGGGGCTGCACCCAGCATGTCCCTCGGAGTGGGATGGCACTCAGAGCTCCACACCCCCCAGTTTGGGAAAGGAGAGAGCGGTTGACACGGCCTGGGCTGAAAACCCTCCTGGAGGCTCAGGTCTGCTCTCGTTGAGACATGCTGACATGCGACGGGAAGGCTTGCACCGGGCTCCGGGGGCATTTGAACAGGTACCTTCCTAGCAAGATGCATATCTCCACAGCCATTTCTGTCTCTGGCGGGGGGAGCGTGTGCGTGCAGCTGTGTGCCGGGAACTGTGTTAACCCTTTGCTGGAGTTGTTGTGCTGATGGATGGAGAGTCGGGTCCTGCTGGGGAATGGTGTGATCTGACTGTGGGCCAGATGGGAATAGTGTGAAGGGACTTTGTGCAAAACTTGGGGGCAGCACCAGTTCAAAGCCCAAACTCCACAGGTTGTGCTCCTGTCCCCAATTCCTTAGGCATAAAGCGTTGGTCCGTTGTGGGGCCTGTGGTGGACCCAGCTGCAGGTGTATTTCTCTTCCGCAGAGCCTAGAAAGGCGTGGGAATCCGAGGCCCCAGCGCAGGAGAGATCTGAGGGAGAGATCTGGGCCCTCTTCTTGAGTTTCTCCTGGATATGGATTGCATTTCAGGCTGGATTTACTCCTGGATTGAGGCCTGAATTTCTCTAGGCCCTGCTCTTGATATACTCCTGGATGTGGGCTGGAGTTTGGCTGCATTTCGGGCTGGAGCTTTTCGTGCTTTGAGGCCTGGCTTTCTCCATCCCCTGCTCTTTATATTCTCCTGGATTTTGGCTGGATTTTGGCTGCCTTTTGAGCTGGAGTTTCTCGTGGTGTGAGGCCTGGCTTTCTCCACCCCCTGCTCTTGATATACTCCTGGATATGGGCTGGAGTTTGGCTGCATTTCTGGTTGGAGCTTCTCGTGGTTTGAGGCCTGGCTTTCTCCACCCCCTGCTCTTGAGATTCTCCTGGATATGGGCTGGAGTTTGGCTGCATTTTATGCGGGCATTTCTCCTGGTTTGAAGCCTCAATTTCTCTAGGCCCTCTTCTTGAAATTCTCCTCGATGTTTGCTGGATTTTGGCTGCATTTTAGGCTGGAATTTCACCTGGACTTGGGCCTGAATTTCTCCTGCACGCTGGCTGGAATTTGTATTTGGCTTGGGGCTTATTTTCTCCTGGAATTGGGCTGGATTTATACTGGAATTCCTTCTGGATTTAGGCCTGAATTTCTACTGGAGCTGGGCCCAAATTTCTCCTCTACTTGGACAGGATTTAGGCTGGAATTTCTCCTGGAGCTGGGCCTAAATTTCTCCTACATTTCAGGTGGAATATATCCTGGACTTGATTTGCAATTTCTTCAGGAGTTCAGGTCGACTATCTCCAGGACTCGGACTGGAATTTCTGCAGCACTTGGGCTGTAATTGCTCCTAGACTTGGCCACAATATCACCTGCACTTTGGCTCAAATTTTTCCTAGATTTGGACTTGAATTTCTCCTGGAGGTGGGCCCAAATTTCTCCTGGAGTTCGGGTGGACTATCTCCTGAAATTGGGCTGGATTTTGGTTGCATTTTAGGCTGGAATTTCTCCTGGACTTGGGCTTCATTTTAGGCTGGAATTTCTCCTGGACTTGGACCCAAATTTCTCCTGGAGTTTGGTTGAAATATCTCCTGAAATTGGACTGGATTTTGGTTGCTCTTGGGCTGGAATTTCTCCTGAACTTGGGCCTGAATTTCTCCTGCACTTGGGCTGGATTTATGTTGGAATTACTCCTGGTTTGAGGCCTGAATTTCTCTAGGCCCTGTTCTTGAAATTCTACTTGATGTGGGCTGGACTTGGGCTGCAATTTAGGCTGGAATTTCTCCTGGACTTGGGCCTGAATTTCTCCTAGAGTTCGGGTGGACTATCTCTGGGACTTGGACTGGAATTTCTGCTGCACTTGGGCTGCAATTTCTCCTGCCTTCAGGGGCAAGGGAGTGTGCCTTCAGGGGCGAGGGTGAGTGCCTTAAAGCAGGAGAGATCCAGGCCACAATGCAGGCCAAATTCGAGCTCACTTCCAGGGGAAACCAGGGCTTCAGTGCAGGTCAAATATGGGACTCAGCGCAGGAGAAATTGGAGCTGGTGTGCAGGAGAAATTTCAGAGAGTCCAGGAGAAATTGAAGGTCACAGTGCAGGAGAAATTTTGGCCAGAGTTCAAGAGAAATTGGAGGGCATGTTGAGGAGAAATTCAGGCTCTACTACAGGGGAAATTCGGGCCAGAATCCAGGGGAAATTCGGGCCAGAATCCAGGGGAAATTCGGGCCAGAATCCAGGGGAAATTCAGACCCAAGTGCACGAGAAATTCTCGCCCAAATCCTGGTGAAATTCAGGCCCAAGTCCCTATGAAATTCAGGCCCAATTCAGTGGGCCTCATGACATTTCCTCATTACAGTTAGGGATGAGAGGGAACTAAGACATGCCCTGCCAGCCCTGACCCTTCTGGCAGTCTGGGGAGATCAGCACCAGCTGGGAATGCCAACAAGAGCCTGCCCCAATTAAAGCCAGGCTGGGAGATTGCTTAGGCCTGAAGTCAATTATCTCATGACTCTCTAAATAGAGGGAGGCTCCATGGCTGACCCTTGCTTTCTCCTGGTCTGCAGGGGCTGCACCCAGCATGTCCCTCAGAGTGGGATGGCACTCAGAGCTCCACACCCCCCAGTTTGGGAAAGGAGAGAGCGGTCGACACGGCCTGGGCTGAAAACCCTCCTGGAGGCTCAGGTCTGCTCCCGTTGAGACATGCTGACATGCGACGGGAAGGCTTGCACCGGGCTCCGGGGGCATTTGAACAGGTACCTTCCTAGCAAGATGCATATCTCCACAGCCATTTCTGTCTCTGGCGGGGGGAGCGTGTGCGTGCAGCTGTGTGCCGGGAACTGTGTTAACCCTTTGCTGGAGTTGCTGTGCTGATGGATGGAGTCGGGTCCTGCTGGGGAATGGTGTGATCTGACTGTGGGCCAGATGGGAATAGTGTGAAGGGACTTTGTGCAAAACTTGGGGGCAGCACCAGTTCAAAGCCCAAACTCCACAGGTTGTGCTCCTGTCCCCAATTCCTTAGGCATAAAGCATTGGTCCGGTGTGGGGCCTGCGGTGGACCCAGCCGCAGGTGTATTTCTCTTC
>JAQBHY010000100.1:600000-834887 GCA_027574665.1 Rhynochetos jubatus | reverse complement strand
GGCCTGCATTTTGGCTGCCTTTTGGTCTGGAGCTTCTCGTGCTTTGAGGCCTGGCTTGCTCCACCCCCTGCTCTTGAGATTCTCCCAGATGTGGGCTGCATTTTGGCTGCCTTTTGGGCTGGAGCTTCTCGTGGTTTGAGGCCTGGCTTGCTCCACCCCCTGCTCTTGAGATTCTCCCGGATGTGGCCTGCATTTTGGCTGCCTTATGGGCTGGAGCTTCTCATGGTTTGAGGCCTGCCTTGCTCCACCCCCTGCTCTTGAGATTCTCCCGGATGTGGGCTGGATTTTGGCTGCCTTTTGGGCTGGAGCTTCTCGTGGTTTGAGGCCTGGCTTGCTCCACCCCCTGCTCTTGAGATTCTCCCGGTTGTGGGCTGCATTTTGGCTGCCTTTTGGGCTGGAGCTTCTCGTGCTTTGAGGCCGGGCTTGCTCCACCCCCTGCTCTTGAGATTCTCCCAGATATAGTGTTGAATTTTGGCTGCGTTTTGGGCTGGAGCTTCTTGTGGTTTGGGGCCTGGCTTGCTCCACCCCCTGCTCTTGATATTCTCCCGGATGTCGGCTCGATTTTGGCTGCCTTTTGGGCTGGAGCTTCTCACGGTTTGAGGCCTGCCTTGCGCCACCCCCTGCTCTTGATATTCTCCCGGATGTGGGCTGGATTTTGGCTACATTTTGGGCTGGAGCTTCTCGTGGTTTGAGGCCTGGCTTGCTCCACCCCCTGCTCTTGAGATTCTCCCGGTTGTGGGCTGCATTTTTGCTGCCTTTTGGGCTGGAGGTTCTCGTGGTTTGAGGCCTGGCTTGCTCCACCCCCTGCTCTTGATATTCTCCTAGATATGGGCTGCATTTTTGGCTGCCTTTTGGGCTGGAGGTTCTCGTGGTTTGAGGCCTGGCTTGCTCCACCCCCTGCTCTTGAGATTCTCCCGGATGTGGGCTGCATTTTGGCTGCCTTTTGGGCTGGAGCTTCTCGTGCTTTGAGGCCTGGCTTGCTCCACCCCCTGCTCTTGAGATTCTGCCAGATATAGTGTTGGATTTTGGCTGCGTTTTGGGCTGGAGCTTCTTGTGGTTTGAGGCCTGGCTTGCTACACCCCCTGCTCTTGAGATTCTCCCGCAGGTGGGCTGGATTTTGTGTGCTATTTGGGCTGGAGCTTCTCGTGGTTTCAGGCCTGGCTTGCTCCACCCCCTGCTCTTGAGATTCTCCAGGATGTGGGCTGCATTTTGGCTGCCTTTTGGGCTGGAGCTTCTCGTGGTTTGAGGCCTGGCTTGCTCCACCCCCTGCTCTTGAGATTCTCCCGGATGTGGGCTGCATTTTGGCTGCCTTTTGGGCTGGAGCTTCTCGTGGTTTGGGGCCTGGCTTGCTCCACCCCCTGCTCTTGAGATTCTCCCAGATGTGGGCTGCATTTTGGCTGCCTTTTGGGCTGGAGCTTCTCGTGGTTTGAGGCCTGGCTTGCTCCACCCCCTGCTCTTGAGATTCTCCCGGTTGTGGGCTGCATTTTCGCTGCCTTTTGGGCTGGAGCTTCTCGTGGTTTGGGGCCTGCCTTGCTCCACCCCCTGCTCTTGATATTCTCCTGGATGTGGGCTGCATTTTGGCTGCCTTTTGGGCTGGAGCTTCTCGTGGTTTGGGGCCTGGCTTGCTCCACCCCCTGCTCTTGATATTCTCCCGGATGTGGGCTGGAATTTGGTTGCATTTTGGGCTGCAGATGCTCGTGGTTTGAGGCCTGCCTTACTCCACACCCTGCTCTTGAGATTCTCCTGGATGTGGGCTGCATTTTTGGCTGCCTTTTGGGCTGGAGGTTCTCGTGGTTTGAGGCCTGGCTTGCTCCACCCCCTGCTCTTGAGATTCTCCCAGATATAGTGTTGGATTTTGGCTGCGTTTTGGGCTGGAGCTTCTTGTGGTTTGGGGCCTGGCTTGCTCCACCCCCTGCTCTTGAGATTCTCCCGCAGGTGGGCTGGATTTTGGCTGCCTTTTGGGCTGGAGGTTCTCGTGGTTGGAGGCCTGGCTTGCTCCAACCCCTGCTCTTGAGATTCTCCCGGATGTGTGTGCATTTTGGCTGCCTTTTGGGCTGGAGCTTCTTGGGGTTTGACGCCTGGCTTGCTCCAGACCCTACTCTTGATATTCTCCCAGATATAGGGCTGGATTTTGGCTGCCTTTTGGGCTGGAGCTTCTCGTGGTTTGAGGCCTGGCTTGCTCCACCCCCTGCTCTTGAGATTCTCCCGGATGTGGGCTGCATTTTGGCTGCATTTTGGGATGCAGCTTCTCGTGGTTTGAGGCCTGGCTTGCTCCACCCCCTGCTCTTGAGATTCTCCCGGATGTGGGCTGCATTTTGGCTGCCTTATGGGCTGGAGCTTCTCATGGTTTGAGGCCTGGCTTGCTCCACCCCCTGCTCTTGAGATTCTCCCGGATGTGGGCTGGATTGTGCCTGCCTTTTGGGCTGGAGCTTCTCGTGGTTTGAGGCCTGGCTTGCTCCACCCCCTGCTCTTGATATTCTCCCGGATATGGGCTGCATTTTGGCTGCCTTTTGGGCTGGAGCTTCTCGTGGTTTGGGGCCCGGCTTGCTCCACCCCCTGCTCTTGATATTCTCCCGGATGTCGGCTGGATTTTGGCTGCCTTTTGGGCTGGAGCTTCTCGTGGTTTGAGGCCTGCCTTGCTCCACCCCCTGCTCTTGAGATTCTCCCGGATGTGGGCTGCATTTTGGCTGCCTTTTGGGCTGGAGCTTCTCGTGCTTTGAGGCCTGGCTTGCTCCACCCCCCGCTCTTGAGATTCTCCCAGATATAGTGTTGGATTTTGGCTGCGTTTTGGGCTGGAGCTTCTTGTGGTTTGGGGCCTGGCTTGCTCCACCCCCTGCTCTTGAGATTCTCCCGCAGGTGGGCTGGATTTTGTGTGCTATTTGGGCTGAAACTTCTCGTGGTTTCAGGCCTGGCTTGCTCCACCCCCTGCTCTTGAGATTCTCCCGGATGTGGGCTGGATTGTGCCTGCCTTTTGGGCTGGAGCTTCTCGTGGTTTGAGGCCTGGCTTGCTCCACCCCCTGCTCTTGAGATTCTCCCGGAGGTGGGCTGCATTTTGGCTGCATTTCGGGCTGGAGCTTCTATTGGTTTGGGGCCTGGCTTGCTCCACCCCCTGCTCTTGATATTCTCCCGGATGTCGGCTGGATTTTGGCTGCCTTTTGGGCTGGAGCTTCTCACGGTTTGAGGCCTGCCTTGCGCCAACCCCTGCTCTTGATATTCTCCCAGATGTGGGCTGGATTTTGGCTACATTTTGGGCTGGAGCTTCTCGTGGTTTGAGGCCTGGCTTGCTCCACCCCCTGCTCTTGAGATTCTCCCGGTTGTGGGCTGCATTTTGGCTGCCTTTTGGGCTGGAGCTTCTCGTGGTTTGAGGCCTGGCTTGCTCCACCCCCTGCTCTTGATATTCTCCTAGATATGGGCTGCATTTTTGGCTGCCTTTTGGGCTGGAGGTTCTCGTGGTTTGAGGCCTGGCTTGCTCCACCCCCTGCTCTTGAGATTCTCCCGGATGTGGGCTGCATTTTGGCTGCCTTTTGGGCTGGAGCTTCTCGTGCTTTGAGGCCTGGCTTGCTCCACCCCCTGCTCTTGAGATTCTCCCAGATATAGTGTTGGATTTTGGCTGCGTTTTGGGCTGGAGCTTCTTGTGGTTTGAGGCCTGGCTTGCTCCACCCCCTGCTCTTGAGATTCTCCCGCAGGTGGGCTGGATTTTGTGTGCTATTTGGGCTGGAGCTTCTCGTGGTTTCAGGCCTGGCTTGCTCCACCCCCTGCTCTTGAGATTCTCCCGGATGTGGGCTGCATTTTGGCTGCCTTTTGGGCTGGAGCTTCTCATGGTTTGAGGCCTGGCTTGCTCCACCCCCTGCTCTTGATATTCTCCCTGAGGTGGGCTGGATTTTGGCTGACATATGGGCTGGAGCTTCTCATGGTTTGAGTCCTGGCTTGCTCCACCCCCTGCTCTTGACAATTTCCTCCACGTGGGCTGGCTTTTGGCTGCCTTTTGGGCTGGAGCTTCTCGTGGTTTGAGGCCTGCCTTGCTCCACCCCCTGCTCTTGATATTCTCCTGGATGTGGGCTGCATTTTGGCTGCCTTTTGGGCTGGAGCTTCTCGTGGTTTGGGGCCTGGCTTGCTCCACCCCCTGCTCTTGATATTCTCCCAGATGTGGGCTGGAATTTGGTTGCATTTTGGGCTGCAGATGCTCGTGGTTTGAGGCCTGCCTTACTCCACACCCTGCTCTTGAGATTCTCCTGGATGTGGGCTGCATTTTGGCTGCCTTTTGGGCTGGAGCTTCTCGTGGTTTGAGGCCTGGCTTGCTCCACACCCTGCTCTTGAGATTCTCCCGGATGTGGGCGGCATTTTGGCTGCATTTTGGGCTGGAGATTTTCGCGGTTTGAGGCCTGGCTTGCTCCACCCCCTGCTCTTGAGATTCTCCCAGATGTTGGCTGGAATTTGGCTGCCTTTTGGGCTGGAGGTTCTCGTGGTTTGAGGCCTGGCTTGCTCCACCCCCTGCTCTTGATATTCTCCTAGATATGGGCTGCATTTTTGGCTGCATTTTTGGGCTGGAGGTTCTCGTGGTTTGAGGCCTGGCTTGCTCCACCCCCTGCTCTTGAGATTCTCCCGGATGTGGGCTGCATTTTGGCTGCCTTTTGGGCTGGAGCTTCTCGTGCTTTGAGGCCTGGCTTGCTCCACCCCCTGCTCTTGAGATTCTCCCAGATATAGTGTTGGATTTTGGCTGCGTTTTGGGCTGGAGCTTCTTGTGGTTTGGGGCCTGGCTTGCTCCACCCCCTGCTCTTGAGATTCTCCCAGACGTGGGCTGGATTTTGTGTGCTATTTGGGCTGGAGCTTCTCGTGGTTGGAGGCCTGGCTTGCTCCAACCCCTGCTCTTGAGATTCTCCCGGATGTGGGCTGCATTTTGGCTGCCTTTTGGGCTGGAGCTTCTCGTGGTTTGAGGCCTGGCTTGCTCCACCCCCTGCTCTTGAGATTCTCCCGGATGTTGGCTGCATTTTGGCTGCCTTTAAGGCTGTAGCTTCTCGTGGTTTGAGGCCTGGCTTGCTCCACCCCCTGCTCTTGAGATTCTCCCGGATGTGGGCTGCATTTTGGCTGATTCTTGTGCTGGAGCTTCTCGTGGTTGGAGGCCTGGCTTGCTCCAACCCCTGCTCTTGAGATTCTCCCGGATGTGTGTGCATTTTGGCTGCCTTTTGGGCTGGAGCTTCTTGGGGTTTGACGCCTGGCTTGCTCCAGCCCCTACTCTTGATATTCTCCCAGATATAGGGCTGGATTTTGGCTGCCTTTTGGGCTGGAGCTTCTCGTGGTTTGAGGCCTGGCTTGCTCCACCCCCTGCTCTTGAGATTCTCCCGGATGTGGGCTGCATTTTGGCTGCATTTTGGGATGCAGCTTCTCGTGGTTTGAGGCCTGGCTTGCTCCGCCCCCTGCTCTTGATATTGTCCCTGATGTGGGCTGGAATTTGGCTTCCTTTTGGGCTGGAGCTCCTCGTGGTTTGAGGCCTGGCTTGCTCCACCCCGTGCTCGTGATATTCTCCCGGATGTGGGCTGCATTTTTGCTGCCATGTGGGCTGGAGCTTCTCGTGGTTTGAGGCCTGGCTTGCTCCACCCCCTGCTCTTGATATTCTCCCGGGTGTGGGCTGCATTTTGGTTGCCTTTTGGGCTGGAGCTTCTCATGGTTTGAGGCCTGGCTTGCTCCACCCCCTGCTCTTGAGATTCTCCCGGATGTGGGCGGCATTTTGGCTGCATTTTGGGCTGGAGCTTTTCGCGGTTTGAGGCCTGGCTTGCTCCACCCCCTGCTCTTGAGATTCTCCCAGATGTGGGCTGGAATTTGGCTGCCTTTTGGGCTGGAGGTTCTCGTGGTTTGAGGCCTGGCTTGCTACACCCCCTGCTCTTGAGATTCTCCCAGATGTGGGCTGCATTTTGGCTGCCTTTTGGGCTGGAGCTTCTCGTGGTTTGAGGCCTGGCTTGCTCCACCCCCTGCTCTTGAGATTCTCCCGGATGTGGCCTGCATTTTGGCTGCCTTTTGGGCTGGAGCTTCTATTGTTTTGGGGCCTGGCTTGCTCCACCCCCTGCTCTTGATATTCTCCCGGATGTCGGCTCGATTTTGGCTGCCTTTTGGGCTGGAGCTTCTCACGGTTTGAGGCCTGCCTTGCGCCACCCCCTGCTCTTGATATTCTCCCGGATGTGGGCTGGATTTTGGCTACATTTTGGGCTGGAGCTTCTCGTGGTTTGAGGCCTGGCTTGCTCCACCCCCTGCTCTTGAGATTCTCCCGGTTGTGGGCTGGATTTTGGCTGCCTTTTGGGCTGGAGCTTCTCACGGTTTGAGGCCTGCCTTGTGCCACCCCCTGCTCTTGAGATTCTGCCAGATATAGTGTTGGATTTTGGCTGCGTTTTGGGCTGGAGCTTCTTGTGGTTTGAGGCCTGGCTTGCTACACCCCCTGCTCTTGAGATTCTCCCGGATGTGGGCTGCATTTTGTGTGCTATTTGGGCTGGAGCTTCTCGTGGTTTGAGGCCTGGCTTGCTCCACCCCCTGCTCTTGAGATTCTCCCGGATGTGGGCTGCATTTTGGCTGCCTTTTGGGCTGGAGCTTCTCGTGGTTTGAGGCCTGGCTTGCTCCACCCCCTGCTCTTGAGATTCTCCCGGATGTGGGCTGCATTTTGGCTGCCTTTTGGGCTGGAGCTTCTCGTGGTTTGGGGCCTGGCTTGCTCCACCCCCTGCTCTTGAGATTCTCCCAGATGTGGGCTGCATTTTGGCTGCCTTTTGGGCTGGAGCTTCTCGTGGTTTGAGGCCTGGCTTGCTCCACCCCCTGCTCTTGAGATTCTCCCGGTTGTGGGCTGCATTTTCGCTGCCTTTTGGGCTGGAGCTTCTCGTGGTTTGGGGCCTGCCTTGCTCCACCCCCTGCTCTTGATATTCTCCTGGATGTGGGCTGCATTTTGGCTGCCTTTTGGGCTGGAGCTTCTCGTGGTTTGGGGCCTGGCTTGCTCCACCCCCTGCTCTTGATATTCTCCCGGATGTGGGCTGGAATTTGGTTGCATTTTGGGCTGCAGATGCTCGTGGTTTGAGGCCTGCCTAACTCCACACCCTGCTCTTGAGATTCTCCTGGATGTGGGCTGCATTTTTGGCTGCCTTTTGGGCTGGAGGTTCTCGTGGTTTGAGGCCTGGCTTGCTCCACCCCCTGCTCTTGAGATTCTCCCAGATATAGTGTTGGATTTTGGCTGCGTTTTGGGCTGGAGCTTCTTGTGGTTTGGGGCCTGGCTTGCTCCACCCCCTGCTCTTGAGATTCTCCCGCAGGTGGGCTGGATTTTGGCTGCCTTTTGGGCTGGAGGTTCTCGTGGTTGGAGGCCTGGCTTGCTCCAACCCCTGCTCTTGAGATTCTCCCGGATGTGTGTGCATTTTGGCTGCCTTTTGGGCTGGAGCTTCTTGGGGTTTGACGCCTGGCTTGCTCCAGACCCTACTCTTGATATTCTCCCAGATATAGGGCTGGATTTTGGCTGCCTTTTGGGCTGGAGCTTCTCGTGGTTTGAGGCCTGGCTTGCTCCACCCCCTGCTCTTGAGATTCTCCCGGATGTGGGCTGCATTTTGGCTGCATTTTGGGATGCAGCTTCTCGTGGTTTGAGGCCTGGCTTGCTCCACCCCCTGCTCTTGAGATTCTCCCGGATGTGGGCTGCATTTTGGCTGCCTTATGGGCTGGAGCTTCTCATGGTTTGAGGCCTGGCTTGCTCCACCCCCTGCTCTTGAGATTCTCCCGGATGTGGGCTGGATTGTACCTGCCTTTTGGGCTGGAGCTTCTCGTGGTTTGAGGCCTGGCTTGCTCCACCCCCTGCTCTTGATATTCTCCCGGATGTGGGCTGCATTTTGGCTGCCTTTTGGGCTGGAGCTTCTCGTGGTTTGGGGCCTGGCTTGCTCCACCCCCTGCTCTTGATATTCTCCCGGATGTCGGCTGGATTTTGGCTGCCTTTTGGGCTGGAGCTTCTCGTGGTTTGAGGCCTGCCTTGCTCCACCCCCTGCTCTTGAGATTCTCCCGGATGTGGGCTGGATTGTGCCTGCCTTTTGGGCTGGAGCTTCTCGTGGTTTGAGGCCTGGCTTGCTCCACCCCCTGCTCTTGAGATTCTCCCGGAGGTGGGCTGCATTTTGGCTGCCTTTTGGGCTGGAGCTTCTATTGGTTTGGGGCCTGGCTTGCTCCACCCCCTGCTCTTGATATTCTCCCGGATGTCGGCTGGATTTTGGCTGCCTTTTGGGCTGGAGCTTCTCACGGTTTGAGGCCTGCCTTGCGCCAACCCCTGCTCTTGATATTCTCCCAGATGTGGGCTGGATTTTGGCTACATTTTGGGCTGGAGCTTCTCGTGGTTTGAGGCCTGGCTTGCTCCACCCCCTGCTCTTGAGATTCTCCCGGTTGTGGGCTGCATTTTGGCTGCCTTTTGGGCTGGAGCTTCTCGTGGTTTGAGGCCTGGCTTGCTCCACCCCCTGCTCTTGATATTCTCCTAGATATGGGCTGCATTTTTGGCTGCCTTTTGGGCTGGAGGTTCTCGTGGTTTGAGGCCTGGCTTGCTCCACCCCCTGCTCTTGAGATTCTCCCGGATGTGGGCTGCATTTTGGCTGCCTTTTGGGCTGGAGCTTCTCGTGGTTTGAGGCCTGGCTTGCTCCACCCCCTGCTCTTGATATTCTCCCTGAGGTGGGCTGGATTTTGGCTGACATATGGGCTGGAGCTTCTCATGGTTTGAGTCCTGGCTTGCTCCACCCCCTGCTCTTGAGATTCTCCCAGATGTGGGCTGGATTGTGCCTGCCTTTTGGGCTGGAGCTTCTCGTGGTTTGAGGCCTGGCTTGCTCCACCCCCTGCTCTTGAGATTCTCCCGGTTGTGGGCTGCATTTTCGCTGCATTTTGGGCTGGAGCTTCTCGTGGTTTGAGGCCTGGCTTGCTCCACCCCCTGCTCTTGATATTCTCCCGGATGTGGGCTGCATTTTGGCTGCCTTTTGGGCTGGAGCTTCTCGTGGTTTGGGGCCTGGCTTGCTCCACCCCCTGCTCTTGATATTCTCCCAGATGTGGGCTGGAATTTGGTTGCATTTTGGGCTGCAGATGCTCGTGGTTTGAGGCCTGGCTTGCTCCACCCCCTGCTCTTGAGATTCTCCCGGATGTGGGCTGCATTTTGGCTGCCTTTTGGGCTGGAGCTTCTCGTGGTTTGAGGCCTGGCTTGCTCCACCCCCTGCTCTTGAGATTCTCCCAGATATAGTGTTGGATTTTGGCTGCGTTTTGGGCTGGAGCTTCTTGTGGTTTGGGGCCTGGCTTGCTCCACCCCCTGCTCTTGAGATTCTCCCAGATGTGGGCTGCATTTTGTGTGCTATTTGGGCTGCAGCTTCTCGTGGTTGGAGGCCTGGCTTGCTCCAACCCCTGCTCTTGAGATTCTCCCGGATGTGGGCTGCATTTTGGCTGCCTTTTGGGCTGGAGCTTCTTGGGGTTTGACGCCTGGCTTGCTCCAGCCCCTACTCTTGATATTCTCCCAGATATAGGGCTGGATTTTGGCTGACTTTTGGGCTGGAGCTTCTCGTGGTTGGAGGCCTGGCTTGCTCCAACCCCTGCTCTTGAGATTCTCCCAGATATAGGGCTGGATTTTGGCTGCCTTTTGGGCTGGAGCTTCTCGTGGTTTGAGGCCTGGCTTGCTCCACCCCCTGCTCTTGAGATTCTCCCGGATGTGGGCTGCATTTTGGCTGCATTTTGGGATGCAGCTTCTCGTGGTTTGAGGCCTGGCTTGCTCCGCCCCCTGCTCTTGATATTGTCCCTGATGTGGGCTGGAATTTGGCTTCCTTTTGGGCTGGAGCTCCTCGTGGTTTGAGGCCTGGCTTGCTCCACCCCGTGCTCGTGATATTCTCCCGGATGTGGGCTGCATTTTTGCTGCCATGTGGGCTGGAGCTTCTCGTGGTTTGAGGCCTGGCTTGCTCCACCCCCTGCTCTTGATATTCTCCCGGGTGTGGGCTGCATTTTGGTTGCATTTTGGGCTGGAGCTTCTCATGGTTTGAGGCCTGGCTTGCTCCACCCCCTGCTCTTGAGATTCTCCCGGATGTGGGCGGCATTTTGGCTGCATTTTGGGCTGGAGCTTTTCGCGGTTTGAGGCCTGGCTTGCTCCACCCCCTGCTCTTGAGATTCTCCCAGATGTGGGCTGGAATTTGGCTGCCTTTTGGGCTGGAGGTTCTCGTGGTTTGAGGCCTGGCTTGCTCCACCCCCTGCTCTTGAGATTCTCCCAGATGTGGGCTGCATTTTGGCTGCCTTTTGGGCTGGAGTTTCTCGTGGTTTGAGGCCTGGCTTGCTCCACCCCCTGCTCTTGAGATTCTCCCGGATGTGGCCTGCATTTTGGCTGCATTTTGGGCTGGAGCTTCTCCTGCTTTGAGGCCTGGCTTGCTCCACCCCCTGCTCTTGAGATTCTCCCAGATGTGGGCTGCATTTTGGCTGCCTTTTGGGCTGGAGCTTCTCGTGGTTTGAGGCCTGGCTTGCTCCACCCCCTGCTCTTGAGATTCTCCCAGATATAGTGTTGGATTTTGGCTGCGTTTTGGGCTGGAGCTTCTTGTGGTTTGGGGCCTGGCTTGCTCCACCCCCTGCTCTTGAGATTCTCCCGTAGGTGGGCTGGATTTTGGCTGCCTTTTGGGCTGGAGCTTCTCGTGGTTTGAGGCCTGGATTGCTCCACCCCCTGCTCTTGAGATTCTCCCGGATGTGGGCTGGATTGTGCCTGCCTTTTGGGCTGGAGCTTCTCGTGGTTTGAGGCCTGGCTTGCTCCACCCCCTGCTCTTGAGATTCTCCCGGATGTGGGCTGCATTTTGGCTGCCTTTTGGGCTGGAGCTTCTCGTGCTTTGAGGCCTGGATTGCTCCACCCCCTGCTCTTGAGATTCTCCCGGATGTCGGCTGGATTTTGGCTGCCTTTTGGGCTGGAGCTTCTCACGGTTTGAGGCCTGCCTTGCGCCACCCCCTGCTCTTGATATTCTCCCAGATGTGGGCTGGATTTTGGCTACATTTTGGGCTGGAGCTTCTCGTGGTTTGAGGCCTGGCTTGCTCCACCCCCTGCTCTTGAGATTCTCCCGGTTGTGGGCTGCATTTTGGCTGCCTTTTGTGCTGGAGCTTCTCGTGGTTTGAGGCCTGGCTTGCTCCACCCCCTGCTCTTGATATTCTCCTAGATATGGGCTGCATTTTTGGCTGCCTTTAGGGCTGGAGGTTCTCGTGGTTTGAGGCCTGGCTTGCTCCACCCCCTGCTCTTGAGATTCTCCCGGATGTGGGCTGCATTTTGGCTGCCTTTTGGGCTGGAGCTTCTCGTGCTTTGAGGCCTGGCTTGCTCCACCCCCTGCTCTTGAGATTCTCCTGGATGTGGGCTGCATTTTGGCTGCCTTTTGGGCTGGAGCTTCTTGTGGTTTGAGGCCTGGCTTGCTCCACCCCATACTCTTGATATTCTCCCAGATATAGGGCTGGATTTTGGCTGCCTTTTGGGCTGGAGCTTCTCGTGGTTTGAGGCCTGGCTTGCTCCACCCCCTGCTCTTGAGATTCTCCCGGATGTGGGCTGCATTTTGGCTGCCTTTTGGGATGCAGCTTCTCGTGGTTTGAGGCCTGGCTTGCTCCGCCCCCTGCTCTTGATATTGTCCCTGATGTGGGCTGGAATTTGGCTTGCTTTTGGGCTGCAGCTCCTCGTGGTTTGAGGCCTGGCTTGCTCCACCCCCTGCTGTTGAGATTCTCCCAGATGTGGGCTGGAATTTGGCTGCCTTTTGGGCTGGAGCTTCTCGTGGTTTGAGGCCTGGCTTGCTCCACCCCGTGCTCGTGATATTCTCCCGGATGTGGGCTGCATTTTTGCTGCCATGTGGGCTGGAGCTTCTCGTGGTTTGAGGCCTGGCTTGCTCCACCCCCTGCTCTTGATATTCTCCCGGGTGTGGGCTGCATTTTGGTTGCCTTTTGGGCTGGAGCTTCTCATGGTTTGAGGCCTGGCTTGCTCCACCCCCTGCTCTTCAGATTCTCCCGGATGTGGGCGGCATTTTGGCTGCCTTTTGGGCTGGAGCTTCTCGTGCTTTGAGGCCTGGCTTGCTCCACCCCCTGCTCTTGAGATTCTCACTGAGGTGGGCTGGATTTTGGCTGACTTATGGGCTGGAGCTTCTCATGGTTTGAGGCCTGGCTTGCTCCACCCCCTGCTCTTGAGATTCTCCCGGATGTGGGCTGGATTGTGCCTGCCTTTTGGGCTGGAGCTTCTCATGGTTTGAGGCCTGGCTTGCTCCACCCCCTGCTCTTGAGATTCTCCCGGAGGTGGGCTGGATTGTGCCTGCCTTTTGGGCTGGAGCTTCTCGTGGTTTGAGGCCTGGCTTGCTCCACCCCCTGCTCTTGAGATTCTCCCGGATGTGGGCTGCATTTTGGCTGCCTTTTGGGCTGCAGCTCCTCGTGGTTTGAGTCCTGGCTTGCTCCACCCCCTGCTCTTGAGATTCTCCCGGATGTGGGCTGGATTGTGCCTGCCTTTTGGGCTGGAGCTTCTCGTGGTTTGGGGCCTGGCTTGCTCCAGCCCCTGCTCTTGAGATTCTCCCAGATGTGGGCTGCATTTTGGCTGCCTTTTGGGCTGGAGCTTCTCGTGGTTTGAGGCCTGGCTTGCTCCACCCCCTGCTCTTGATATTCTCCCGGATGTGGGCTGGATTTTGGCTGCCTTTTGGGCTGGAGCTTCTCGTGGTTTGAGGCCTGGCTTGCTCCACCCCCTGCTCTTGAGATTCTCCCGGTTGTGGGCTGCATTTTGGCTGCCTTTTGGGCTGGAGCTTCTCGTGGTTTGAGGCCTGCCTTGCTCCACCCCCTGCTCTTGATATTCTCCCGGATGTGGGCTGGAATTTGGTTGCATTTTGGGCTGCAGATGCTCGTGGTTTGAGGCCTGCCTTACTCCACACCCTGCTCTTGAGATTCTCCTGGATGTGGGCTGCATTTTGGCTGCCTTTTGGGATGCAGCTTCTCGTGGTTTGAGGCCTGGCTTGCTCCGCCCCCTGCTCTTGATATTGTCCCTGATGTGGGCTGGAATTTGGCTTCCTTTTGGGCTGGAGCTTCTCGTGGTTTGAGGCCTGGCTTGCTCCACCCCCTGCTGTTGAGATTCTCCCAGATGTGGGCTGGAATTTGGCTGCCTTTTGGGCTGGAGCTTCTCGTGGTTTGAGGCCTGGCTTGCTCCACCCCGTGCTCGTGATATTCTCCCGGATGTGGGCTGCATTTTTGCTGCCATGTGGGCTGGAGCTTCTCGTGGTTTGAGGCCTGGCTTGCTCCACCCCCTGCTCTTGATATTCTCCCGGGTGTGGGCTGCATTTTGGTTGCCTTTTGGGCTGGAGCTTCTCATGGTTTGAGGCCTGGCTTGCTCCACCCCCTGCTCTTCAGATTCTCCCGGATGTGGGCGGCATTTTGGCTGCCTTTTGGGCTGGAGCTTCTCGTGCTTTGAGGCCTGGCTTGCTCCACCCCCTGCTCTTGAGATTCTCCCGGATGTGGGCTGGATTGTGCCTGCCTTTTGGGCTGGAGCTTCTCATGGTTTGAGGCCTGGCTTGCTCCACCCCCTGCTCTTGAGATTCTCCCGGATGTGGGCTGGATTGTGCCTGCCTTTTGGGCTGGAGCTTCTCGTGGTTTGAGGCCTGGCTTGCTCCACCCCCTGCTCTTGAGATTCTCCCGGATGTGGGCTGCATTTTGGCTGCCTTTTGGGCTGGAGCTTCTCGTGGTTTGGGGCCTGGCTTGCTCCACCCCCTGCTCTTGATATTCTCCCGGATGTCGGCTGGATTTTGGCTGCCTTTTGGGCTGGAGCTTCTCGTGGTTTGAGGCCTGGCTTGCTCCACCCCCTGCTCTTGATATTCTCCCGGATGTGGGCTGGATTTTGGCTGCCTTTTGGGCTGGAGCTTCTCGTGGTTTGAGGCCTGCCTTGCTCCACCCCCTGCTCTTGATATTCTCCCGGTTGTGGGCTGCATTTTGGCTGCCTTTTGGGCTGGAGCTTCTCGTGGTTTGAGGCCTGGCTTGCTCCACCCCCTGCTCTTGAGATTCTCCCGGATGTGGGCTGGATTTTGGCTGCCTTTTGGGCTGGAGCTTCTCGTGGTTTGAGGCCTGGCTTGCTCCACCCCCTGCTCTTGAGATTCTCCCGGATGTGGGCTGGATTGTGCCTGCCTTTTGGGCTGGAGCTTCCCGTGGTTTGAGGCCTGGCTTGCTCCACCCCCTGCTCTTGAGATTCTCCCGGATGTGGGCTGCATTTTGGCTGCCTTTTGGGCTGGAGCTTCTCGTGCTTTGAGGCCTGGATTGCTCCACCCCCTGCTCTTGAGATTCTCCCGGATGTGGGCTGCATTTTGGCTGCCTTATGGGCTGGAGCTTCTCATGGTTTGAGGCCTGGCTTGCTCCACCCCCTGCTCTTGATATTCTCCCGGATGTGGGCTGGAATTTGGCTTCCTTTTGGGCTGGAGCTCCTCGTGGTTTGAGGCCTGGCTTGCTCCACCCCGTGCTCGTGATATTCTCCCGGATGTGGGCTGCATTTTTGCTGCCATGTGGGCTGGAGCTTCTCGTTGTTTGAGGCCTGGCTTGCTCCACCCCCTGCTCTTGATATTCTCCCGGATGTGGGCTGCATTTTGGTTGCATTTTGGGCTGGAGCTTCTCATGGTTTGAGGCCTGGCTTGCTCCACCCCCTGCTCTTGAGATTCTCCCGGATGTGGGCTGCATTTTGGCTGCATTTTGGGCTGGAGCTTTTCGCGGTTTGAGGCCTGGCTTGCTCCACCCCCTGCTCTTGAGATTCTCCCAGATGTGGGCTGGAATTTGGCTGCCTTTTGGGCTGGAGGTTCTCGTGGTTTGAGGCCTGGCTTGCTCCACCCCCTGCTCTTGAGATTCTCCCTGAGGTGGGCTGGATTTTGGCTGACTTATGGGCTGGAGCTTCTCACGGTTTGAGGCCTGGCTTGCTCCACCCCCTGCTCTTGAGATTCTCCCGGATGTGGGCTGGATTGTGCCTGCCTTTTGGGCTGGAGCTTCTCATGGTTTGAGGCCTGGCTTGCTCCACCCCCTGCTCTTGAGATTCTCCCGGATGTGGGCTGGATTGTGCCTGCCTTTTGGGCTGGAGCTTCTCGTGGTTTGAGGCCTGGCTTGCTCCACCCCCTGCTCTTGAGATTCTCCCGGATGTGGGCTGCATTTTGGCTGCCTTTTGGGCTGCAGCTCCTCGTGGTTTGAGGCCTGGCTTGCTCCACCCCCTGCTGTTGAGATTCTCCCAGATGTGGGCTGGAATTTGGCTGCCTTTTGGGCTGGAGCTTCTCGTGGTTTCAGGCCTGGCTTGCTCCACCCCGTGCTCGTGATATTCTCCCTGATGTGGGCTGCATTTTTGCTGCCATGTGGGCTGGAGCTTCTCGTGGTTTGAGGCCTGGCTTGCTCCACCCCCTGCTCTTGATATTCTCCCGGGTGTGGGCTGCATTTTGGTTGCCTTTTGGGCTGGAGCTTCTCGTGGTTTGAGGCCTGGCTTGCTCCGCCCCCTGCTCTTGATATTGTCCCTGATGTGGGCTGGAATTTGGCTTCCTTTTGGGCTGCAGCTCCTCGTGGTTTGAGGCCTGGCTTGCTCCACCCCCTGCTCTTGAGATTCTCCCGGATGTGGGCTGGATTCTGCCTGCCTTTTGGGCTGGAGCTTCTCGTGGTTTGAGGCCTGGCTTGCTCCACCCCCTGCTCTTGAGATTCTCCCGGAGGTGGGCTGGATTGTGCCTGCCTTTTGGGCTGGAGCTTCTCGTGGTTTGAGTCCTGGCTTGCTCCACCCCCTGCTCTTGAGATTCTCCCGGATGTGGGCTGGATTATGCCTGCCTTTTGGGCTGGAGCTTCTCGTGGTTTGGGGCCTGGCTTGCTCCACCACCTGCTCTTGAGATTCTCCCAGATGTGGGCTGTATTTTGGCTGCCTTTTGGGCTGGAGCTTCTCATGGTTTGAGTCCTGGCTTGCTCCACCCCCTGCTCTTGAGATTCTCCCGGATGTGGGCTGGATTGTGCCTGCCTTTTGGGCTGGAGCTTCTCGTGGTTTGAGTCCTGGCTTGCTCCACATCCTGCTCTTGAGATTCTCCCGGATGTGGGCTGGATTGTGCCTGCCTTTTGGGCTGGAGCTTCTCGTGGTTTGACGCCTGGCTTGCTCCACCCCCTGCTCTTGAGATTCTCCCAGATGTGGGCTGCATTTTGGCTGCCTTTTGGGCTGGAGCTTCTCGTGGTTTGAGGCCTGGCTTGCTCCACCCCCTGCTCTTGATATTCTCCCGGATGTGGGCTGGATTTTGGCTGCCTTTTGGGCTGGAGATTCTCGTGGTTTGAGGCCTGGCTTGCTCCACCCCCTGCTCTTGAGATTCTCCCGGTTGTGGGCTGCATTTTGGCTGCCTTTTGGGCTGGAGCTTCTCGTGGTTTGAGGCCTGCCTTGCTCCACCCCCTGCTCTTGATATTCTCCTGGATGTGGGCTGCATTTTGGCTGCCTTTTGGGCTGGAGCTTCTCGTGGTTTTGGGCCTGGCTTGCTCCACCCCCTGCTCTTGATATTCTCCCGGATGTGGGCTGGAATTTGGTTGCATTTTGGGCTGCAGATGCTCGTGGTTTGAGGCCTGCCTTACTCCACACCCTGCTCTTGAGATTCTCCTGGATGTGGGCTGCATTTTGGCTGCCTTTTGGGCTGGAGCTTCTCGTGGTTTGAGGCCTGGCTTGCTCCACCCCCTGCTCTTGAGATTCTCCCGGATGTGGGCTGCATTTTGGCTGCCTTTTGGGCTGGAGCTTCTTGTGGTTTGAGGCCTGGCTTGCTCCAGCCCCTACTCTTGATATTCTCCCAGATATAGGGCTGGATTTTGGCTGCCTTTTGGGCTGGAGCTTCTCGTGGTTTGAGGCCTGGCTTGCTCCACCCCCTGCTCTTGATATTCTCCCAGATATAGGGCTGGATTTGGCTGCCTTTTGGGCTGGAGGTTCTCGTGGTTTGAGGCCTGGCTTGCTCCACCACCTGCTCTTGAGATTCTCCCGGATGTGGGCTGCATTTTGGCTGCCTTTTGGGATGCAGCTTCTCGTGGTTTGAGGCCTGGCTTGCTCCGCCCCCTGCTCTTGATATTGTCCCTGATGTGGGCTGGAATTTGGCTTCCTTTTGGGCTGCAGCTCCTCGTGGTTTGAGGCCTGGCTTGCTCCACCCCCTGCTGTTGAGATTCTCCCAGATGTGGGCTGGAATTTGGCTGCCTTTTGGGCTGGAGCTTCTCGTGGTTTGAGGCCTGGCTTGCTCCACCCCGTGCTCGTGATATTCTCCCGGATGTGGGCTGCATTTTGGTTGCCTTTTGGGCTGGAGCTTCTCGTGGTTTGAGGCCTGGCTTGCTCCACCCCCTGCTCTTCAGATTCTCCCGGATGTGGGCGGCATTTTGGCTGCCTTTTGGGCTGGAGCTTCTCGTGCTTTGAGGCCTGGCTTGCTCCACCCCCTGCTCTTGAGATTCTCCCTGAGGTGGGCTGGATTTTGGCTGACTTATGGGCTGGAGCTTCTCATGGTTTGAGGCCTGGCTTGCTCCACCCCCTGCTCTTGAGATTCTCCCGGATGTGGGCTGGATTGTGCCTGCCTTTTGGGCTGGAGCTTCTCATGGTTTGAGGCCTGGCTTGCTCCACCCCCTGCTCTTGAGATTCTCCCGGATGTGGGCTGCATTTTGGCTGCCTTTTGGGCTGGAGCTTCTCGTGGTTTGGGGCCTGGCTTGCTCCACCCCCTGCTCTTGATATTCTCCCGGATGTCGGCTGGATTTTGGCTGCCTTTTGGGCTGGAGCTTCTCGTGGTTTGAGGCCTGCCTTGCTCCACCCCCTGCTCTTGATATTCTCCCTGAGGTGGGCTGCATTTTGGCTGCCTTTTGGGCTGGAGCTTCTCGTGGTTTGAGGCCTGGCTTGCTCCACCCCCTGCTCTTGATATTCTCCCGGATGTGGGCTGGATTGTGCCTGCCTTTTGGGCTGGAGCTTCTCGTGGTTTGAGGCCTGGCTTGCTCCACCCCCTGCTCTTGATATTGTCCCTGATGTGGGCTGGAATTTGGCTTCCTTTTGGGCTGCAGCTCCTCGTGGTTTGAGGCCTGGCTTGCTCCAACCCCTGCTGTTGAGATTCTCCCAGATGTGGGCTGGAATTTGGCTGCCTTTTGGGCTGGAGCTTCTCGTGGTTTGAGTCCTGGCTTGCTCCACCCCCTGCTCTTGATATTCTCCCGGGTGTGGGCTGCATTTTGGTTGCCTTTTGGGCTGGAGCTTCTCATGGTTTGAGGCCTGGCTTGCTCCACCCCCTGCTCTTCAGATTCTCCCGGATGTGGGCGGCATTTTGGCTGCCTTTTGGGCTGGAGCTTCTCGTGCTTTGAGGCCTGGCTTGCTCCACCCCCTGCTCTTGAGATTCTCCCTGAGGTGGGCTGGATTTTGGCTGAATAATGGGCTGGAGCTTCTCATGGTTTGAGGCCTGGCTTGCTCCACCCCCTGCTCTTGAGATTCTCCCGGATGTGGGCTGGATTGTGCCTGCCTTTTGGGCTGGAGCTTCTCATGGTTTGAGGCCTGGCTTGCTCCACCCCCTGCTCTTGAGATTCTCCCGGATGTGGGCTGGATTGTGCCTGCCTTTTGGGCTGGAGCTTCTCGTGGTTTGAGGCCTGGCTTGCTCCACCCCCTGCTCTTGAGATTCTCCCGGATGTGGGCTGCATTTTGGCTGCCTTTTGGGCTGGAGCTTCTCGTGGTTTGAGGCCTGGCTTGCTCCACCCCCTGCTCTTGATATTCTCCCTGAGGTGGGCTGGATTTTGGCTGACATATGGGCTGGAGCTTCTCATGGTTTGAGTCCTGGCTTGCTCCACCCCCTGCTCTTGAGATTCTCCCGGATGTGGGCTGGATTGTGCCTGCCTTTTGGGCTGGAGCTTCTCGTGGTTTGAGGCCTGGCTTGCTCCACCCCCTGCTCTTGAGATTCTCCCGGAGGTGGGCTGGATTGTGCCTGCCTTTTGGGCTGGAGCTTCTCGTGGTTTGAGTCCTGGCTTGCTCCACCCCCTGCTCTTGAGATTCTCCCGGATGTGGGCTGGATTGTGCCTGCCTTTTGGGCTGGAGCTTCTCGTGGTTTGGGGCCTGGCTTGCTCCACCACCTGCTCTTGAGATTCTCCCAGATGTGGGCTGCATTTTGGCTGCCTTTTGGGCTGGAGCTTCTCATGGTTTGAGTCCTGGCTTGCTCCACCCCCTGCTCTTGAGATTCTCCCGGATGTGGGCTGGATTGTGCCTGCCTTTTGGGCTGGAGCTTCTCGTGGTTTGAGTCCTGGCTTGCTCCACATCCTGCTCTTGAGATTCTCCCGGATGTGGGCTGGATTGTGCCTGCCTTTTGGGCTGGAGCTTCTCGTGGTTTGACGCCTGGCTTGCTCCACCCCCTGCTCTTGAGATTCTCCCAGATGTGGGCTGCATTTTGGCTGCCTTTTGGGCTGGAGCTTCTCGTGGTTTGAGGCCTGGCTTGCTCCACCCCCTGCTCTTGATATTCTCCCGGATGTGGGCTGGATTTTGGCTGCCTTTTGGGCTGGAGATTCTCGTGGTTTGAGGCCTGGCTTGCTCCACCCCCTGCTCTTGAGATTCTCCCGGATGTGGGCTGGATTTTGGCTGCCTTTTGGGCTGGAGCTTCTCGTGGTTTGAGGCCTGCCTTGCTCCACCCCCTGCTCTTGATATTCTCCTGGATGTGGGCTGCATTTTGGCTGCCTTTTGGGCTGGAGCTTCTCGTGGTTTGGGGCCTGGCTTGCTCCACCCCCTGCTCTTGATATTCTCCCGGATGTGGGCTGGAATTTGGTTGCATTTTGGGCTGCAGATGCTCGTGGTTTGAGGCCTGCCTTACTCCACACCCTGCTCTTGAGATTCTCCTGGATGTGGGCTGCATTTTGGCTGCCTTTTGGGCTGGAGCTTCTCGTGGTTTGAGGCCTGGCTTGCTCCACCCCCTGCTCTTGAGATTCTCCCGGATGTGGGCTGCATTTTGGCTGCCTTTTGGGCTGGAGCTTCTTGTGGTTTGAGGCCTGGCTTGCTCCAGCCCCTACTCTTGATATTCTCCCAGATATAGGGCTGGATTTTGGCTGCCTTTTGGGCTGGAGCTTCTCGTGGTTTGAGGCCTGGCTTGCTCCACCCCCTGCTCTTGATATTCTCCCAGATATAGGGCTGGATTTGGCTGCCTTTTGGGCTGGAGGTTCTCGTGGTTTGAGGCCTGGCTTGCTCCACCACCTGCTCTTGAGATTCTCCCGGATGTGGGCTGCATTTTGGCTGCCTTTTGGGATGCAGCTTCTCGTGGTTTGAGGCCTGGCTTGCTCCGCCCCCTGCTCTTGATATTGTCCCTGATGTGGGCTGGAATTTGGCTTCCTTTTGGGCTGCAGCTCCTCGTGGTTTGAGGCCTGGCTTGCTCCACCCCCTGCTGTTGAGATTCTCCCAGATGTGGGCTGGAATTTGGCTGCCTTTTGGGCTGGAGCTTCTCGTGGTTTGAGGCCTGGCTTGCTCCACCCCCTGCTCGTGATATTCTCCCGGATGTGGGCTGCATTTTGGTTGCCTTTTGGGCTGGAGCTTCTCGTGGTTTGAGGCCTGGCTTGCTCCACCCCCTGCTCTTCAGATTCTCCCGGATGTGGGCGGCATTTTGGCTGCCTTTTGGGCTGGAGCTTCTCGTGCTTTGAGGCCTGGCTTGCTCCACCCCCTGCTCTTGAGATTCTCCCTGAGGTGGGCTGGATTTTGGCTGACTTATGGGCTGGAGCTTCTCATGGTTTGAGGCCTGGCTTGCTCCACCCCCTGCTCTTGAGATTCTCCCGGATGTGGGCTGGATTGTGCCTGCCTTTTGGGCTGGAGCTTCTCATGGTTTGAGGCCTGGCTTGCTCCACCCCCTGCTCTTGAGATTCTCCCGGATGTGGGCTGCATTTTGGCTGCCTTTTGGGCTGGAGCTTCTCGTGGTTTGGGGCCTGGCTTGCTCCACCCCCTGCTCTTGATATTCTCCCGGATGTCGGCTGGATTTTGGCTGCCTTTTGGGCTGGAGGTTCTCGTGGTTTGAGGCCTGGCTTGCTCCACCCCCTGCTCTTGATATTCTCCCGGTTGTGGGCTGCATTTTGGCTGCCTTTTGGGCTGGAGCTTCTCGTGGTTTGAGGCCTGGCTTGCTCCACCCCCTGCTCTTGATATTCTCCCGGATGTGGGCTGGATTGTGCCTGCCTTTTGGGCTGGAGCTTCTCGTGGTTTCAGGCCTGGCTTGCTCCACCCCCTGCTCTTGAGATTCTCCCGGATGTGGGCTGCATTTTGGCTGCCTTTTGGGCTGGAGCTTCTCGTGGTTTGAGGCCTGGATTGCTCCACCCCCTGCTCTTGAGATTCTCCCGGATGTGGGCTGCATTTTGGCTGCCTTATGGGCTGGAGCTTCTCATGGTTTGAGGCCTGGCTTGCTCCACCCCCTGCTCTTGATATTGTCCCTGATGTGGGCTGGAATTTGGCTTCCTTTTGGGCTGGAGCTCCTCGTGGTTTGAGGCCTGGCTTGCTCCACCCCGTGCTCGTGATATTCTCCCGGATGTGGGCTGCATTTTTGCTGCCATGTGGGCTGGAGCTTCTCGTTGTTTGAGGCCTGGCTTGCTCCACCCCCTGCTCTTGATATTCTCCCGGATGTGGGCTGCATTTTGGTTGCATTTTGGGCTGGAGCTTCTCATGGTTTGAGGCCTGGCTTGCTCCACCCCCTGCTCTTGAGATTCTCCCGGATGTGGGCTGCATTTTGGCTGCATTTTGGGCTGGAGCTTTTCGCGGTTTGAGGCCTGGCTTGCTCCACCCCCTGCTCTTGAGATTCTCCCAGATGTGGGCTGGAATTTGGCTGCCTTTTGGGCTGGAGGTTCTCGTGGTTTGAGGCCTGGCTTGCTCCACCCCCTGCTCTTGAGATTCTCCCGGATGTGGCCTGCATTTTGGCTGCCTTTTGGGCTGGAGCTTCTCGTGGTTTGAGGCCTGGCTTGCTCCACCCCCTGCTCTTGAGATTCTCCCAGATGTGGGCTGCATTTTGGCTGCCTTTTGGGCTGGAGCTTCTCGTGGTTTGAGGCCTGGCTTGCTCCACCCTCTGCTCTTGAGATTCTCCCGGATGTGGGCTGCATTTTGGCTGCCTTATGGGCTGGAGCTTCTCATGGTTTGAGGCCTGGCTTGCTCCACCCCCTGCTCTTGAGATTCTCCCGGATGTGGGCTGGATTGTGCCTGCCTTTTGGGCTGGAGCTTCTCGTGGTTTGAGGCCTGGCTTGCTCCACCACCTGCTCTTGAGATTCTCCCGGATGTCGGCTGGATTTTGGCTGCCTTTTGGGCTGGAGCTTCTCGTGGTTTGAGGCCTGGATTGCTCCACCCCCTGCTCTTGAGATTCTCCCGCAGGTGGGCTGGATTTTGGCTGCCTTTTGGGCTGGAGCTTCTCGTGGTTTGAGGCCTGGCTTGCTCCACCCCCTGCTCTTGAGATTCTCCCGGTTGTGGGCTGCATTTTGGCTGCCTTTTGGGCTGGAGCTTCTCGTGCTTTGAGGCCTGGCTTGCTCCAACCCCTGCTCTTGAGATTCTCCCAGATATAGTGTTGGATTTTGGCTGCGTTTTGGGCTGGAGCTTCTTGTGGTTTGGGGCCTGCCTTGCTCCACCCCCTGCTCTTGAGATTCTCCCGCATGTGGGCTTCTTTTTGGCTGCCTTTAGGGCTGGAGCTTCTCGTGGTTTTTTGACCTGGCTTGCTCCACCCCCTGCTCTTGAGATTCTCCCGGTTGTGGGCTGCATTTTGGCTGCCTTTTGGGCTGGAGCTTCTCGTGGTTTGAGGCCTGGCTTGCTCCACCCCCTGCTCTTGATATTCTCCTGGATGTGGGCTGCATTTTGGCTGCCTTTTGGGCTGGAGCTTCTCGTGGTTTGGGGCCTGGCTTGCTCCACCCCCTGCTCTTGATATTCTCCCGGATGTGGGCTGGAATTTGGCTGCATTTTGGGCTGCAGATGATCGTGGTTTGAGGCCTGCCTTACTCCACACCCTGCTCTTGAGATTCTCCTGGATGTGGGCTGCATTTTGGCTGCCTTTTGGGCTGGAGCTTCTCGTGGTTTGAGGCCTGGCTTGCTCCACACCCTGCTCTTGAGATTCTCCCGGATGTGGGCTGCATTTTGGCTGCCTTTTGGGCTGGAGCTTCTTGTGGTTTGAGGCCTGGCTTGCTCCAGCCCCTACTCTTGATATTTTCCCAGATATAGGGCTGGATTTTGCTGCCTTTTGGGCTGGAGGTTCTCGTGGTTTGAGGCCTGGCTTGCTCCACCACCTGATCTTGAGATTCTCCCGGATGTGGGCTGCATTTTGGCTGCCTTTTGGGCTGCAGCTCCTCGTGGTTTGAGGCCTGGCTTGCTCCACCCCCTGCTCTTGAGATTCTCCCAGATGTGGGCTGGAATTTGGCTGCCTTTTGGGCTGGAGCTTCTCGTGGTTTGAGGCCTGGCTTGCTCCACCCCGTGCTCGTGATATTCTCCCGGATGTGGGCTGCATTTTTGCTGCCATGTGGGCTGGAGCTTCTCGTGGTTTGAGGCCTGGCTTGCTCCACCCCCTGCTCTTGATATTCTCCCGGGTGTGGGCTGCATTTTGGTTGCCTTTTGGGCTGGAGCTTCTCATGGTTTGAGGCCTGGCTTGCTCCACCCCCTGCTCTTCAGATTCTCCCGGATGTGGGCGGCATTTTGGCTGCCTTTTGGGCTGGAGCTTCTCGTGCTTTGAGGCCTGGCTTGCTCCACCCCCTGCTCTTGAGATTCTCCCTGAGGTGGGCTGGATTTTGGCTGACTTACGGGCTGGAGCTTCTCATGGTTTGAGGCCTGGCTTGCTCCACCCCCTGCTCTTGAGATTCTCCCGGATGTGGCCTGGATTGTGCCTGCCTTTTGGGCTGGAGCTTCTCATGGTTTGAGGCCTGGCTTGCTCCACCCCCTGCTCTTGAGATTCTCCCGGATGTGGGCTGGATTGTGCCTGCCTTTTGGGCTGGAGCTTCTCGTGGTTTGAGGCCTGGCTTGCTCCACCCCCTGCTCTTGAGATTCTCCCGGATGTGGGCTGCATTTTGGCTGCCTTTTGGGCTGGAGCTTCTCGTGGTTTGGGGCCTGGCTTGCTCCACCCCCTGCTCTTGATATTCTCCCGGATGTCGGCTGGATTTTGGCTGCCTTTTGGGCTGGAGCTTCTCGTGGTTTGAGGCCTGGCTTGCTCCACCCCCTGCTCTTGATATTCTCCCGGATGTGGGCTGGATTTTGGCTGCCTTTTGGGCTGGAGCTTCTCGTGGTTTGAGGCCTGCCTTGCTCCACCCCCTGCTCTTGATATTCTCCCGGTTGTGGGCTGCATTTTGGCTGCCTTTTGGGCTGGAGCTTCTCGTGGTTTGAGGCCTGGCTTGCTCCACCCCCTGCTCTTGAGATTCTCCCGGATGTGGGCTGCATTTTGGCTGCCTTTTGGGCTGGAGCTTCTCATGGTTTGAGGCCTGGCTTGCTCCACCCCCTGCTCTTGAGATTCTCCCGGATGTGGGCTGGATTGTGCCTGCCTTTTGGGCTGGAGCTTCTCGTGGTTTGAGGCCTGGCTTGCTCCACCCCCTGCTCTTGAGATTCTCCCGGATGTGGGCTGCATTTTGGCTGCCTTTTGGGCTGGAGCTTCTCGTGGTTTGAGGCCTGGCTTGCTCCACCCCCTGCTCTTGAGATTCTCCCTGAGGTGGGCTGGATTTTGGCTGACTTATGGGCTGGAGCTTCTCATGGTTTGAGGCCTGGCTTGCTCCACCCCCTGCTCTTGAGATTCTCCCGGATGTGGGCTGCATTTTGGCTGCCTTTTGGGCTGGAGCTTCTCTTGGTTTGGGGCCTGGCTTGCTCCACCCCCTGCTCTTGATATTCTCCCGGATGTCGGCTGGATTTTGGCTGCCTTTTGGGCTGGAGCTTCTCACGGTTTGAGGCCTGGCTTGCTCCACCCCCTGCTCTTGAGCTTCTCCCGGATGTGGGCTGGATTTTGGCTGCCTTTTGGGCTGGAGCTTCTCGTGGTTTGAGGCCTGGCTTGCTCCACCCCCTGCTCTTGAGATTCTCTTCCATGTGGGCTGCATTTTGGCTGCCTTTTGGGCTGGAGCTTCTCGTGGTTTGAGGCCTGGCTTGCTCCACCCCCTGCTCTTGAGATTCTCCCGGATGTGGGCTGCATTTTGGCTGCCTTTTGGGCTGGAGCTTCTCGTGGTTTGAGGCCTGGCTTGCTCCACCCCCTGCTCTTGATATTCTCCCAGATATAGGTCTGGATTTTGGCTGCCTTTTGGGATGCAGCTTCCCGTGGTTTGAGGCCTGGCTTGCTCCGCCCCCTGCTCTTGATATTGTCCCTGATGTGGGCTGTAATTTGGCTTCCTTTTGGGCTGGAGCTCCTCGTGGTTTGAGGCCTGGCTTGCTCCACCCCGTGCTCGTGATATTCTCCCGGATGTGGGCTGCATTTTTGCTGCCATGTGGGCTGGAGCTTCTCGTGGTTTGAGGCCTGGCTTGCTCCACCCCCTGCTCTTGATATTCTCCCGGGTGTGGGCTGCATTTTGGTTGCCTTTTGGGCTGGAGCTTCTCATGGTTTGAGGCCTGGCTTGCTCCACCCCCTGCTCTTGAGATTCTCCCGGATGTGGGCGGCATTTTGGCTGCCTTTTGGGCTGGAGCTTCTCGTGCTTTGAGGCCTGGCTTGCTCCACCCCCTGCTCTTGAGATTCTCCCGGATGTGGGCTGCATTTTGGCTTCCTTTTGGGCTGGAGCTTCTCGTGGTTTGAGGCCTGGCTTGCTCCACCCCCTGCTCTTGAGATTCTCCCTGAGGTGGGCTGGATTTTGGCTGACTTATGGGCTGGAGCTTCTCATGGTTTGAGGCCTGGCTTGCTCCACCCCCTGCTCTTGAGATTCTCCCGTATGTGGGCTGGATTGTGCCTGCCTTTTGGGCTGGAGCTTCTCGTGGTTTGAGGCCTGGCTTGCTCCACCCCCTGCTCTTGAGATTCTCCCGGATGTGGGCTGCATTTTGGCTGCCTTTTGGGCTGGAGCTTCTCACGGTTTGAGGCCTGCCTTGCTCCACCCCCTGCTCTTGATATTCTCCCGGATGTGGGCTGGATTTTGGCTGACTTTTGGGCTGGAGCTTCTCGTGGTTTGACGCCTGGCTTGCTCCACACCCTGCTCTTGATATTCTCCCGGTTGTGGGCTGCATTTTGGCTGCCTTTTGGGCTGGAGCTTCTCGTGGTTTGAGGCCTGGCTTGCTCCACACCCTGCTCTTGAGATTCTCCCGGATGTGGGCTGCATTTTGGCTGCCTTTTGGGCTGGAGCTTCTCGTGGTTTGAGGCCTGGCTTGCTCCACACCCTGCTCTTGAGATTCTCCTGGATATGGGCTGCATTTTTGGCTGCCTTTTGGGCTGGAGCTTCTCGAGGTTTGAGGCCTGCCTTGCTCCACCCCCTGCTCTTGAGATTCTCCCGGATGTGGGCTGCATTTTGGCTGCCTTTTGGGCTGGAGCTTCTCGTGGTTTGAGGCCTGGCTTGCTCCACCCCCTGCTCTTGAGATTCTCCCAGATGTGGGCTGGAATTTGGCTTCCTTTTGGGCTGGAGCTCCTCGTGGTTTGAGGCCTGGCTTGCTCCACCCCCTTTCTCTTGAGATCTCCCCTATGTGGGCTGGAATTTGGCTTCGTTTTGGGCAGGAGCTTCTCGTGGTTTGAGTCCTGGCTTTCTCCACCCCCTGCTCTTGATATTCTTCCGCATGTGGCTGTATTTTGGCTGTCTTTTGGGCTGGAGCTTCTCATGGTTTGAGGCCTGGCTTGCACCACTCCCTGCTCTTGAGATTCTCCCCCATGTGGCCTGCATTTTGGCTGCCTTTTGGGCTGGAGCTTCTCATGGTTTGAGGCCTGGCTTTCTCCACCCCCTGCTGTTGATATTCTCCCGGATGTGGGCTGCATTTTGGCTGCCTTTTGGGCTGAAGCTTCTCATGGTTTGAGGCCTGGCTTGCTCCGCCCCCTGCTCTTGATATTGTCCCTGATGTGGGCTGGAATTTGGCTTCATTTTGGGCTGGAGCTTCTCGTAGTTTGAGGCCTGGCTTGCTCCACCCCCTGCTGTTGAGATTCTCCCAGATGTGGGCTGGAATTTGGCTTCCTTTTGGGCAGGAGCTTCTCGTGGTTTGAGGCCTGGCTTGCTCCACCCCCTGCTCTTGAGATTCTCCCAGATGTGGAATGCATTTTTGCTGACATGTGGGCTGGAGTTTCTCGTGGTTTGAATCCTGGCTTGCTCCACCCCTTGCTCTTGAGATTCTCCCGGGTGTGGGCTGCATTTTGGTTGCCTTTTGGGCTGGAGCTTCTCATGGTTTGAGGCCTGGATTGCTCCACCCCCTGCTCTTCAGATTCTCCCGCATGTGGGCGGCATTTTGGCTGCCTTTTGGGCTGGAGCTTTTCGCGGTTTGAGGCCTGGCTTGCTCCACCCCCTGCTCTAGAGATTCTCTCGGATGTGGGCTGCATTTTGGCTGCCTTTTGGGCTGGAGCTTCTCGTGGTTTGAGGCCTGGCTTGCTCCACCCCCTGCTCTTGAGATTCTCCCGGATGTGGGCTGGATTTTGTCTGCCTTTTTGGGCTGCAGATGCTCGTGGTTTGAGGCCTGGCTTGCTCCACCCCCTGCTCTTGAGATTCTCCCGGTTGTGGGCTGCATTTTGGCTTCCTTTTGGGCTGGAGCTTTTCGTGGTTTGAGGCCTGCCTTGCTCCACCCCCTGCTCTTGATATTCTCCCGGATGTGGGCTGGATTTTGGGTGCATTTTGGGCTGGAGCTTCTCGTTGTTTGAGGCCTGGCTTGCTCCACCCCCTGCTCTTGAGATTCTCCCGCAGGTGGGCTGGATTTTGTGTGCTATTTGGGCTGGAGCTTCTCGTGGTTTCAGGCCTGGCTTGCTCCACCCCCTGCTCTTGAGATTCTCCCGGATATGGGCTGCATTTTGGCTGCCTTTTGGGCTGGAGCTTCTCGTGGTTTGAGGCCTGGCTTGCTCCACCCCCTGCTCTTGAGATTCTCCCTGAGGTGGGCTGGATTTTGGCTGAATTATGGGCTGGAGCTTCTCATGGTTTGAGGCCTGGCTTGCTCCACCCTCTGCTCTTGATATTCTCCTGGATGTGGGCTGAATTTTGGCTGCTTTTAGGGCTGGAGCTTCTCGTGGTTTGAGGCCTGGCTTGCTCCACCCCCTGCTCTTGAAATTGTCCCAGATGTGGGCTGCATTTTGGCTGCCTTTTGGGCTGGAGCTTCTCGTGGTTTGAGGCCTGGCTTGCTCCAACCCCTGCTCTTGATATTATCTTTTATGTGGGCTTCATTTTGGCTGCCTTTTGGGCTGGAGCTTCTCGTGGTTTGGGGCCTGCCTTGCTCCAGCCACTGCTCTTGATATTCTCCAGGATGTGGGCTGGATTTTGGCTTATTTTTGGGCTGGAGCTTCTCAGGGTTTGAGGCCTGGCTTGCTCCACCCCCTGCTCTTGAGATTCTCCTGGATGTGGGCTGCATTTTGGCTGCCTTTTGGGCTGGATCTTCACAAGGTTTGAGGCCTGGCTTGCGACAAACTCTGCCATTGAGATAGTCCCGGAGATGGGCTGCACTTTGGCTGATTCTTGGGCTGGAGCTTCTCGTGGTTTGAGGCCTGGCTTTCTCCACCCTCTGCTCTTGAGATTCTCCCGGATGTGGGCTGGATTTTGGCTCCCTTTTGGGCTGGAGCTTCTCATGGTTTGAGGCCTTGCTTGCTCCACCTCCTGCTCTTGAGATTCTCCCTGAGGTGGGCTGCATTTTGGCTGCCTTTTGGGATGGAGCTTCTCATGGTTTGAGGCCTGGCTTGCTCCACCCCCTGCTCTTGAGATTCTCCCGGATGTGGGCTGCATTTTGGCTGCCTTTTGGGCTGGAGCTTGTTGTGGTTTGAGGCCTGGCTTGCTCCACCCCTTGCTCTTGAGATTCTCCCGGATGTGAGCTGCATTTTGGCTGCCTTTTGGCCTGGAGCTTCTCGTGGTTTGAGGCCTGGATTGCTGCACTCCCTGCTCTTGATAATCTCCCGGAGGTGGGCTGCATTTTGGCTGCCTTTTGGGCTGGAGCTTCTCGTGGTTTGAGGCCTGGCTTGCTCCACCCCCTGCTCTTGAGATTCTCCCGGATGTGGCCTGCATTTTGGCTGCCTTTTGGGCTGGAGCTTCTCGAGGTTTGAGGCCTGGCTTGCTCCACCCCCTGCCCTTGATATTCTCCCGGAGGTGGGCTGGATTTTGGCTGCATTTTGGGCTGGAGAGTCTCGTGGTTTGAGGCCTGGCTTGCTCCAACCCCTGCTCTTGAGATTCTCCCGGATGTGGGCTACATTTTGGCTGCCTTTTGGGCTGGAGATTCTCATGGTTTGAGGCCTGGCTTGCTCCACCCCCTGCTCTTGAGATTCTCCCGGATGTGGGCTGCATTTTGGCTGCCTTTTGGCCTGGAGCTTCTCGTGGTTTGAGGCCTGGATTGCTGCACTCCCTGCTCTTGATAATCTCCCGGAGGTGGGCTGCATTTTGGCTGCCTTTTGGGCTGGAGCTTCTCGTGGTTTGAGGCCTGGCTTGCTCCACCCCCTGCTCTTGAGATTCTCCCGGATGTGGCCTGCATTTTGGCTGCCTTTTGGGCTGGAGCTTCTCGAGGTTTGAGGCCTGGCTTGCTCCACCCCCTGCCCTTGATATTCTCCCGGAGGTGGGCTGGATTTTGGCTGCATTTTGGGCTGGAGAGTCTCGTGGTTTGAGGCCTGGCTTGCTCCACCCCCTGCTCTTGAGATTCTCCCGGATGTGGGCTACATTTTGGCTGCCTTTTGGGCTGGAGATTCTCATGGTTTGAGGCCTGGCTTGCTCCACCCCCTGCTCTTGAGATTCTCCCGGATGTGGGCTGCATTTTGGCTGCCTTTTGGGCTGGAGCTTCTCGTGGTTTGAGGCCTGGCTTGCTCCACCCCCTGCTCTTGATATTCTCCCGGAGGTGGGCTGCATTTTGGCTGCCTTTAGGGCTGGAGCTTCTCATGGTTTGGGGCCTGGCTTGCTCCACCCTCTGCTCTTGATATTCTCCTGGATATGGGCTGAATTTTGGCTGCTTTTAGGGCTGGAGCTTCTCGTGGTTTGAGGCCTGGCTTGCTCCACCCCCTGCTCTTGAAATTGTCCCAGATGTGGGCTGCATTTTGGCTGCCTTTTGGGCTGGAGCTTCTCGTGGTTTGGGGCCTGGCTTTCTCCAACCACTGCTCTTGATATTATCTTTTATGTGGGCTTCATTTTGGCTGTCTTTTGGGCTGGAGCTTCTCGTGGTTTGGGGCCTGCCTTGCTCCACCCTCTGCTCTTTATATTCTCCCGGATGTGGGCTGCTTTTTGGCTGCCTTTTGGGCTGGAGCTTCTCGAGGTTTGAGGCCTGGCTTGCTCCACCCTCTGCTCTTGAGATTCTCCCGGATGTGGGCTGCATTTTGGCTGCCTTTTGGGCTGGAGCTTCTCGTGGTTTGAGGCCTGGATTGCTGCACCCCCTGCTCTTGATTATCTCCCGGAGGTGGGCTGCATTTTGGCTGCCTTTTGGGCTGGAGCTTCTCGTGGTTTGAGGCCTGGCTTGCTCCACCCCCTGCTCTTTATATTCTCCCGGATGTGGGCTGCATTTTGGCTGCCTTTTGGGCTGGAGCTTCTCGAGGTTTGAGGCCTGGCTTGCTCCACCCCCTGCTCTTGAGATTCTCCCGCATGTGGGCTGGATTGTGCCTGCCTTTTGGGCTGGATCTTCTCGTGGTTTGAGGCCTGGCTTGCTCCACCCCCTGCTCTTGAGATTCTCCCGGATGTGGGCTGCATTTTGGCTGCCTTTTGGGCTGGAGCTTCTCGTGGTTTGGGGCCTGGCTTGCTCCACCCTCTGCTCTTGAGATTCTCCCGGATGTGGGCTGGATTTTGGCTGCCTTTTGGGCTGGAGCTTCTCGTGGTTTGAGGCCTGGCTTGCTCCACCCCCTGCTCTTGAGATTCTCCCGGATGTGGGCTGCATTTTGGCTGCCTTTTGGGCTGGAGCTTCTTGTGGTTTGAGGCCTGGCTTGCTCCAGCCCCTACTCTTGATATTCTCCCAGATATAGGGCTGGATTTTGGCTGCCTTTTGGGCTGGAGCTTCTCATGGTTTGAGGCCTGGCTTGCTCCAGCCCCTACTCTTGATATTCTCCCAGATATAGGGCTGGATTTTGGCTGCCTTTTGGGCTGGAGCTTCTCGTGGTTTGAGGCCTGGATTGCTGCACCCCCTGCTCTTGATAATCTCCCGGAGGTGGGCTGCATTTTGGCTGCCTTTTGGGCTGGAGCTTCTCGTGGTTTGAGGCCTGGCTTGCTCCACCCCCTGCTCTTTATATTCTCCCGGATGTGGGCTGCATTTTGGCTGCCTTTTGGGCTGGAGCTTCTCGAGGTTTGAGGCCTGGCTTGCTCCACCCCCTGCTCTTGAGATTCTCCCAGATGTGGGCTGGATTGTGCCTGCCTTTTGGGCTGGATCTTCTCGTGGTTTGAGGCCTGGCTTGCTCCACCCCCTGCTCTTGAGATTCTCCCGGATGTGGGCTGCATTTTGGCTGCCTTTTGGGCTGGAGCTCCTCGTGGTTTGGGGCCTGGCTTGCTCCACCCTCTGCTCTTGAGATTCTCCCGGATGTGGGCTGCATTTTGGCTGCCTTTTGGGCTGGAGCTTCTCGTGGTTTGAGGCCTGGCTTGCTCCACCCCCTGCTCTTGAGATTCTCCCAGATGTGGGCTGCATTTTGGCTGCCTTTTGGGCTGGAGCTTCTCGAGGTTTGAGGCCTGGCTTGCTCCACCCCCTGCTCTTGAGATTCTCCCGGATGTGGGCTGGATTGTGCCTGCCTTTTGGGCTGGATCTTCTCGTGGTTTGAGGCCTGGCTTGCTCCACCCCCTGCTCTTGAGATTCTCCCGGATGTGGGCTGCATTTTGGCTGCATTTTGGGCTGGAGCTTCTCGTGGTTTGGGGCCTGGCTTGCTCCACCCCCTGCTCTTGAGATTCTCCCAGATGTGGGCTGCATTTTGGCTGCCTTTTGGGCTGGAGCTTCTCGTGGTTTGAGGCCTGGCTTGCTCCACCCCCTGCTCTTGAGATTCTCCCGGATGTGGGCTGCATTTTGGCTGCCTTTTGGGCTGGAGCTTCTTGTGGTTTGAGGCCTGGCTTGCTCCAGCCCCTACTCTTGATATTCTCCCAGATATAGAGCTGGAATTTGGCTGCCTTTTGGGCTGGAGCTTCTCATGGTTTGGGGCCTGGCTTGCTCCACCCCCTGCTCTTTATATTCTCCCGGATGTGGGCTGCATTTTGGCTGCCTTTTGGGCTGGAGCTTCTCGAGGTTTGAGGCCTGGCTTGCTCCACCCCCTGCTCTTGAGATTCTCCCGGATGTGGGCTGGATTGTGCCTGCCTTTTGGGCTGGAGCTTCTCGTGGTTTGGGGCCTGGCTTGCTCCACCCCCTGCTCTTGAGATTCTCCCAGATGTGGGCTGCATTTTGGCTGCCTTTTGGGCTGGAGCTTCTCGTGGTTTGAGGCCTGGCTTGCTCCACCCCCTGCTCTTGAGATTCTCCCGGAGGTGGGCTGCATTTTGGCTGCCTTTTGGGCTGGAGCTTCTTGTGGTTTGAGGCCTGGCTTGCTCCAGCCCCTACTCTTGATATTCTCCCAGATATAGGGCTGGATTTTGGCTGCCTTTTGGGCTGGAGCTTCTCATGGTTTGGGGCCTGGCTTGCTCCACCCCCTGCACTTGAGATTCTCCCGGATGTGGGCTGCATTTTGGCTGCCTTTTGGGCTGGAGCTTCTCGTGGTTTGAGGCCTGGCTTGCTCCACCCCCTGCTCTTGATATTCTCCCAGATATAGGGCTGGATTTTGGCTGCCTTTTGGGCTGGAGCTTCTCGTGGTTTGAGGCCTGGCTTGCTCCACCCCCTGCTCTTGAGATTCTCCCGGATGTGGGCTGCATTTTGGCTGACATTTGGGATGCAGCTTCCCTTGGTTTGAGGCCTGGCTTGCTCCGCCCCCTGCTCTTGATATTGTCCCTGATGTGGGCTGTAATTTGGCTTCCTTTTGGGCTGGAGCTCCTCGTGGTTTGAGGCCTGGCTTGCTCCACCCCGTGCTCGTGATATTCTCCCGGATGTGGGCTGCATTTTTGCTGCCATGTGGGCTGGAGCTTCTCGTGGTTTGAGGCCTGGCTTGCTCCACCCCCTGCTCTTGATATTCTCCCGGGTGTGGGCTGCATTTTGGTTGCGTTTTGGGCTGGAGCTTCTCATGGTTTGAGGCCTGGCTTGCTCCACCCCCTCCTCTTGAGATTCTCCCGGATGTGGGCGGCATTTTGGCTGCCTTTTGGGCTGGAGCTTCTCGTGGTTTGAGGCCTGGCTTGCTCCACCCCCTGCTCTTGAGATTCTCCCAGATATAGTGTTGGATTGTGGCTGCGTTTTGGGCTGGAGCTTCTTGTGGTTTGTGGCCTGGCTTGCTCCACCCCCTGCTCTTGAGATTCTCCCGCAGGTGGGCTGGATTTTGTGTGCTATTTGGGCTGGAGCTTCTTGTGGTTTCAGGCCTGGCTTTCTCCACCCCCTGCTCTTGAGATTCTCCCGGATGTGGGCTGCATTTTGGCTGCATTTTGGGCTGGAGCTTCTCGTGGTTGGAGGCCTGGCTTGCTCCACCCCCTGCTCTTGAGATTCTCCCGGATGTGGGCTGCATTTTGGCTGCCTTTTGGGCTGGAGCTTCTTGTGGTTTGAGGCCTGGTTTGCTCCACCCCCTGCTCTTGATATTCTCCCGGATGTGGGCTGGATTGTGCCTGCCTTTTGGGCTGGAGCTTCTCGTGGTTTGAGGCCTGGCTTGCTCCACCCCCTGCTCTTGAGATTCTCCCGGATGTGGGCTGCATTTTGGCTGACTTTTGGGCTGGAGCTTCTCGTGGTTTGGGGCCTGCCTTGCTCCACCCCCTGCTCTTGAGATTCTCCCGGATGTCGGCTGGATTTTGGCTGACTTTTGGGCTGGAGCTTCTCGTGGTTTGAGGCCTGGCTTGCTCCACCCCCTGCTCTTGAGATTCTCCCGGATGTGGGCTGCATTTTGGCTGCCTTTTGGGCTGGAGCTTCTCGTGGTTTGAGGCCTGGCTTGCTCCACCCCCTGCTCTTGAGATTCTCCCGCATGTGGGCTGCATTTTGGCTGCCTGTTGGGCTGGAGCTTCTCGTGCTTTGAGGCCTGGCTTGCTCCACCCCCTGCTCTTGAGATTCTCCCGCAGGTGGGCTGGATTTTGTGTGCTATTTGGGCTGGAGCTTCTCGTGGTTTCAGGCCTGGCTTGCTCCACCCCCTGCTCTTGAGATTCTCCCGGATGTGGGCTGGATTGTGCCTGCCTTTTGGGCTGGAGCTTCTCGTGGTTTGAGGCTTGGCTTGCTCCACCCCCTGCTCTTGAGATTCTCCCGGATGTGGGCTGCATTTTGGCTGCCTTTTGGGCTGGAGCTTCTCGTGGTTTGGGGCCTGGCTTGCTCCACCCCCTGCTCTTGAGATTCTCCTGGATGTGGGCTGCATTTTGGCTGCCTTTAGGGCTGGAGCTTCTCGTGGTTTGGGGCCTGGCTTGCTCCACCCCCTGCTCTAGAGATTCTCCCGGATGTCGGCTGGATTTTGGCTGCCATTTGGGCTGGAGCTTCTCACGGTTTGAGGCCTGCCTTGCTCCACCCCCTGCTCTTGATATTCTCCCGGATGTGGGCTGGATTTTGGCAGCATTTTGGGCTGGAGCTTCTCGTGGTTTGAGGCCTGGCTTGCTCCACCCTCTGCTCTTGATATTCTCCCGGTTGTGGGCTGAATTTTGGCTGCCTTTTGGGCTGGAGCTTCTCGTGGTTTGAGGCCTGGCTTGCTCCACCCCCTGCTCTTTATATTCTCCCGGATGTGGGCTGGATTTTGGCTGCCTTTAGGGCTGGAGCTTCTCATGGTTTGAGGCCTGGCTTGCTCCACCCTCTGCTCTTGATATTCTCCTGGATGTGGGCTGAATTTTGGCTGCTTTTAGGGCTGGAGCTTCTCGTGGTTTGAGGCCTGGCTTGCTCCACCCCCTGCTCTTGAAATTGTCCCAGATGTGGGCTGCATTTTGGCTGCCTTTTGGGCTGGAGCTTCTCGTGGTTTGAGGCCTGGCTTGCTCCAACCCCTGCTCTTGATATTATCTTTTATGTGGGCTTCATTTTGGCTGCCTTTTGGGCTGGAGCTTCTCGTGGTTTGGGGCCTGCCTTGCTCCAGCCACTGCTCTTGATATTCTCCAGGATGTGGGCTGGATTTTGGCTTATTTTTGGGCTGGAGCTTCTCAGGGTTTGAGGCCTGGCTTGCTCCACCCCCTGCTCTTGAGATTCTCCCGGATGTGGGCTGCATTTTGGCTGCCTTTTGGGCTGGATCTTCACAAGGTTTGAGGCCTGGCTTGCGCCAAACTCTGCCATTGAGATAGTCCCGGAGATGGGCTGCATTTTGGCTGATTCTTGGGCTGGAGCTTCTCGTGGTTTGAGGCCTGGCTTTCTCCACCCTCTGCTCTTGAGATTCTCCCGGATGTGGGCTGGATTTTGGCTCCCTTTTGGGCTGGAGCTTCTCATGGTTTGAGGCCTTGCTTGCTCCACCTCCTGCTCTTGAGATTCTCCCTGAGGTGGGCTGCATTTTGGCTGCCTTTTGGGATGGAGCTTCTCATGGTTTGAGGCCTGGCTTGCTCCACCCCCTGCTCTTGAGATTCTCCCGGATGTGGGCTGCATTTTGGCTGCCTTTTGGGCTGGAAATTCTTGTGGTTTGAGGCCTGGCTTGCTCCACCCCTTGCTCTTGAGATTCTCCCGGATGTGAGCTGCATTTTGGCTGCCTTTTGGCCTGGAGCTTCTCGTGGTTTGAGGCCTGGATTGCTGCACTCCCTGCTCTTGATAATCTCCCGGAGGTGGGCTGCATTTTGGCTGCCTTTTGGGCTGGAGCTTCTCGTGGTTTGAGGCCTGGCTTGCTCCACCCCCTGCTCTTGAGATTCTCCCGGATGTGGCCTGCATTTTGGCTGCCTTTTGGGCTGGAGCTTCTCGAGGTTTGAGGCCTGGCTTGCTCCACCCCCTGCCCTTGATATTCTCCCGGAGGTGGGCTGGATTTTGGCTGCATTTTGGGCTGGAGAGTCTCGTGGTTTGAGGCCTGGCTTGCTCCACCCCCTGCTCTTGAGATTCTCCCGGATGTGGGCTGGATTGTGCCTGCCTTTTGGGCTGGAGATTCTCATGGTTTGAGGCCTGGCTTGCTCCACCCCCTGCTCTTGAGATTCTCCCGGATGTGGGCTGCATTTTGGCTGCCTTTTGGGCTGGAGCTTCTCGTGGTTTGAGGCCTGGCTTGCTCCACCCCCTGCTCTTGATATTCTCCCGGAGGTGGGCTGCATTTTGGCTGCCTTTAGGGCTGGAGCTTCTCATGGTTTGGGGCCTGGCTTGCTCCACCCTCTGCTCTTGATATTATCTTTTCTGTGGGCTTCATTTTGGCTGCCTTTTGGGCTGGAGCTTCTCGTGGTTTGGGGCCTGCCTTGCTCCACCCTCTGCTCTTGATATTCTCCAGGATGTGGGCTGGATTTTGGCTTATTTTTGGGCTGGAGCTTCTCATGGTTTCAGGCCTGGCTTGCTCCACTCCCTGCTCTTGAGATTCTCCCGGATGTGGGCTGCATTTTGGCTGCCTTTTGGGCTGGATCTTCACAAGGTTTGAGGCCTGGCTTGCTCTAAACTCTGCCATTGAGATTGTCCCGTAGATGGGCTGCATTTTGGCTGATTCTTGGGCTGGAGCTTCTCGTGGTTTGAGGCCTGGCTTTCTCCACCCTCTGCTCTTGAGATTCTCCCGGATGTGGGCTGGATTTTGGCTCCCTTTTGGGCTGGAGCTTCTCATGGTTTGAGGCCTGGCTTGCTCCACCCCCTGCTCTTGAGATTCTCTTGGATGTGGGCTGCATTTTGGCTGCCTTTTGGGCTGGAGCTTCTCATGGTTTGAGGCCTGGCTTGCTCCACCCCCTGCTCTTGATAATCTCCCGGAGGTGGGCTGCATTTTGGCTGCCTTTTGGGCTGGAGCTTCTCGTGGTTTGAGGCCTGGCTTGCTCCACCCCCTGCTCTTTATATTCTCCCGGATGTGGGCTGCATTTTGGCTGCCTTTTGGGCTGGAGCTTCTTGTGGTTTGAGGCCTGGCTTGCTCCACTCCTTGCTCTTGAGATTCTCCCGGATGTGGGCTGCATTTTGGCTGCCTTTTGGGCTGGAGCTTCTCGAGGTTTGAGGCCTGGCTTGCTCCACCCCCTGCTCTTGATATTCTCCCGGATGTGGGCTGGATTTTGGCTGCCTTTTGGGCTGGATCTTCTCGTGGTTTGAGGCCTGGCTTGCTCCACCCCCTGCTCTTGAGATTCTCCCGGATGTGGGCTGCATTTTGGCTGCCTTTTGGGCTGGAGCTTCTCGTGGTTTGGGGCCTGGCTTGCTCCAGCCTCTGCTCTTGAGATTCTCCCGGATGTGGGCTGGATTTTGGCTGCCTTTTGGGCTGGAGCTTCTCGTGGTTTGAGGCCTGGCTTGCTCCACCCCCTGCTCTTTATATTCTCCCGGATGTGGGCTGCATTTTGGCTGCCTTTTGGGCTGGAGCTTCTCGAGGTTTGAGGCCTGGCTTGCTCCACCCCCTGCTCTTGAGATTCTCCCGGATGTGGGCTGGATTGTGCCTGCCTTTTGGGCTGGATCTTCTCGTGGTTTGAGGCCTGGCTTGCTCCACCCCCTGCTCTTGAGATTCTCCCGGATGTGGGCTGCATTTTGGCTGCCTTTTGGGCTGGAGCTTCTCGTGGTTTGGGGCCTGGCTTGCTCCACCCCCTGCTCTTGAGATTCTCCCAGATGTGGGCTGCATTTTGGCTGCCTTTTGGGCTGGAGCTTCTCGTGGTTTGAGGCCTGGCTTGCTCCACCCCCTGCTCTTGAGATTCTCCCGGATGTGGGCTGCATTTTGGCTGCCTTTTGGGCTGGAGCTTCTTGTGGTTTGAGGCCTGGCTTGCTCCAGCCCCTACTCTTGATATTCTCCCAGATATAGGGCTGGATTTTGGCTGCCTTTTGGGCTGGAGCTTCTCATGGTTTGAGGCCTGGCTTGCTCCACCCCCTGCTCTTGAGATTCTCCCGGATGTGGGCTGCATTTTGGCTGCCTTTTGGGCTGGAGCTTCTCGTGGTTTGAGGCCTGGCTTGCTCCGCCCCCTGCTCTTGAGATTCTCCCGGATGTGGGCTGCATTTTGGCTGCCTTTTGGGCTTGAAATTCTTGTGGTTTGAGGCCTGGCTTGCTCCACCCCTTGCTCTTGAGATTCTCCCGGATGTGAGCTGCATTTTGGCTGCCTTTTGGCCTGGAGCTTCTCGTGGTTTGAGGCCTGGATTGCTGCACTCCCTGCTCTTGATAATCTCCCGGAGGTGGGCTGCATTTTGGCTGCCTTTTGGGCTGGAGCTTCTCGTGGTTTGAGGCCTGGCTTGCTCCACCCCCTGCTCTTGAGATTCTCCCGGATGTGGCCTGCATTTTGGCTGCCTTTTGGGCTGGAGCTTCTCGAGGTTTGAGGCCTGGCTTGCTCCACCCCCTGCCCTTGATATTCTCCCGGAGGTGGGCTGGATTTTGGCTGCATTTTGGGCTGGAGAGTCTCGTGGTTTGAGGCCTGGCTTGCTCCACCCCCTGCTCTTGAGATTCTCCCGGATGTGGGCTGGATTGTGCCTGCCTTTTGGGCTGGAGATTCTCATGGTTTGAGGCCTGGCTTGCTCCACCCCCTGCTCTTGAGATTCTCCCGGATGTGGGCTGCATTTTGGCTGCCTTTTGGGCTGGAGCTTCTCGTGGTTTGAGGCCTGGCTTGCTCCACCCCCTGCTCTTGATATTCTCCCGGAGGTGGGCTGCATTTTGGCAGCCTTTAGGGCTGGAGCTTCTCATGGTTTGGGGCCTGGCTTGCTCCACCCTCTGCTCTTGATATTATCTTTTCTGTGGGCTTCATTTTGGCTGCCTTTTGGGCTGGAGCTTCTCGTGGTTTGGGGCCTGCCTTGCTCCACCCTCTGCTCTTGATATTCTCCAGGATGTGGGCTGGATTTTGGCTTATTTTTGGGCTGGAGCTTCTCATGGTTTCAGGCCTGGCTTGCTCCACTCCCTGCTCTTGAGATTCTCCCGGATGTGGGCTGCATTTTGGCTGCCTTTTGGGCTGGATCTTCACAAGGTTTGAGGCCTGGCTTGCTCTAAACTCTGCCATTGAGATTGTCCCGTAGATGGGCTGCATTTTGGCTGATTCTTGGGCTGGAGCTTCTCGTGGTTTGAGGCCTGGCTTTCTCCACCCTCTGCTCTTGAGATTCTCCCGGATGTGGGCTGGATTTTGGCTCCCTTTTGGGCTGGAGCTTCTCATGGTTTGAGGCCTGGCTTGCTCCACCCCCTGCTCTTGAGATTCTCTTGGATGTGGGCTGCATTTTGGCTGCCTTTTGGGCTGGAGCTTCTCATGGTTTGAGGCCTGGCTTGCTCCACCCCCTGCTCTTGATAATCTCCCGGAGGTGGGCTGCATTTTGGCTGCCTTTTGGGCTGGAGCTTCTCGTGGTTTGAGGCCTGGCTTGCTCCACCCCCTGCTCTTTATATTCTCCCGGATGTGGGCTGCATTTTGGCTGCCTTTTGGGCTGGAGCTTCTTGTGGTTTGAGGCCTGGCTTGCTCCACTCCTTGCTCTTGAGATTCTCCCAGATGTGGGCTGCATTTTGGCTGCCTTTTGGGCTGGAGCTTCTCGTGGTTTGAGGCCTGGCTTGCTCCACCCCCTGCTCTTGAGATTCTCCCGGATGTGGGCTGCATTTTGGCTGCCTTTTGGGCTGGAGCTTCTTGTGGTTTGAGGCCTGGCTTGCTCCAGCCCCTACTCTTGATATTCTCCCAGATATAGGGCTGGATTTTGGCTGCCTTTTGGGCTGGAGCTTCTCATGGTTTGAGGCCTGGCTTGCTCCACCCCCTGCTCTTGAGATTCTCCCGGATGTGGGCTGCATTTTGGCTGCCTTTTGGGCTGGAGCTCCTCGTGGTTTGGGGCCTGGCTTGCTCCACCCTCTGCTCTTGAGATTCTCCCGGATGTGGGCTGCATTTTGGCTGCCTTTTGGGCTGGAGCTTCTCGTGGTTTGAGGCCTGGCTTGCTCCACCCCCTGCTCTTGAGATTCTCCCGGATGTGGGCTGCATTTTGGCTGCATTTTGGGCTGGAGCTTCTCGAGGTTTGAGGCCTGGCTTGCTCCACCCCCTGCTCTTGAGATTCTCCCGGATGTGGGCTGGATTGTGCCTGCCTTTTGGGCTGGATCTTCTCGTGGTTTGAGGCCTGGCTTGCTCCACCCCCTGCTCTTGAGATTCTCCCGGATGTGGGCTGCATTTTGGCTGCCTTTTGGGCTGGAGCTTCTCGTGGTTTGGGGCCTGGCTTGCTCCACCCCCTGCTCTTGAGATTCTCCCAGATGTGGGCTGCATTTTGGCTGCCTTTTGGGCTGGAGCTTCTCGTGGTTTGAGGCCTGGCTTGCTCCACCCCCTGCTCTTGAGATTCTCCCGGATGTGGGCTGCATTTTGGCTGCATTTTGGGCTGGAGCTTCTTGTGGTTTGAGGCCTGGCTTGCTCCAGCCCCTACTCTTGATATTCTCCTAGATATAGGGCTGGAATTTGGCTGCCTTTTGGGCTGGAGCTTCTCATGGTTTGGGGCCTGGCTTGCTCCACCCCCTGCTCTTGATAATCTCCCGGAGGTGGGCTGCATTTTGGCTGCCTTTTGGGCTGGAGCTTTTCGCGGTTTGAGGCCTGGCTTGCTCCACCCCCTGCTCTTTATATTCTCCCGGATGTGGGCTGCATTTTGGCTGCCTTTTGGGCTGGAGCTTCTCGAGGTTTGAGGCCTGGCTTGCTCCACCCCCTGCTCTTGAGATTCTCCCGGATGTGGGCTGGATTGTGCCTGCCTTTTGGGCTGGAGCTTCTCGTGGTTTGGGGCCTGGCTTGCTCCACCCCCTGCTCTTGAGATTCTCCCAGATGTGGGCTGCATTTTGGCTGCCTTTTGGGCTGGAGCTTCTCGTGGTTTGAGGCCTGGCTTGCTCCACCCCCTGCTCTTGAGATTCTCCCGGAGGTGGGCTGCATTTTGGCTGCCTTTTGGGCTGGAGCTTCTTGTGGTTTGAGGCCTGGCTTGCTCCAGCCCCTACTCTTGATATTCTCCCAGATATAGGGCTGGATTTTGGCTGCCTTTTGGGCTGGAGCTTCTCATGGTTTGGGGCCTGGCTTGCTCCACCCCCTCCTCTTGAGATTCTCCCGGATGTGGGCGGCATTTTGGCTGCCTTTTGGGCTGGAGCTTCTCGTGGTTTGAGGCCTGGCTTGCTCCACCCCCTGCTCTTGAGATTCTCCCAGATATAGTGTTGGATTGTGGCTGCGTTTTGGGCTGGAGCTTCTTGTGGTTTGTGGCCTGGCTTGCTCCACCCCCTGCTCTTGAGATTCTCCCGCAGGTGGGCTGGATTTTGTGTGCTATTTGGGCTGGAGCTTCTTGTGGTTTCAGGCCTGGCTTTCTCCACCCCCTGCTCTTGAGATTCTCCCGGATGTGGGCTGCATTTTGGCTGACTTTTGGGCTGGAGCTTCTCGTGGTTTGGGGCCTGCCTTGCTCCACCCCCTGCTCTTGAGATTCTCCCGGATGTCGGCTGGATTTTGGCTGCCTTTTGGGCTGGAGCTTCTCGTGGTTTGAGGCCTGGCTTGCTCCACCCCCTGCTCTTGAGATTCTCCCGGATGTGGGCTGCATTTTGGCTGCCTTTTGGGCTGGAGCTTCTCGTGGTTTGAGGCCTGCCTTGCTCCACCCCCTGCTCTTGATATTCTCCCGGTTGTGGGCTGCATTTTGGCTGCCTTTTGGGCTGGAGCTTCTCGTGGTTTGAGGCCTGGCTTGCTCCACCCCCTGCTCTTGAGATTCTCCCGCATGTGGGCTGCATTTTGGCTGCCTGTTGGGCTGGAGCTTCTCGTGCTTTGAGGCCTGGCTTGCTCCACCCCCTGCTCTTGAGATTCTCCCGCAGGTGGGCTGGATCTTGTGTGCTATTTGGGCTGGAGCTTCTCGTGGTTTCAGGCCTGGCTTGCTCCACCCCCTGCTCTTGAGATTCTCCCGGATGTGGGCTGGATTGTGCCTGCCTTTTGGGCTGGAGCTTCTCGTGGTTTGAGGCCTGGCTTGCTCCACCCCCTGCTCTTGAGATTCTCCCGGATGTGGGCTGCATTTTGGCTGCCTTTTGGGCTGGAGCTTCTCGTGGTTTGGGGCCTGGCTTGCTCCACCCCCTGCTCTTGAGATTCTCCCGGATGTGGGCTGCATTTTGGCTGCCTTTTGGGCTGGAGCTTCTCGTGGTTTGGGGCCTGGCTTGCTCCACCCCCTGCTCTTGAGATTCTCCCGGATGTCGGCTGGATTTTGGCTGCCATTTGGGCTGGAGCTTCTCACGGTTTGAGGCCTGCCTTACTCCACCCCCTGCTCTTGATATTCTCCCGGATGTGGGCTGGATTTTGGCTGCGTTTTTGGGCTGGAGCTTCTCGTGGTTTGAGGCCTGGCTTGCTCCACCCCCTGCTCTTGATATTCTCCCGGTTGTGGGCTGCATTTTTGGCTGCCTTTTGGGCTGGAGCTTCTCGAGGTTTGAGGCCTGGCTTGCTCCACCCCCTGCTCTTGAGATTCTCCCGGATGTGGGCTGCATTTTGGCTGCCTTTTGGGCTGGAGCTTCTCGTGGTTTGAGGCCTGGCTTGCTCCACCCCCTTTCTCTTGAGATCTCCCCTATGTGGGCTGGAATTTGGCTTCGTTTTGGGCAGGAGCTTCTCGTGGTTTGAGTCCTGGCTTTCTCCACCCCCTGCTCTTGATATTTTTCCGCATGTGGCTGTATTTTGGCTGTCTTTTGGGCTGGAGCTTCTCATGGTTTGAGGCCTGGCTTGCTCCACCCCCTGCTCTTGAGATTCTCCCGCATGTGGCCTGCATTTTGGCTGCCTTTTGGGCTGGAGCTTCTCATGGTTTGAGGCCTGGATTTCTCCACCCCCTGCTCTTGATATTCTCCCGGTTGTGGGCTGGATTTTGGCTGCCTTTTGGGCTGGAGCTTCTCGAGGTTTGAGGCCTGGCTTGCTCCACCCCCTGCTCTTGAGATTCTCCCAGATGTGGGCTGGATTGTGCCTGCCTTTTGGGCTGGATCTTCTCGTGGTTTGAGGCCTGGCTTGCTCCACCCCCTGCTCTTGAGATTCTCCCGGATGTGGGCTGCATTTTGGCTGCCTTTTGGGCTGGAGCTCCTCGTGGTTTGGGGCCTGGCTTGCTCCACCCTCTGCTCTTGAAATTCTCCCGGATGTGGGCTGCATTTTGGCTGCCTTTTGGGCTGGAGCTTCTCGTGGTTTGAGGCCTGGCTTGCTCCACCCCCTGCTCTTGAGATTCTCCCGGATGTGGGCTGCATTTTGGCTGCCTTTTGGGCTGGAGCTTCTCGAGGTTTGAGGCCTGGCTTGCTCCACCCCCTGCTCTTGAGATTCTCCCGGATGTGGGCTGGATTGTGCCTGCCTTTTGGGCTGGATCTTCTCGTGGTTTGAGGCCTGGCTTGCTCCACCCCCTGCTCTTGAGATTCTCCCGGATGTGGGCTGCATTTTGGCTGCCTTTTGGGCTGGAGCTTCTCGTGGTTTGGGGCCTGGCTTGCTCCACCCCCTGCTCTTGAGATTCTCCCAGATGTGGGCTGCATTTTGGCTGCCTTTTGGGCTGGAGCTTCTCGTGGTTTGAGGCCTGGCTTGCTCCACCCCCTGCTCTTGAGATTCTCCCGGATGTGGGCTGCATTTTGGCTGCCTTTTGGGCTGGAGCTTCTTGTGGTTTGAGGCCTGGCTTGCTCCAGCCCCTACTCTTGATATTCTCCTAGATATAGGGCTGGAATTTGGCTGCCTTTTGGGCTGGAGCTTCTCATGGTTTGGGGCCTGGCTTGCTCCACCCCCTGCTCTTGATAATCTCAGGGAGGTGGGCTGCATTTTGGCTGCCTTTTGGGCTGGAGCTTTTCGCGGTTTGAGGCCTGGCTTGCTCCACCCCCTGCTCTTTATATTCTCCCGGATGTGGGCTGCATTTTGGCTGCCTTTTGGGCTGGAGCTTCTCGACGTTTGAGGCCTGGCTTGCTCCACCCCCTGCTCTTGAGATTCTCCCGGATGTGGGCTGGATTGTGCCTGCCTTTTGGGCTGGAGCTTCTCGTGGTTTGGGGCCTGGCTTGCTCCACCCCCTGCTCTTGAGATTCTCCCAGATGTGGGCTGCATTTTGGCTGCCTTTTGGGCTGGAGCTTCTCGTGGTTTGAGGCCTGGCTTGCTCCACCCCCTGCTCTTGAGATTCTCCCAGATATAGGGCTGGATTTTGGCTGCCTTTTGGGCTGGATCTTCTCGTGGTTTGAGGCCTGGCTTGCTCCACCCCCTGCTCTTGAGATTCTCCCGGATGTGGGCTGCATTTTGGCTGACTTTTGGGATGCAGCTTCCCGTGGTTTGAGGCCTGGCTTGCTCCGCCCCCTGCTCTTGATATTGTCCCTGATGTGGGCTGTAATTTGGCTTCCTTTTGGGCTGGAGCTCCTCGTGGTTTGAGGCCTGGCTTGCTCCACCCCGTGCTCGTGATATTCTCCCGGATGTGGGCTGCATTTTTGCTGCCATGTGGGCTGGAGCTTCTCGTGGTTTGAGGCCTGGCTTGCTCCACCCCCTGCTCTTGATATTCTCCCGGGTGTGGGCTGCATTTTGGTTGCCTTTTGGGCTGGAGCTTCTCATGGTTTGAGGCCTGGCTTGCTCCACCCCCTCCTCTTGAGATTCTCCCGGATGTGGGCGGCATTTTGGCTGCCTTTTGGGCTGGAGCTTCTCGTGGTTTGAGGCCTGGCTTGCTCCACCCCCTGCTCTTGAGATTCTCCCAGATATAGTGTTGGATTGTGGCTGCGTTTTGGGCTGGAGCTTCTTGTGGTTTGTGGCCTGGCTTGCTCCACCCCCTGCTCTTGAGATTCTCCCGCAGGTGGGCTGGATTTTGTGTGCTATTTGGGCTGGAGCTTCTTGTGGTTTCAGGCCTGGCTTTCTCCACCCCCTGCTCTTGAGATTCTCCCGGATGTGGGCTGCATTTTGGCTGAATTTTGGGCTGGAGCTTCTCGTGGTTTGGGGCCTGCCTTGCTCCACCCCCTGCTCTTGAGATTCTCCCGGATGTCGGCTGGATTTTGGCTGCCTTTTGGGCTGGAGCTTCTCGTGGTTTGAGGCCTGGCTTGCTCCACCCCCTGCTCTTGAGATTCTCCCGGATGTGGGCTGCATTTTGGCTGCCTTTTGGGCTGGAGCTTCTCGTGGTTTGAGGCCTGGCTTGCTCCACCCCCTTTCTCTTGAGATCTCCCCTATGTGGGCTGGAATTTGGCTTCGTTTTGGGCAGGAGCTTCTCGTGGTTTGAGTCCTGGCTTTCTCCACCCCCTGCTCTTGATATTTTTCCGCATGTGGCTGTATTTTGGCTGTCTTTTGGGCTGGAGCTTCTCATGGTTTGAGGCCTGGCTTGCTCCACCCCCTGCTCTTGAGATTCTCCCGCATGTGGCCTGCATTTTGGCTGCCTTTTGGGCTGGAGCTTCTCATGGTTTGAGGCCTGGATTTCTCCACCCCCTGCTCTTGATATTCTCCCGGTTGTGGGCTGGATTTTGGCTGCCTTTTGGGCTGGAGCTTCTCGAGGTTTGAGGCCTGGCTTGCTCCACCCCCTGCTCTTGAGATTCTCCCAGATGTGGGCTGGATTGTGCCTGCCTTTTGGGCTGGATCTTCTCGTGGTTTGAGGCCTGGCTTGCTCCACCCCCTGCTCTTGAGATTCTCCCGGATGTGGGCTGCATTTTGGCTGCCTTTTGGGCTGGAGCTCCTCGTGGTTTGGGGCCTGGCTTGCTCCACCCTCTGCTCTTGAAATTCTCCCGGATGTGGGCTGCATTTTGGCTGCCTTTTGGGCTGGAGCTTCTCGTGGTTTGAGGCCTGGCTTGCTCCACCCCCTGCTCTTGAGATTCTCCCGGATGTGGGCTGCATTTTGGCTGCCTTTTGGGCTGGAGCTTCTCGAGGTTTGAGGCCTGGCTTGCTCCACCCCCTGCTCTTGAGATTCTCCCGGATGTGGGCTGGATTGTGCCTGCCTTTTGGGCTGGATCTTCTCGTGGTTTGAGGCCTGGCTTGCTCCACCCCCTGCTCTTGAGATTCTCCCGGATGTGGGCTGCATTTTGGCTGCCTTTTGGGCTGGAGCTTCTCGTGGTTTGGGGCCTGGCTTGCTCCACCCCCTGCTCTTGAGATTCTCCCAGATGTGGGCTGCATTTTGGCTGCCTTTTGGGCTGGAGCTTCTCGTGGTTTGAGGCCTGGCTTGCTCCACCCCCTGCTCTTGAGATTCTCCCGGATGTGGGCTGCATTTTGGCTGCCTTTTGGGCTGGAGCTTCTTGTGGTTTGAGGCCTGGCTTGCTCCAGCCCCTACTCTTGATATTCTCCTAGATATAGGGCTGGAATTTGGCTGCCTTTTGGGCTGGAGCTTCTCATGGTTTGGGGCCTGGCTTGCTCCACCCCCTGCTCTTGATAATCTCAGGGAGGTGGGCTGCATTTTGGCTGCCTTTTGGGCTGGAGCTTTTCGCGGTTTGAGGCCTGGCTTGCTCCACCCCCTGCTCTTTATATTCTCCCGGATGTGGGCTGGATTTTGGCTGCCTTTTGGGCTGGAGCTTCTCGACGTTTGAGGCCTGGCTTGCTCCACCCCCTGCTCTTGAGATTCTCCCGGATGTGGGCTGGATTGTGCCTGCCTTTTGGGCTGGAGCTTCTCGTGGTTTGGGGCCTGGCTTGCTCCACCCCCTGCTCTTGAGATTCTCCCAGATGTGGGCTGCATTTTGGCTGCCTTTTGGGCTGGAGCTTCTCGTGGTTTGAGGCCTGGCTTGCTCCACCCCCTGCTCTTGAGATTCTCCCGGAGGTGGGCTGCATTTTGGCTGCCTTTTGGGCTGGAGCTTCTTGTGGTTTGAGGCCTGGCTTGCTCCAGCCCCTACTCTTGATATTCTCCCAGATATAGGGCTGGATTTTGGCTGCCTTTTGGGCTGGAGCTTCTCATGGTTTGGGGCCTGGCTTGCTCCACCCCCTGCTCTTGAGATTCTCCCGATTGTGGGCTGCATTTTGGCTGCCTTTTGGGCTGGAGCTTCTCGTGGTTTGAGGCCTGGCTTGCTCCACCCCCTGCTCTTGAGATTCTCCCAGATATAGGGCTGGATTTTGGCTGCCTTTTGGGCTGGAGCTTCTCGTGGTTTGAGGCCTGGCTTGCTCCACCCCCTGCTCTTGAGATTCTCCCGGATGTGGGCTGCATTTTGGCTGACTTTTGGGATGCAGCTTCCCGTGGTTTGAGGCCTGGCTTGCTCCGCCCCCTGCTCTTGATATTGTCCCTGATGTGGGCTGTAATTTGGCTTCCTTTTGGGCTGGAGCTCCTCGTGGTTTGAGGCCTGGCTTGCTCCACCCCGTGCTCGTGATATTCTCCCGGATGTGGGCTGCATTTTTGCTGCCATGTGGGCTGGAGCTTCTCGTGGTTTGAGGCCTGGCTTGCTCCACCCCCTGCTCTTGATATTCTCCCGGGTGTGGGCTGCATTTTGGTTGCCTTTTGGGCTGGAGCTTCTCATGGTTTGAGGCCTGGCTTGCTCCACCCCCTCCTCTTGAGATTCTCCCGGATGTGGGCGGCATTTTGGCTGCCTTTTGGGCTGGAGCTTCTCGTGGTTTGAGGCCTGGCTTGCTCCACCCCCTGCTCTTGAGATTCTCCCAGATATAGTGTTGGATTGTGGCTGCGTTTTGGGCTGGAGCTTCTTGTGGTTTGTGGCCTGGCTTGCTCCACCCCCTGCTCTTGAGATTCTCCCGCAGGTGGGCTGGATTTTGTGTGCTATTTGGGCTGGAGCTTCTTGTGGTTTCAGGCCTGGCTTTCTCCACCCCCTGCTCTTGAGATTCTCCCGGATGTGGGCTGCATTTTGGCTGAATTTTGGGCTGGAGCTTCTCGTGGTTTGGGGCCTGCCTTGCTCCACCCCCTGCTCTTGAGATTCTCCCGGATGTCGGCTGGATTTTGGCTGCCTTTTGGGCTGGAGCTTCTCGTGGTTTGAGGCCTGGCTTGCTCCACCCCCTGCTCTTGAGATTCTCCCGGATGTGGGCTGCATTTTGGCTGCCTTTTGGGCTGGAGCTTCTCGTGGTTTGAGGCCTGGCTTGCTCCACCCCCTTTCTCTTGAGATCTCCCCTATGTGGGCTGGAATTTGGCTTCGTTTTGGGCAGGAGCTTCTCGTGGTTTGAGTCCTGGCTTTCTCCACCCCCTGCTCTTGATATTTTTCCGCATGTGGCTGTATTTTGGCTGTCTTTTGGGCTGGAGCTTCTCATGGTTTGAGGCCTGGCTTGCTCCACCCCCTGCTCTTGAGATTCTCCCGCATGTGGCCTGCATTTTGGCTGCCTTTTGGGCTGGAGCTTCTCATGGTTTGAGGCCTGGATTTCTCCACCCCCTGCTCTTGATATTCTCCCGGTTGTGGGCTGGATTTTGGCTGCCTTTTGGGCTGGAGCTTCTCGAGGTTTGAGGCCTGGCTTGCTCCACCCCCTGCTCTTGAGATTCTCCCAGATGTGGGCTGGATTGTGCCTGCCTTTTGGGCTGGATCTTCTCGTGGTTTGAGGCCTGGCTTGCTCCACCCCCTGCTCTTGAGATTCTCCCGGATGTGGGCTGCATTTTGGCTGCCTTTTGGGCTGGAGCTCCTCGTGGTTTGGGGCCTGGCTTGCTCCACCCTCTGCTCTTGAAATTCTCCCGGATGTGGGCTGCATTTTGGCTGCCTTTTGGGCTGGAGCTTCTCGTGGTTTGAGGCCTGGCTTGCTCCACCCCCTGCTCTTGAGATTCTCCCGGATGTGGGCTGCAATTTGGCTGCCTTTTGGGCTGGAGCTTCTCGAGGTTTGAGGCCTGGCTTGCTCCACCCCCTGCTCTTGAGATTCTCCCGGATGTGGGCTGGATTGTGCCTGCCTTTTGGGCTGGATCTTCTCGTGGTTTGAGGCCTGGCTTGCTCCACCCCCTGCTCTTGAGATTCTCCCGGATGTGGGCTGCATTTTGGCTGCCTTTTGGGCTGGAGCTTCTCGTGGTTTGGGGCCTGGCTTGCTCCACCCCCTGCTCTTGAGATTCTCCCAGATGTGGGCTGCATTTTGGCTGCCTTTTGGGCTGGAGCTTCTCGTGGTTTGAGGCCTGGCTTGCTCCACCCCCTGCTCTTGAGATTCTCCCGGATGTGGGCTGCATTTTGGCTGCCTTTTGGGCTGGAGCTTCTTGTGGTTTGAGGCCTGGCTTGCTCCAGCCCCTACTCTTGATATTCTCCTAGATATAGGGCTGGAATTTGGCTGCCTTTTGGGCTGGAGCTTCTCATGGTTTGGGGCCTGGCTTGCTCCACCCCCTGCTCTTGATAATCTCAGGGAGGTGGGCTGCATTTTGGCTGCCTTTTGGGCTGGAGCTTTTCGCGGTTTGAGGCCTGGCTTGCTCCACCCCCTGCTCTTTATATTCTCCCGGATGTGGGCTGCATTTTGGCTGCCTTTTGGGCTGGAGCTTCTCGACGTTTGAGGCCTGGCTTGCTCCACCCCCTGCTCTTGAGATTCTCCCGGATGTGGGCTGGATTGTGCCTGCCTTTTGGGCTGGAGCTTCTCGTGGTTTGGGGCCTGGCTTGCTCCACCCCCTGCTCTTGAGATTCTCCCAGATGTGGGCTGCATTTTGGCTGCCTTTTGGGCTGGAGCTTCTCGTGGTTTGAGGCCTGGCTTGCTCCACCCCCTGCTCTTGAGATTCTCCCGGAGGTGGGCTGCATTTTGGCTGCCTTTTGGGCTGGAGCTTCTTGTGGTTTGAGGCCTGGCTTGCTCCAGCCCCTACTCTTGATATTCTCCCAGATATAGGGCTGGATTTTGGCTGCCTTTTGGGCTGGAGCTTCTCATGGTTTGGGGCCTGGCTTGCTCCACCCCCTGCTCTTGAGATTCTCCCGATTGTGGGCTGCATTTTGGCTGCCTTTTGGGCTGGAGCTTCTCGTGGTTTGAGGCCTGGCTTGCTCCACCCCCTGCTCTTGAGATTCTCCCAGATATAGGGCTGGATTTTGGCTGCCTTTTGGGCTGGAGCTTCTCGTGGTTTGAGGCCTGGCTTGCTCCACCCCCTGCTCTTGAGATTCTCCCGGATGTGGGCTGCATTTTGGCTGACTTTTGGGATGCAGCTTCCCGTGGTTTGAGGCCTGGCTTGCTCCGCCCCCTGCTCTTGATATTGTCCCTGATGTGGGCTGTAATTTGGCTTCCTTTTGGGCTGGAGCTCCTCGTGGTTTGAGGCCTGGCTTGCTCCACCCCGTGCTCGTGATATTCTCCCGGATGTGGGCTGCATTTTTGCTGCCATGTGGGCTGGAGCTTCTCGTGGTTTGAGGCCTGGCTTGCTCCACCCCCTGCTCTTGATATTCTCCCGGGTGTGGGCTGCATTTTGGTTGCCTTTTGGGCTGGAGCTTCTCATGGTTTGAGGCCTGGCTTGCTCCACCCCCTCCTCTTGAGATTCTCCCGGATGTGGGCGGCATTTTGGCTGCCTTTTGGGCTGGAGCTTCTCGTGGTTTGAGGCCTGGCTTGCTCCACCCCCTGCTCTTGAGATTCTCCCAGATATAGTGTTGGATTGTGGCTGCGTTTTGGGCTGGAGCTTCTTGTGGTTTGTGGCCTGGCTTGCTCCACCCCCTGCTCTTGAGATTCTCCCGCAGGTGGGCTGGATTTTGTGTGCTATTTGGGCTGGAGCTTCTTGTGGTTTCAGGCCTGGCTTTCTCCACCCCCTGCTCTTGAGATTCTCCCGGATGTGGGCTGCATTTTGGCTGAATTTTGGGCTGGAGCTTCTCGTGGTTTGGGGCCTGCCTTGCTCCACCCCCTGCTCTTGAGATTCTCCCGGATGTCGGCTGGATTTTGGCTGCCTTTTGGGCTGGAGCTTCTCGTGGTTTGAGGCCTGGCTTGCTCCACCCCCTGCTCTTGAGATTCTCCCGGATGTGGGCTGCATTTTGGCTGCCTTTTGGGCTGGAGCTTCTCGTGGTTTGAGGCCTGCCTTGCTCCACCCCCTGCTCTTGATATTCTCCCGGTTGTGGGCTGCATTTTGGCTGCCTTTTGGGCTGGAGCTTCTCGTGGTTTGAGGCCTGGCTTGCTCCACCCCCTGCTCTTGAGATTCTCCCGCATGTGGGCTGCATTTTGGCTGCCTGTTGGGCTGGAGCTTCTCGTGCTTTGAGGCCTGGCTTGCTCCACCCCCTGCTCTTGAGATTCTCCCGCAGGTGGGCTGGATCTTGTGTGCTATTTGGGCTGGAGCTTCTCGTGGTTTCAGGCCTGGCTTGCTCCACCCCCTGCTCTTGAGATTCTCCCGGATGTGGGCTGGATTGTGCCTGCCTTTTGGGCTGGAGCTTCTCGTGGTTTGAGGCCTGGCTTGCTCCACCCCCTGCTCTTGAGATTCTCCCGGATGTGGGCTGCATTTTGGCTGCCTTTTGGGCTGGAGCTTCTCGTGGTTTGGGGCCTGGCTTGCTCCACCCCCTGCTCTTGAGATTCTCCCGGATGTGGGCTGCATTTTGGCTGCCTTTTGGGCTGGAGCTTCTCGTGGTTTGGGGCCTGGCTTGCTCCACCCCCTGCTCTTGAGATTCTCCCGGATGTCGGCTGGATTTTGGCTGCCATTTGGGCTGGAGCTTCTCACGGTTTGAGGCCTGCCTTACTCCACCCCCTGCTCTTGATATTCTCCCGGATGTGGGCTGGATTTTGGCTGCGTTTTTGGGCTGGAGCTTCTCGTGGTTTGAGGCCTGGCTTGCTCCACCCCCTGCTCTTGATATTCTCCCGGTTGTGGGCTGCATTTTTGGCTGCCTTTTGGGCTGGAGCTTCTCGAGGTTTGAGGCCTGGCTTGCTCCACCCCCTGCTCTTGAGATTCTCCCGGATGTGGGCTGCATTTTGGCTGCCTTTTGGGCTGGAGCTTCTCGTGGTTTGAGGCCTGGCTTGCTCCACCCCCTTTCTCTTGAGATCTCCCCTATGTGGGCTGGAATTTGGCTTCGTTTTGGGCAGGAGCTTCTCGTGGTTTGAGTCCTGGCTTTCTCCACCCCCTGCTCTTGATATTTTTCCGCATGTGGCTGTATTTTGGCTGTCTTTTGGGCTGGAGCTTCTCATGGTTTGAGGCCTGGCTTGCTCCACCCCCTGCTCTTGAGATTCTCCCGCATGTGGCCTGCATTTTGGCTGCCTTTTGGGCTGGAGCTTCTCATGGTTTGAGGCCTGGATTTCTCCACCCCCTGCTCTTGATATTCTCCCGGTTGTGGGCTGGATTTTGGCTGCATTTTGGGCTGGAGCTTCTCGTGGTTTGAGGCCTGGCTTGCTCCACCCCCTGCTCTTGAGATTCTCCCGGATGTGGGCTGGATTTTGGCTGCCTTTTGGGCTGGAGCTTCTCGTGGTTTGAGGCCTGGCTTGCTCCGCCCCCTGCTCTTGATATTGTCCCTGATGTGGGCTGGAATTTGGCTTCATTTTGGGCTGGAGCTCCTCGTGGTTTGAGGCCTGGCTTGCTCCACCCCCTGCTGTTGAGATTCTCCCAGATGTGGGCTGGAATTTGGCTTCCTTTTGGGCAGGAGCTTCTCGTGGTTTGAGGACTGGCTTGCTCCACCCCGTGCTCGTGATATTCTCCCGGATGTGAACTGCATTTTTGCTGACATGTGGGCTGGAGCTTCTCGTGGTTTGGATCCTGGCTTGCTCCACCCCTTGCTCTTGAGATTCTCCCGGGTGTGGGCTGCATTTTGGCTGCCTTTTGGGCTGGAGCTTCTCGTGGTTTGAGGCCTGGCTTGCTCCACCCCCTGCTCTTGATATTTCCCCGGATGTGGGCTGGATTTTGGCTGCCTTTTGGGCTGGAGCTTCTCGTGGTTTGAGGCCTGTCTTTCTCCAAACCCTGCTCTTGATATTCTCCCTGAGGTGGGCTGCATTTTGGCTGACTTATGGGCTGGAGCTTCTCATGGTTTGAGGCCTGGCTTGCTCCACCCCCTGCTCTTGAGATTCTCGCGGATGTGGGCTGGATTGTGCCTGCCTTTTGGGGTGGAGCTTCTCGTGGTTTGAGGCCTGGCTTGCTCCACCCCCTGCTCTTGAGATTCTCCCGGATGTGGGCTGCATTTTGGCTGCCTTTTGGGCTGGAGCTTCTCGTTGTTTGGGGCCTGCCTTGCTCCACCCCCTGCTCTTGATATTCTCCCGGTTGTGGGCTGCATTTTGGCTGCCTTTTGGGCTGGAGCTTCTCGTGGTTTGAGGCCTGGCTTGCTCCACCCCCTGCTCTTGAGATTCTCCCGGATGTGGGCTGCATTTTGGCTGCCTGTTGGGCTGGAGCTTCTCGTGGTTTGAGGCCTGCCTTGCTCCACCCCCTGCTCTTGAGATTCTCCCGGATGTGGGCTGGATTTTGGCTGCCTTTTGGGCTGGAGCTTCTCGTGGTTTGAGGCCTGGCTTTCTCCACCCCCTGCTCTTGAGATTCTCCCGGATGTGGGCTGCATTTTGGCTTCCTTTTGGACTGGAGCTTCTCGTGGTTTGAGGCCTGGCTTGCTCCACCCCCTGCTCTTGAGATTCTCCCTGAGGTGGGCTGGATTTTGGCTGACTTATGGGCTGGAGTTTCTCATGGTTTGAGGCCTGGCTTGCTCCACCCCCTGCTCTTGAGATTCTCCCGGATGTGGGCTGGATTGTGCCTGCCTTTTGGGCTGGAGCTTCTCGTGGTTTGAGGCCTGGCTTGCTCTACCCCCTGCTCTTGAGATTCTCCCGGATGTGGGCTGCATTTTGGCTGCCTTTTGGGCTGGAGCTTCTCGTGGTTTGGGGCCTGGCTTGCTCCACCCCCTGCTCTTGAGATTCTCCCGGATGTCGGCTGGATTTTGGCTGCCTTTTGGGCTGGAGCTTCTCACGGTTTGAGGCCTGCCTTGCTCCACCCCCTGCTCTTGATATTCTCCCGGATGTGGGCTGGATTTTGGCTGCCTTTTGGGCTGGAGCTTCTCGTGGTTTGAGGCCTGGCTTGCTCCAGCCCCTGCTCTTGATATTCTCCCGGTTGTGGGCTGCATTTTGGCTGCCTTTTGGGCTGGAGCTTCTCGTGGTTTGAGGCCTGGCTTGCTCCACCCCCTGCTCTTGATATTCTCCCGGATGTGGGCTGCATTTTGGCTGCCTTTTGGGCTGGAGCTTCTTGTGGTTTGAGGCCTGGCTTGCTCCACCCCCTGCTCTTGAGATTCTCCTGGATATGGGCTGCATTTTTGGCTGCCTTTTGGGCTGGAGCTTCTCGAGGTTTGAGGCCTGCCTTGCTCAACCCCCTGCTCTTGAGATTCTCCCGGATGTGGGCTGCATTTTGGCTGCCTTTTGGGCTGGAGCTTCTCGTGGTTTGAGGCCTGGCTTGCTCCACCCCCTGCTCTTGAGATTCTCCCAGATGTGGGCTGGAATTTGGCTTCATTTTGGGCAGGAGCTTCTCGTGGTTTGAGTCCTGGCTTTCTCCACCCCCTGCTCTTGATATTCTTCCGCATGTGGCTGTATTTTGGCTGTCTTTTGGGCTGGAGCTTCTCATGGTTTGAGGCCTGGCTTGCTCCACCCCCTGCTCTTGAGATTCTCCCGGATGTGGGCTGGATTGTGCCTGCCTTTTGGGCTGGAGCTTCTCATGGTTTGAGGCCTGGCTTTCTCCACCCCCTGCTCTTGATATTCTCCCGGTTGTGGGCTGGATTTTGGCTGCATTTTGGGCTGGAGCTTCTCGTGGTTTGAGGCCTGGCTTGCTCCACCCCCTGCTCTTGAGATTCTCCCGGATGTGGGCTGCATTTTGGCTGACTTTTGGGATGCAGCTTCCCGTGGTTTGAGGCCTGGCTTGCTCCGCCCCCTGCTCTTGATATTGTCCCTGATGTGGGCTGTAATTTGGCTTCCTTTTGGGCTGGAGCTCCTCGTGGTTTGAGGCCTGGCTTGCTCCACCCCGTGCTCGTGATATTCTCCCGGATGTGGGCTGCATTTTTGCTGCCATGTGGGCTCGAGCTTCTCATGGTTTGAGGCCTGGCTTGCTCCACCCCCTGCTCTTGATATTCTCCCGGGTGTGGGCTGCATTTTGGTTGCCTTTTGGGCTGGAGCTTCTCATGGTTTGAGGCCTGGCTTGCTCCACCCCCTCCTCTTGAGATTCTCCCGGATGTGGGCGGCATTTTGGCTGCCTTTTGGGCTGGAGCTTCTCGTGGTTTGAGGCCTGGCTTGCTCCACCCCCTGCTCTTGAGATTCTCCCAGATATAGTGTTGGATTGTGGCTGCGTTTTGGGCTGGAGCTTCTTGTGGTTTGTGGCCTGGCTTGCTCCACCCCCTGCTCTTGAGATTCTCCCGCAGGTGGGCTGGATTTTGTGTGCTATTTGGGCTGGAGCTTCTTGTGGTTTCAGGCCTGGCTTTCTCCACCCCCTGCTCTTGAGATTCTCCCGGATGTGGGCTGCATTTTGGCTGCATTTTGGGCTGGAGCTTCTCGTGGTTGGAGGCCTGGCTTGCTCCACCCCCTGCTCTTGAGATTCTCCCGGATGTGGGCTGCATTTTGGCTGCCTTTTGGGCTGGAGCTTCTTGTGGTTTGAGGCCTGGCTTGCTCCACCCCCTGCTCTTGAGATTCTCCCGGATGTGGGCTGGATTGTGCCTGCCTTTTGGGCTGGAGCTTCTCGTGGTTTGAGGCCTGGCTTGCTCCACCCCCTGCTCTTGAGATTCTCCCGGATGTGGGCTGCATTTTGGCTGCCTTTTGGGCTGGAGCTTCTCGTGGTTTGGGGCCTGCCTTGCTCCACCCCCTGCTCTTGAGATTCTCCCGGATGTCGGCTGGATTTTGGCTGCCTTTTGGGCTGGAGCTTCTCGTGGTTTGAGGCCTGGCTTGCTCCACCCCCTGCTCTTGAGATTCTCCCGGATGTGGGCTGCATTTTGGCTGCCTTTTGGGCTGGAGCTTCTCGTGGTTTGAGGCCTGCCTTGCTCCACCCCCTGCTCTTGATATTCTCCCGGTTGTGGGCTGCATTTTGGCTGCCTTTTGGGCTGGGGCTTCTCGTGGTTTGAGGCCTGGCTTGCTCCACCCCCTGCTCTTGAGATTCTCCCGCATGTGGGCTGCATTTTGGCTGCCTGTTGGGCTGGAGCTTCTCGTGCTTTGAGGCCTGGCTTGCTCCACCCCCTGCTCTTGAGATTCTCCCGCAGGTGGGCTGGATTTTGTGTGCTATTTGGGCTGGAGCTTCTCGTGGTTTCAGGCCTGGCTTGCTCCACCCCCTGCTCTTGAGATTCTCCCGGATGTGGGCTGGATTGTGCCTGCCTTTTGGGCTGGAGCTTCTCGTGGTTTGAGGCCTGGCTTGCTCCACCCCCTGCTCTTGAGCTTCTCCCGGATGTCGGCTGGATTTTGGCTGCCATTTGGGCTGGAGCTTCTCACGGTTTGAGGCCTGCCTTACTCCACCCCCTGCTCTTGATATTCTCCCGGATGTGGGCTGGATTTTGGCTGCGTTTGTGGGCTGGAGCTTCTCGTGGTTTGAGGCCTGGCTTGCTCCACCCCCTGCTCTTGATATTCTCCCGGTTGTGGGCTGCATTTTTGGCTGCCTTTTGGGCTGGAGCTTCTCGAGGTTTGAGGCCTGCCTTGCTCCACCCCCTGCTCTTGAGATTCTCCCGGATGTGGGCTGCATTTTGGCTGCCTTTTGGGCTGGAGCTTCTCGTGGTTGGAGGCCTGGCTTGCTCCACCCCCTTTCTCTTGAGATCTCCCCTATGTGGGCTGGAATTTGGCTTCGTTTTGGGCAGGAGCTTCTCGTGGTTTGAGTCCTGGCTTTCTCCACCCCCTGCTCTTGATATTTTTCCGCATGTGGCTGCATTTTGGCTGTCTTTTGGGCTGGAGCTTCTCGTGGTTTGAGGCCTGGCTTGCTCCACCCCCTGCTCTTGAGATTCTCCCGGATGTGGGCTGCATTTTGGCTGCCTGTTGGGCTGGAGCTTCTCGTGGTTTGAGGCCTGCCTTGCTCCACCCCCTGCTCTTGAGATTCTCCCGGATGTGGGCTGGATTTTGGCTGCCTTTTGGGCTGGAGCTTCTCGTGGTTTGAGGCCTGGCTTTCTCCACCCCCTGCTCTTGAGATTCTCCCGGATGTGGGCTGCATTTTGGCTTCCTTTTGGGCTGGAGCTTCTCGTGGTTTGAGGCCTGGCTTGCTCCACCCCCTGCTCTTGAGATTCTCCCTGAGGTGGGCTGGATTTTGGCTGACTTATGGGCTGGAGTTTCTCATGGTTTGAGGCCTGGCTTGCTCCACCCCCTGCTCTTGAGATTCTCCCGGATGTGGGCTGGATTGTGCCTGCCTTTTGGGCTGGAGCTTCTCGTGGTTTGAGGCCTGGCTTGCTCTACCCCCTGCTCTTGAGATTCTCCCGGATGTGGGCTGCATTTTGGCTGCCTTTTGGGCTGGAGCTTCTCGTGGTTTGGGGCCTGGCTTGCTCCACCCCCTGCTCTTGAGATTCTCCCGGATGTCGGCTGGATTTTGGCTGCCTTTTGGGCTGGAGCTTCTCACGGTTTGAGGCCTGCCTTGCTCCACCCCCTGCTCTTGATATTCTCCCGGATGTGGGCTGGATTTTGGCTGCCTTTTGGGCTGGAGCTTCTTGTGGTTTGAGGCCTGGCTTGCTCCAGCCCCTGCTCTTGATATTCTCCCGGTTGTGGGCTGCATTTTGGCTGCCTTTTGGGCTGGAGCTTCTCGTGGTTTGAGGCCTGGCTTGCTCCACCCCCTGCTCTTGATATTCTCCCGGATGTGGGCTGCATTTTGGCTGCCTTTTGGGCTGGAGCTTCTTGTGGTTTGAGGCCTGGCTTGCTCCACCCCCTGCTCTTGAGATTCTCCTGGATATGGGCTGCATTTTTGGCTGCCTTTTGGGCTGGAGCTTCTCGAGGTTTGAGGCCTGCCTTGCTCCACCCCCTGCTCTTGAGATTCTCCCGGATGTGGGCTGCATTTTGGCTGCCTTTTGGGCTGGAGCTTCTCGTGGTTTGAGGCCTGGCTTGCTCCACCCCCTGCTCTTGAGATTCTCCCAGATGTGGGCTGGAATTTGGCTTCCTTTTGGGCTGGAGCTCCTCGTGGTTTGAGGCCTGGCTTGCTCCACCCCCTTTCTCTTGAGATCTCCCCTATGTGGGCTGGAATTTGGCTTCATTTTGGGCAGGAGCTTCTCGTGGTTTGAGTCCTGGCTTTCTCCACCCCCTGCTCTTGATATTCTTCCGCATGTGGCTGTATTTTGGCTGTCTTTTGGGCTGGAGCTTCTCATGGTTTGAGGCCTGGCTTGCTCCACCCCCTGCTCTTGAGATTCTCCCGAATGTGGCCTGCATTTTGGCTGCCTTTTGGGCTGGAGCTTCTCATGGTTTGAGGCCTGGCTTTCTCCACCCCCTGCTCTTGATATTCTCCCGGTTGTGGGCTGGATTTTGGCTGCATTTTGGGCTGGAGCTTCTCGTGGTTTGAGGCCTGGCTTGCTCCACCCCCTGCTCTTGAGATTCTCCCGGATGTGGGCTGCATTTTGGCTGACTTTTGGGATGCAGCTTCCCGTGGTTTGAGGCCTGGCTTGCTCCGCCCCCTGCTCTTGATATTGTCCCTGATGTGGGCTGTAATTTGGCTTCCTTTTGGGCTGGAGCTCCTCGTGGTTTGAGGCCTGGCTTGCTCCACCCCGTGCTCGTGATATTCTCCCGGATGTGGGCTGCATTTTTGCTGCCATGTGGGCTCGAGCTTCTCATGGTTTGAGGCCTGGCTTGCTCCACCCCCTGCTCTTGATATTCTCCCGGGTGTGGGCTGCATTTTGGTTGCCTTTTGGGCTGGAGCTTCTCATGGTTTGAGGCCTGGCTTGCTCCACCCCCTCCTCTTGAGATTCTCCCGGATGTGGGCTGCATTTTGGCTGCCTTTTGGGCTGGAGCTTCTCGTGGTTTGAGGCCTGGCTTGCTCCACCCCCTGCTCTTGAGATTCTCCCAGATATAGTGTTGGATTGTGGCTGCGTTTTGGGCTGGAGCTTCTTGTGGTTTGTGGCCTGGCTTGCTCCACCCCCTGCTCTTGAGATTCTCCCGCAGGTGGGCTGGATTTTGTGTGCTATTTGGGCTGGAGCTTCTTGTGGTTTCAGGCCTGGCTTTCTCCACCCCCTGCTCTTGAGATTCTCCCGGATGTGGGCTGCATTTTGGCTGCATTTTGGGCTGGAGCTTCTCGTGGTTTGAGGCCTGGCTTGCTCCACCCCCTGCTCTTGAGATTCTCCCGGATGTGGGCTGCATTTTGGCTGCCTTTTGGGCTGGAGCTTCTTGTGGTTTGAGGCCTGGCTTGCTCCACCCCCTGCTCTTGAGATTCTCCCGGATGTGGGCTGGATTGTGCCTGCCTTTTGGGCTGGAGCTTCTCGTGGTTTGAGGCCTGGCTTGCTCCACCCCCTGCTCTTGAGATTCTCCCGGATGTGGGCTGCATTTTGGCTGCCTTTTGGGCTGGAGCTTCTCGTGGTTTGGGGCCTGCCTTGCTCCACCCCCTGCTCTTGAGATTCTCCCGGATGTCGGCTGGATTTTGGCTGCCTTTTGGGCTGGAGCTTCTCGTGGTTTGAGGCCTGGCTTGCTCCACCCCCTGCTCTTGAGATTCTCCCGGATGTGGGCTGCATTTTGGCTGCCTTTTGGGCTGGAGCTTCTCGTGGTTTGAGGCCTGCCTTGCTCCACCCTCTGCTCTTGAGATTCTCCCGCATGTGGGCTGCATTTTGGCTGCCTGTTGGGCTGGAGCTTCTCGTGCTTTGAGGCCTGGCTTGCTCCACCCCCTGCTCTTGAGATTCTCCCGCAGGTGGGCTGGATTTTGTGTGCTATTTGGGCTGGAGCTTCTCGTGGTTTCAGGCCTGGCTTGCTCCACCCCCTGCTCTTGAGATGCTCCCGGATGTGGGCTGGATTGTGCCTGCCTTTTGGGCTGGAGCTTCTCGTGGTTTGAGGCCTGGCTTGCTCCACCCCCTGCTCTTGAGCTTCTCCCGGATGTCGGCTGGATTTTGGCTGCCATTTGGGCTGGAGCTTCTCACGGTTTGAGGCCTGCCTTACTCCACCCCCTGCTCTTGATATTCTCCCGGATGTGGGCTGGATTTTGGCTGCGTTTTTGGGCTGGAGCTTCTCGTGGTTTGAGGCCTGGCTTGCTCCACCCCCTGCTCTTGATATTCTCCCGGTTGTGGGCTGCATTTTTGGCTGCCTTTTGGGCTGGAGCTTCTCGAGGTTTGAGGCCTGCCTTGCTCCACCCCCTGCTCTTGAGATTCTCCCGGATGTGGGCTGCATTTTGGCTGCCTTTTGGGCTGGAGCTTCTCGTGGTTTGAGGCCTGGCTTTCTCCACCCCCTTTCTCTTGAGATCTCCCATATGTGGGCTGGAATTTGGCTTCGTTTTGGGCAGGAGCTTCTCGTGGTTTGAGTCCTGGCTTTCTCCACCCCCTGCTCTTGATATTTTTCCGCATGTGGCTGTATTTTGGCTGTCTTTTGGGCTGGAGCTTCTCATGGTTTGAGGCCTGGCTTGCTCCACCCCCTGCTCTTGAGATTCTCCCGCATGTGGCCTGCATTTTGGCTGCCTTTTGGGCTGGAGCTTCTCATGGTTTGAGGCCTGGCTTTCTCCACCCCCTGCTCTTGATATTCTCCCGGTTGTGGGCTGGATTTTGGCTGCATTTTGGGCTGGAGCTTCTCGTGGTTTGAGGCCTGGCTTGCTCCACCCCCTGCTCTTGATATTCTCCCGGATGTGGGCTGGATTTTGGCTGCCTTTTGGGCTGGAGCTTCTCGTGGTTTGAGGCCTGGCTTGCTCCGCCCCCTGCTCTTGATATTGTCCCTGATGTGGGCTGGAATTTGGCTTCATTTTGGGCTGGAGCTCCTCGTGGTTTGAGGCCTGGCTTGCTCCACCCCCTGCTGTTGAGATTCTCCCAGATGTGGGCTGGAATTTGGCTTCCTTTTGGGCAGGAGCTTCTCGTGGTTTGAGGCCTGGATTGCTCCACCCCCTGCTCTTGATAATCTCCCGGAGGTGGGCTGCATTTTGGCTGCCTTTTGGGCTGGAGCTTCTCATGGTTTGAGGCCTGGCTTGCTCCACCCCCTGCTCTTGAGATTCTCCCGGATGTGGGCTGCATTTTGGCTGCCTTTTGGGCTGGAGCTTCTTGTGGTTTGAGGCCTGGCTTGCTCCACCCTCTGCTCTTGAGATTCTCCCGGATGTGGGCTGCATTTTGTCTGCATTTTGGGCTGGAGCTTCTCGTGGTTTGAGGCCTGGCTTGCTCCACCCCCTGCTCTTTATATTCTCCCGGATGTGGGCTGCATTTTGGCTGCCTTTTGGGCTGGAGCTTCTCGAGGTTTGAGGCCTGGCTTGCTCCACCCCCTGCTCTTGATATTCTCCCGGAGGTGGGCTGGAATTTGGCTGCCTTTTGGGCTGGAGCTTCTCGTGGTTTGAGGCCTGGCTTGCTCCACCCTCTGCTCTTGATATTCTCCCGGATGTGGGCTGCATTTTGGCTGCCTTTTGGGCTGGAGCTTCTCGAGGTTTGAGGCCTGGCTTGCTCCACCCCCTGCCCTTGATATTCTCCCAGATGAGGGCTGGATTTTGGCTGCATTTTGGGCTGGAGCTTCTCGTGGTTTGAGGCCTGGCTTGCTCCACCCCCTGCTCTTGATATTCTCCCGGATGTGGGCTACATTTTGGCTGCATTTTGGGCTGGAGATTCTCATGGTTTGAGGCCTGGCTTGCTCCGCCCCCTGCTCTTGAGATTCTCCCGGATGTGGGCTGCATTTTGGCTGCATTTTGGGCTGGAGCTTCTCGAGGTTTGAGGCCTGGCTTGCTCCACCCTCTGCTCTTGATATTCTCCTGGATGTGGGCTGAATTTTGGCTGCTTTTAGGGCTGGAGCTTCTCGTGGTTTGAGGCCTGGCTTTCTCCACCCTCTGCTCTTGAAATTCTCCCGGATGTGGGCTGGATTTTGGCTCCCTTTTGGGCTGGAGCTTCTCAAGGTTTGAGGCCTTGCTTGCTCCACCACCTGCTCTTGAAATTGTCCCGGATGTGGGCTGCATTTTGGCTGCCTTTTGGGCTGGAGCTTCTCGTGGTCTGAGGCCTGGCTTGCTCCACCCCCTGCTCTTTATATTCTCCCGGACGTGGGTTGCATTTTGGCTGCATTTTGGGCTGGAGCTTCTCGTGGTTTGAGGCCTGGCTTGCTCCAGACACTGCTCTTGATATTCTCCAGGATGTGGGCTGGATTTTGGCTTATTTGTGGGCTGGAGCTTCTCATGGTTTGAGGCCTGGCTTGCTCCACCCCCTGCTCTTGAGATTCTCCCGGATGTGGGCTGCATTTTGGCTGCCTTTTGGGCTGGATCTTCACAAGGTTTGAGGCCTGGCTTGCTCCAAACTCTGCCATTGAGATTGTCCCGGAGATGGGCTGCATTTTGGCTGATTCTTGGGCTGGAGCTTCTCGTGGTTTGAGGCCTGGCTTGCTCCACCCTCTGCTCTTGAGATTCTCCCGGATGTGGGCTGGATTTTGGCTCCCTTTTGGGCTGGAGCTTCTCATGGTTTGAGGCCTTGCTTGCTCCACCACCTGCTCTTGAAATTGTCCCGGATGTGGGCTGCATTTTGGCTGCCTTTTGGGCTGGAGCTTCTCGTGGTTTGAGGCCTGGCTTGCTCCACCCCCTGCTCTTGAGATTCTCCCGGATGTGGGCTGCATTTTGGCTGCCTTTTGGGCTGGAGCTTCTCATGGTTTGAGGCCTGGATTGCTGCACCCCCTGCTCTTGATAATCTCCCGGAGGTGGGCTGCATTTTGGCTGCCTTTTGGGCTGGAGCTTCTCGTGGTTTGAGGCCTGGCTTGCTCCACCCCCTGCTCTTGAGATTCTCCCGGATGTGGGCTGCATTTTGGCTGCCTTTTGGGCTGGAGCTTCTCGTGGTTTGAGGCCTGGCTTGCTCCACCCTCTGCTCTTGAGATTCTCCCGGATGTGGGCTGCATTTTGGCTGCCTTTTGGGCTGGAGCTTCTCGTGGTTTGAGGCCTGGCTTGCTCCACCCCCTGCTCTTTATATTCTCCCGGATGTGGGCTGGATTTTGGCTGCATTTTGGGCTGGAGCTTCTCGAGGTTTGAGGCCTGGCTTGCTCCACCCCCTGCCCTTGATATTCTCCCGGAGGTGGGCTGGAATTTGGCTGCATTTTGGGCTGGAGCTTCTCGAGGTTTGAGGCCTGGCTTGCTCCACCCTCTGCTCTTGATATTCTCCTGGATGTGGACTGGAATTTGGCTGCCTTTAGGGCTGGAGTTTCTCGAGGTTTGAGGCCTGGCTTGCTCCACCCCCTGCCCTTGATATTCTCCCGGATGAGGGCTGGATTTTGGCTGCATTTTGGGCTGGAGAGTCTCGTGGTTTGAGGCCTGGCTTGCTCCACCCCCTGCTCTTGATATTCTCCCGGATGTGGGCTACATTTTGGCTGCCTTTTGGGCTGGAGATTCTCATGGTTTGAGGCCTGGCTTGCTCCACCCCCTGCTCTTGAAATTGTCCCGGATGTGGGCTGCATTTTGGCTGCCTTTTGGGCTGGAGCTTCTCGTGGTTTGAGGCCTGGCTTGCTCCACCCCCTGCTCTTGAGATTCTCCCGGAGGTGGGCTGGATTTTGGCTGCATTTTGGGCTGGATCTTCACAAGGTTTGAGGCCTGGCTTGCTCCAAACTCTGCCATTGAGATTCTCCCGGAGGTGGGCTGCATTTTGGCTGATTCTTGGGCTGGAGCTTCTCGAGGTTTGAGGCCTGTGTTGCTCCACCCCCTGCTCTTGAGATTCTCCCGGATGTGGGCTGCATTTTGGCTGCATTTTGGGCTGGAGCTTCTCGAGGTTTGAGGCCTGGCTTGCTCCACCCCCTGCTCTTGAGATTCTGCCGGATGTGGGCTGCATTTTGGCTGCCTTTTGGGCTGGAGCTTCTCGAGGTTTGAGGCCTGGCTTGCTCCACCCCCTGCTCTTGAAATTGTCCCAGATGTGGGCTGCATTTTGGCTGCCTTTTGGGCTGGAGCTTCTCGTGGTTTGAGGCCTGGCTTGCTCCAACCCCTGCTCTTGATATTATCTTTTATGTGGGCTTCATTTTGGCTGCCTTTTCGGCTGGAGCTTCTCGTGGTTTGGGGCCTGCCTTGCTCCAGCCACTGCTCTTGATATTCTCCAGGATGTGGGCTGGATTTTGGCTTATTTTTGGGCTGGAGCTTCTCATGGTTTGAGGCCTGGCTTGCTCCACCCCCTGCTCTTGAGATTCTCCCGGATGTCGGCTGGATTTTGGCTGCCTATTGGGCTGGAGCTTCTCGTGGTTTGAGGCCTGGATTGCTGCACCCCCTGCTCTTGATAATCTCCCGGAGGTGGGCTGCATTTTGGCTGCCTTTTGGGCTGGAGCTTCTCGTGGTTTGAGGCCTGGCTTGCTCCACCCCCTGCTCTTGAGATTCTCCCGGATGTGGGCTGCATTTTGGCTGCCTTTTGGGCTGGAGCTTCTTGTGGTTTGAGGCCTGGCTTGCTCCACCCTCTGCTCTTGAGATTCTCCCGGATGTGGGCTGCATTTTGTCTGCATTTTGGGCTGGAGCTTCTCGTGGTTTGAGGCCTGGCTTGCTCCACCCCCTGCTCTTTATATTCTCCCGGATGTGGGCTGCATTTTGGCTGCCTTTTGGGCTGGAGCTTCTCGAGGTTTGAGGCCTGGCTTGCTCCACCCCCTGCTCTTGATATTCTCCCGGAGGTGGGCTGGAATTTGGCTGCCTTTTGGGCTGGAGCTTCTCGTGGTTTGAGGCCTGGCTTGCTCCACCCTCTGCTCTTGATATTCTCCCGGATGTGGGCTGCATTTTGGCTGCCTTTTGGGCTGGAGCTTCTCGAGGTTTGAGGCCTGGCTTGCTCCACCCCCTGCCCTTGATATTCTCCCGGATGAGGGCTGGATTTTGGCTGCATTTTGGGCTGGAGCTTCTCGTGGTTTGAGGCCTGGCTTGCTCCACCCCCTGCTCTTGATATTCTCCCGGATGTGGGCTACATTTTGGCTGCATTTTGGGCTGGAGATTCTCATGGTTTGAGGCCTGGCTTGCTCCGCCCCCTGCTCTTGAGATTCTCCCGGATGTGGGCTGCATTTTGGCTGCATTTTGGGCTGGAGCTTCTCGAGGTTTGAGGCCTGGCTTGCTCCACCCTCTGCTCTTGATATTCTCCTGGATGTGGGCTGAATTTTGGCTGCTTTTAGGGCTGGAGCTTCTCGTGGTTTGAGGCCTGGCTTTCTCCACCCTCTGCTCTTGAAATTCTCCCGGATGTGGGCTGGATTTTGGCTCCCTTTTGGGCTGGAGCTTCTCAAGGTTTGAGGCCTTGCTTGCTCCACCACCTGCCTTGAAATTGTCCCGGATGTGGGCTGCATTTTGGCTGCCTTTTGGGCTGGAGCTTCTCGTGGTCTGAGGCCTGGCTTGCTCCACCCCCTGCTCTTTATATTCTCCCGGACGTGGGTTGCATTTTGGCTGCATTTTGGGCTGGAGCTTCTCGTGGTTTGAGGCCTGGCTTGCTCCAGACACTGCTCTTGATATTCTCCAGGATGTGGGCTGGATTTTGGCTTATTTGTGGGCTGGAGCTTCTCATGGTTTGAGGCCTGGCTTGCTCCACCCCCTGCTCTTGAGATTCTCCCGGATGTGGGCTGCATTTTGGCTGCCTTTTGGGCTGGATCTTCACAAGGTTTGAGGCCTGGCTTGCTCCAAACTCTGCCATTGAGATTGTCCCGGAGATGGGCTGCATTTTGGCTGATTCTTGGGCTGGAGCTTCTCGTGGTTTGAGGCCTGGCTTGCTCCACCCTCTGCTCTTGAGATTCTCCCGGATGTGGGCTGGATTTTGGCTCCCTTTTGGGCTGGAGCTTCTCATGGTTTGAGGCCTTGCTTGCTCCACCACCTGCTCTTGAAATTGTCCCGGATGTGGGCTGCATTTTGGCTGCCTTTTGGGCTGGAGCTTCTCGTGGTTTGAGGCCTGGCTTGCTCCACCCCCTGCTCTTGAGATTCTCCCGGATGTGGGCTGCATTTTGGCTTCCTTTTGGGCTGGAGAATCTTGAGGTTTGAGGCCTGGCTTGCTCCACCCCCTGCTCTTGATATTCTCCCGGATATGGGCTGGATATTGTCTGCATTTTGGTCTGGAGCTTCTCGTGGTTTGAGGCCTGGCTTGCTCCACCCCCTGCTCTTGAGATTCTCCCGGATGTGGGCTGCATTTTGGCTGCCTTTTGGGCTGGAGCTTCTCATGGTTTGAGGCCTGGCTTGCTCCACCCCCTGCTCTTGAGATTCTCTTGGATGTGGGCTGCATTTTGGCTGCCTTTTGGGCTGGAGCTTCTCATGGTTTGAGGCCTGGATTGCTGCACCCCCTGCTCTTGATAATCTCCCGGAGGTGGGCTGCATTTTGGCTGCCTTTTGGGCTGGAGCTTCTCGTGGTTTGAGGCCTGGCTTGCTCCACCCCCTGCTCTTGAGATTCTCCCGGATGTGGGCTGCATTTTGGCTGCCTTTTGGGCTGGAGCTTCTCGTGGTTTGAGGCCTGGCTTGCTCCACCCTCTGCTCTTGAGATTCTCCCGGATGTGGGCTGCATTTTGGCTGCCTTTTGGGCTGGAGCTTCTCGTGGTTTGAGGCCTGGCTTGCTCCACCCCCTGCTCTTTATATTCTCCCGGATGTGGGCTGGATTTTGGCTGCATTTTGGGCTGGAGCTTCTCGAGGTTTGAGGCCTGGCTTGCTCCACCCCCTGCCCTTGATATTCTCCCGGAGGTGGGCTGGAATTTGGCTGCATTTTGGGCTGGAGTTTCTCGAGGTTTGAGGCCTGGCTTGCTCCACCCCCTGCCCTTGATATTCTCCCGGATGAGGGCTGGATTTTGGCTGCATTTTGGGCTGGAGAGTCTCGTGGTTTGAGGCCTGGCTTGCTCCACCCCCTGCTCTTGATATTCTCCCGGATGTGGGCTACATTTTGGCTGCCTTTTGGGCTGGAGATTCTCATGGTTTGAGGCCTGGCTTGCTCCACCCCCTGCTCTTGAAATTGTCCCGGAGGTGGGCTGGATTTTGGCTGCATTTTGGGCTGGATCTTCACAAGGTTTGAGGCCTGGCTTGCTCCAAACTCTGCCATTGAGATTCTCCCGGAGGTGGGCTGCATTTTGGCTGATTCTTGGGCTGGAGCTTCTCGAGGTTTGAGGCCTGTGTTGCTCCACCCCCTGCTCTTGAGATTCTCCCGGATGTGGGCTGCATTTTGGCTGCATTTTGGGCTGGAGCTTCTCGAGGTTTGAGGCCTGGCTTGCTCCACCCCCTGCTCTTGAGATTCTGCCGGATGTGGGCTGCATTTTGGCTGCCTTTTGGGCTGGAGCTTCTCGAGGTTTGAGGCCTGGCTTGCTCCACCCCCTGCTCTTGAAATTGTCCCAGATGTGGGCTGCATTTTGGCTGCCTTTTGGGCTGGAGCTTCTCGTGGTTTGAGGCCTGGCTTGCTCCAACCCCTGCTCTTGATATTATCTTTTATGTGGGCTTCATTTTGGCTGCCTTTTCGGCTGGAGCTTCTCGTGGTTTGGGGCCTGCCTTGCTCCAGCCACTGCTCTTGATATTCTCCAGGATGTGGGCTGGATTTTGGCTTATTTTTGGGCTGGAGCTTCTCATGGTTTGAGGCCTGGCTTGCTCCACCCCCTGCTCTTGAGATTCTCTTGGATGTGGGCTGCATTTTGGCTGCCTTTTGGGCTGGAGCTTCTCATGGTTTGAGGCCTGGCTTGCTCCACCCCCTGCTCTTGAGATTCTCCCGGATGTCGGCTGGATTTTGGCTGCCTATTGGGCTGGAGCTTCTCGTGGTTTGAGGCCTGGATTGCTGCACCCCCTGCTCTTGATAATCTCCCGGAGGTGGGCTGCATTTTGGCTGCCTTTTAGGCTGGAGCTTCTCATGGTTTGAGGCCTGGCTTGCTCCACCCCCTGCTCTTGAGATTCTCCGGGATGTGGGCTGCATTTTGGCTGCCTTTTGGGCAGGAGCTTCTCGAGGTTTGAGGCCTGGCTTGCTCCACCCCCTGCTCTTGAGATTCTCCCGGATGTGGGCTGCATTTTGGCTGCCTTTTGGGCTGGAGTTTCTCGTGGTTTGAGGCCTGGCTTGCTCCACCCCCTGCTCTTGATATTCTCCCGGATGTGGGCTGCATTTTGGCTGCCTTTTGGGCTGGAGCTTCTCGAGGTTTGAGGCCTGGCTTGCTCCACCCCCTGCCCTTGATATTCTCCCGGAGGTGGGCTGGAATTTGGCTGCATTTTGGGCTGGAGCTTCTCGAGGTTTGAGGCCTGGCTTGCTCCACCCTCTGCTCTTGATATTCTCCTGGATGTGGGCTGCAATTTGGCTGCCTTTTGGGCTGGAGCTTCTCGAGGTTTGAGGCCTGGCTTGCTCCACCCTCTGCTCTTGATATTCTCCTGGATGTGGGCTGCAATTTGGCTGCCTTTTGGGCTGGAGCTTCTCGAGGTTTGAGGCCTGGCTTGCTCCACCCCCTGCCCTTGATATTCTCCCGGATGAGGGCTGGATTTTGGCTGCATATTGGGCTGGAGAGTCTCGTGGTTTGAGGCCTGGCTTGCTCCACCCCCTGCTCTTGATATTCTCCCGGATGTGGGCTACATTTTGGCTGCCTTTTGGGCTGGAGATTCTCATGGTTTGAGGCCTGGCTTGCTCCACCCCCTGCTCTTGAGATTCTCCCGGAGGTGGGCTGCATTTTGGCTGCATTTTGGGCTGGATCTTCACAAGGTTTGAGGCCTGGCTTGCTCCAAACTCTGCCATTGAGATTCTCCCGGAGGTGGGCTGCATTTTGGCTGAATCTTGGGCTGGAGCTTCTCGAGGTTTGAGGCCTGTGTTGCTCCACCCCCTTCTCTTGAGATTCTCCCGGATGTGGGCTGCATTTTGGCTGCCTTTTGGGTTGGAGCTTCTCGAGGTTTGAGGCCTTGCTTGCTCCACCCCCTGCTCTTGAGATTCTCCCGGATGTGGGCTGCATTTTGGCTGCCTTTTGGGCTGGAGCTTCTCGAGGTTTGAGGCCTGGCTTGCTCCACCCCCTGCTCTTGAGATTGTCCCGGATGTGGGCTGGATTTTGGCTGCCTTTTGGGCAGGAGCTTCTCGAGGTTTGAGGCCTGGCTTGCTCCACCCCCTGCTCTTGAGATTCTCCCGGATGTGGGCTGCATTTTGGCTGCCTTTTGGGCTGGAGCTTCTCGTGGTTTGAGGCCTGGCTTGCTCCACCCCCTGCTCTTGATATTCTCCCGGATGTGGGCTGCATTTTGGCTGCCTTTTGGGCTGGAGCTTCTCGAGGTTTGAGGCCTGGCTTGCTCCACCCCCTGCCCTTGATATTCTCCCGGAGGTGGGCTGGAATTTGGCTGCATTTTGGGCTGGAGCTTCTCGAGGTTTGAGGCCTGGCTTGCTCCACCCTCTGCTCTTGATATTCTCCTGGATGTGGGCTGCAATTTGGCTGCCTTTTGGGCTGGAGCTTCTCGAGGTTTGAGGCCTGGCTTGCTCCACCCCCTGCTCTTGATATTCTCCTGGATGTGGGCTGCAATTTGGCTGCTTTTAGGGCTGGAGCTTCTCGTGGTTTGAGGCCTGGCTTGCTCCACCCCCTGCTCTTGAAATTGTCCCAGATGTGGGCTGCATTTTGGCTGCCTTTTGGGCTGGAGCTTCTCGTGGTTTGAGGCCTGGCTTGCTCCAACCCCTGCTCTTGATATTATCTTTTATGTGGGCTTCATTTTGGCTGCCTTTTGGGCTGGAGCTTCTCGTGATTTGGGGCCTGCCTTGCTCCAGCCACTGCTCTTGATATTCTCCAGGATGTGGGCTGGATTTTGGCTTATTTTTGGGCTGGAGCTTGTCATGGTTTGAGGCCTGGCTTGCTCCACCCCCTGCTCTTGATATTCTCCCGGATGTGGGCTGCATTTTGGCTGCAATTTGGGCTGGAGCTTCTCATGGTTTGAGGCCTGCCTTGATCCACCCCGTTCTCTTGATATTCTCCCGGATGTGGGCTGCATTTTGGCTGCCTTTTGGGCTGGAGCTTCTCTTGGTTTGAGGCCTGGCTTGCTCCACCCCCTGCTCTTGAGATTCTCCCCTAGGTGGCCTGTATTTTGGCTACATTTTGGGCTGGACCTTCTCATGATTTGAGGCCTGGATTGCTCCAACCCCTGCCCATGATATTCTCCTGGATGTGGGCTGGAGTTTGGCTGCCTTTTGGGCTGGAGCTTCTCGTTCTTTGAGGCCTGGCTTGCTCCAAACTCTGCCATTGAGATTGTCCCGGAGATGGGCTGCATTTTGGCTGATTCTTGGGCTGGAGCTTCTCGTGGTTTGAGGCCTGGCTTTCTCCACCCTCTGCTCTTGAGATTCTCCCGGATGTGGGCTGCATTTTGGCTCCCTTTTGGGCTGGAGCTTCTCATGGTTTGAGGCCTTGCTTGCTCCACCCCCTGCTCTTGAAATTGTCCCGGATGTGGGCTGCATTTTGGCTGCCTTTTGGGCTGGAGCTTCTCATGGTTTGAGGCCTGGCTTGCTCCACCCCCTGCTCTTGAGATTCTCCCGGATGTGGGCTGGATTTTGGCTGCCTTTTGGGCTGGAGCTTCTCGTGGTTTGAGGCCTGGCTTGCTCCACCCCCTGCTCTTGAGATTCTCCCGGATGTGGGCTGCATTTTGGCTGCCTTTTGGGCTGGAGCTTCTCGTGGTTTGAGGCCTGCCTTGCTCCACCCCCTGCTCTTGAGATTCTCCCGGATATGGGCTGGATTTTGTCTGCATTTTGGTCTGGAGCTTCTCGTGGTTTGAGGCCTGGCTTGCTCCACCCCCTGCTCTTGAGATTCTCCCGGATGTGGGCTGCATTTTGGCTGCCTTTTGGGCTGGAGCTTCTCATGGTTTGAGGCCTGGCTTGCTCCACCCTCTGCTCTTGAGATTCTCCCGGATGTGGGCTGCATTTTGGCTGCCTTTTGGGCTGGAGCTTCTCGAGGTTTGAGGCCTGGCTTGCTCCACCCCCTGCTCTTGATATTCTCCCGGATGTGGGCTACATTTTGGCTGCCTTTTGGGCTGGAGATTCTCATGGTTTGAGGCCTGGCTTGCTCCGCACCCTGCTCTTGAGATTCTCCTGGATGTGGGCTGCATTTTGGCTGCCTTTTGGGCTGGAGCTTCTCGTGGTTCGAGGCCTGGCTTGCTCCACCCCCTGCTCTTGAGATTCTCCCCGAGGTGGCCTGCATTTTGGCTACATTTTGGGCTGGACCTTCTCGTGATTTGAGGCCTGGCTTGCTCCAACCCCTGCCCATGATATTCTCCCGGATGTGGGCTGCATTTTGGCTGCCTTTAGGGCTGGAGCTTCTCGTGGTTTGAGGCCTGGCTTGCTCCACCCCCTGCTCTTGATATTCTCCCGGATGTGGGCTGCATTTTGGCTGCCTTTTGGGCTGGAGCTTCTCGAGGTTTGAGGCCTGGCTTGCTCCACCCCCTGCCCTTGATATTCTCCCGGAGGTGGGCTGGAATTTGGCTGCATTTTGGGCTGGAGCTTCTCGAGGTTTGAGGCCTGGCTTGCTCCACCCTCTGCTCTTGATATTCTCCTGGATGTGGGCTGCAATTTGGCTGCCTTTTGGGCTGGAGCTTCTCGAGGTTTGAGGCCTGGCTTGCTCCACCCTCTGCTCTTGATATTCTCCTGGATGTGGGCTGCAATTTGGCTGCCTTTTGGGCTGGAGCTTCTCGAGGTTTGAGGCCTGGCTTGCTCCACCCCCTGCCCTTGATATTCTCCCGGATGAGGGCTGGATTTTGGCTGCATTTTGGGCTGGAGAGTCTCGTGGTTTGAGGCCTGGCTTGCTCCACCCCCTGCTCTTGATATTCTCCCGGATGTGGGCTACATTTTGGCTGCCTTTTGGGCTGGAGATTCTCATGGTTTGAGGCCTGGCTTGCTCCACCCACTGCTCTTGAGATTCTCCCGGAGGTGGGCTGCATTTTGGCTGCCTTTTGGGCTGGAGCTTCTCGTGGTTTGAGGCCTGGCTTGCTCCACCCCCTGCTCTTGAGATTCTCCCGGAGGTGGGCTGGATTTTGGCTGCATTTTGGGCTGGATCTTCACAAGGTTTGAGGCCTGGCTTGCTCCAAACTCTGCCATTGAGATTCTCCCGGAGGTGGGCTGCATTTTGGCTGAATCTTGGGCTGGAGCTTCTCGAGGTTTGAGGCCTGTGTTGCTCCACCCCCTTCTCTTGAGATTCTCCCGGATGTGGGCTGCATTTTGGCTGCCTTTTGGGTTGGAGCTTCTCGAGGTTTGAGGCCTTGCTTGCTCCACCCCCTGCTCTTGAGATTCTCCCGGATGTGGGCTGCATTTTGGCTGCCTTTTGGGCTGGAGCTTCTCGAGGTTTGAGGCCTGGCTTGCTCCACCCCCTGCTCTTGAGATTGTCCCGGATGTGGGCTGGATTTTGGCTGCCTTTTGGGCAGGAGCTTCTCGAGGTTTGAGGCCTGGCTTGCTCCACCCCCTGCTCTTGAGATTCTCCCGGATGTGGGCTGCATTTTGGCTGCCTTTTGGGCTGGAGCTTCTCGTGGTTCGAGGCCTGGCTTTCTCCACCCCCTGCTCTTGAGATTCTCCCCGAGGTGGCCTGCATTTTGGCTACATTTTGGGCTGGACCTTCTCGTGATTTGAGGCCTGGCTTGCTCCAACCCCTGCCCATGATATTCTCCCGGATGTGGGCTGCATTTTGGCTGCCTTTAGGGCTGGAGCTTCTCGTGGTTTGAGGCCTGGCTTGCTCCACCCCCTGCTCTTGATATTCTCCCGGATGTGGGCTGCATTTTGGCTGCCTTTTGGGCTGGAGCTTCTCGAGGTTTGAGGCCTGGCTTGCTCCACCCCCTGCCCTTGATATTCTCCCGGAGGTGGGCTGGAATTTGGCTGCATTTTGGGCTGGAGCTTCTCGAGGTTTGAGGCCTGGCTTGCTCCACCCTCTGCTCTTGATATTCTCCTGGATGTGGGCTGCAATTTGGCTGCCTTTTGGGCTGGAGCTTCTCGAGGTTTGAGGCCTGGCTTGCTCCACCCTCTGCTCTTGATATTCTCCTGGATGTGGGCTGCAATTTGGCTGCCTTTTGGGCTGGAGCTTCTCGAGGTTTGAGGCCTGGCTTGCTCCACCCTCTGCTCTTGATATTCTCCTGGATGTGGGCTGCAATTTGGCTGCCTTTTGGGCTGGAGCTTCTCGAGGTTTGAGGCCTGGCTTGCTCCACCCCCTGCCCTTGATATTCTCCCGGATGAGGGCTGGATTTTGGCTGCATTTTGGGCTGGAGAGTCTCGTGGTTTGAGGCCTGGCTTGCTCCACCCCCTGCTCTTGATATTCTCCCGGATGTGGGCTGCATTTTGGCTGCCTTTTGGGCTGGAGATTCTCATGGTTTGAGGCCTGGCTTGCTCCACCCCCTGCTCTTGAGATTCTCCCGGAGGTGGGCTGCATTTTGGCTGCCTTTTGGGCTGGAGCTTCTCGTGGTTTGAGGCCTGGCTTGCTCCACCCCCTGCTCTTGAGATTCTCCCGGAGGTGGGCTGGATTTTGGCTGCATTTTGGGCTGGATCTTCACAAGGTTTGAGGCCTGGCTTGCTCCAAACTCTGCCCTTGATATTCTCCCGGAGGTGGGCTGCATTTTGGCTGCATTTTGGGCTGGAGCTTCTCGAGGTTTGAGGCCTGGCTTGCTCCACCCTCTGCTCTTGATATTCTCCTGGATGTGGGCTGCAATTTGGCTGCCTTTTGGGCTGGAGCTTCTCGAGGTTTGAGGCCTGGCTTGCTCCACCCTCTGCTCTTGATATTCTCCTGGATGTGGGCTGCAATTTGGCTGCCTTTTGGGCTGGAGCTTCTCGAGGTTTGAGGCCTGGCTTGCTCCACCCCCTGCCCTTGATATTCTCCCGGATGAGGGCTGGATTTTGGCTGCATTTTGGGCTGGAGAGTCTCGTGGTTTGAGGCCTGGCTTGCTCCACCCCCTGCTCTTGATATTCTCCCGGATGTGGGCTACATTTTGGCTGCCTTTTGGGCTGGAGATACTCATGGTTTGAGGCCTGGCTTGCTCCACCCCCTGCTCTTGAGATTCTCCCGGAGGTGGGCTGCATTTTGGCTGCCTTTTGGGCTGGAGCTTCTCGTGGTTTGAGGCCTGGCTTGCTCCACCCCCTGCTCTTGAGATTCTCCCGGAGGTGGGCTGGATTTTGGCTGCATTTTGGGCTGGATCTTCACAAGGTTTGAGGCCTGGCTTGCTCCAAACTCTGCCATTGAGATTCTCCCGGAGGTGGGCTGCATTTTGGCTGAATCTTGGGCTGGAGCTTCTCGAGGTTTGAGGCCTGTGTTGCTCCACCCCCTTCTCTTGAGATTCTCCCGGATGTGGGCTGCATTTTGGCTGCCTTTTGGGTTGGAGCTTCTCGAGGTTTGAGGCCTTGCTTGCTCCACCCCCTGCTCTTGAGATTCTCCCGGATGTGGGCTGCATTTTGGCTGCCTTTTGGGCTGGAGCTTCTCGAGGTTTGAGGCCTGGCTTGCTCCACCCCCTGCTCTTGAGATTGTCCCGGATGTGGGCTGGATTTTGGCTGCCTTTTGGGCAGGAGCTTCTCGAGGTTTGAGGCCTGGCTTGCTCCACCCCCTGCTCTTGATATTCTCCCGGATGTGGGCTGCATTTTGGCTGCATTTTGGGCTGGAGCTTCTCGAGGTTTGAGGCCTGGCTTGCTCCACCCCCTGCCCTTGATATTCTCCCGGAGGTGGGCTGGAATTTGGCTGCATTTTGGGCTGGAGCTTCTCGAGGTTTGAGGCCTGGCTTGCTCCACCCTCTGCTCTTGATATTCTCCTGGATGTGGGCTGCAATTTGGCTGCCTTTTGGGCTGGAGCTTCTCGAGGTTTGAGGCCTGGCTTGCTCCACCCTCTGCTCTTGATATTCTCCTGGATGTGGGCTGCAATTTGGCTGCCTTTTGGGCTGGAGCTTCTCGAGGTTTGAGGCCTGGCTTGCTCCACCCCCTGCCCTTGATATTCTCCCGGATGAGGGCTGGATTTTGGCTGCATTTTGGGCTGGAGAGTCTCGTGGTTTGAGGCCTGGCTTGCTCCACCCCCTGCTCTTGATATTCTCCCGGATGTGGGCTACATTTTGGCTGCCTTTTGGGCTGGAGATTCTCATGGTTTGAGGCCTGGCTTGCTCCACCCCCTGCTCTTGAGATTCTCCCGGAGGTGGGCTGCATTTTGGCTGCCTTTTGGGCAGGAGCTTCTCGTGGTTTGAGGCCTGGCTTGCTCCACCCCCTGCTCTTGAGATTCTCCCGGAGGTGGGCTGGATTTTGGCTGCATTTTGGGCTGGATCTTCACAAGGTTTGAGGCCTGGCTTGCTCCAAACTCTGCCATTGAGATTCTCCCGGAGGTGGGCTGCATTTTGGCTGATTCTTGGGCTGGAGCTTCTCGAGGTTTGAGGCCTGTGTTGCTCCACCCCCTTCTCTTGAGATTCTCCCGGATGTGGGCTGCATTTTGGCTGCCTTTTGGGTTGGAGCTTCTCGAGGTTTGAGGCCTTGCTTGCTCCACCCCCTGCTCTTGAGATTCTCCCGGATGTGGGCTGCATTTTGGCTGCCTTTTGGGCTGGAGCTTCTCGAGGTTTGAGGCCTGGCTTGCTCCACCCCCTGCTCTTGAGATTGTCCCGGATGTGGGCTGGATTTTGGCTGCCTTTTGGGCTGGAGCTTCTCATGCTTTGAGGCCTGGCTTGCTGCACCCTCTGCTCTTGATATTCTCCTGGATGTGGGCTGAATTTTGGCTGCTTTTAGGGCTGGAGCTTCTCGTGGTTTGAGGCCTGGCTTGCTCCACCCCCTGCTCTTGAAATTGTCCCAGATGTGGGCTGCATTTTGGCTGCCTTTTGGGCTGGAGCTTCTCGTGGTTTGAGGCCTGGCTTGCTCCAACCCCTGCTCTTGATATTATCTTTTATGTGGGCTTCATTTTGGCTGCCTTTTGGGCTGGAGCTTCTCGTGATTTGGGGCCTGCCTTGCTCCAGCCACTGCTCTTGATATTCTCCAGGATGTGGGCTGGATTTTGGCTTATTTTTGGGCTGGAGCTTGTCATGGTTTGAGGCCTGGCTTGCTCCACCCCCTGCTCTTGAGATTCTCCCGGATGTGGGCTGCATTTTGGCTGCAATTTGGGCTGGAGCTTCTCGTGGTTTGAGGCCTGCCTTGATCCACCCCGTTCTCTTGATATTCTCCCGGATGTGGGCTGCATTTTGGCTGCCTTTTGGGCTGGAGCTTCTCGTGGTTTGAGGCCTGGCTTGCTCCACCCCCTGCTCTTGAGATTCTCCCCGAGGTGGCCTGCATTTTGGCTACATTTTGGGCTGGACCTTCTCGTGATTTGAGGCCTGGATTGCTCCAACCCCTGCCCATGATATTCTCCTGGATGTGGGCTGGAGTTTGGCTGCCTTTTGGGCTGGAGCTTCTCGTTCTTTGAGGCCTGGCTTGCTCCACCCCCTGCTCTTGAGATTCTCCCGGATGTGGGCTGCATTTTGGCTGCCTTTTGGGCTGGATCTTCACAAGGTTTGAGGCCTGGCTTGCTCCAAACTCTGCCATTGAGATTGTCCCGGAGATGGGCTGCATTTTGGCTGATTCTTGGGCTGGAGCTTCTCGTGGTTTGAGGCCTGGCTTTCTCCACCCTCTGCTCTTGAGATTCTCCCGGATGTGGGCTGCATTTTGGCTCCCTTTTGGGCTGGAGCTTCTCATGGTTTGAGGCCTTGCTTGCTCCACCCCCTGCTCTTGAAATTGTCCCGGATGTGGGCTGCATTTTGGCTGCCTTTTGGGCTGGAGCTTCTCGTGGTTTGAGGCCTGGCTTGCTCCACCCCCTGCTCTTGAGATTCTCTTGGATGTGGGCTGCATTTTGGCTGCCTTTTGGGCTGGAGAATCTTGAGGTTTGAGGCCTGCCTTGCTCCACCCCCTGCTCTTGAGATTCTCCCGGATATGGGCTGGATTTTTTCTGCATTTTGGTCTGGAGCTTCTCGTGGTTTGAGGCCTGGCTTGCTCCACCCCCTGCTCTTGAGATTCTCCCGGATGTGGGCTGCATTTTGGCTGCCTTTTGGGCTGGAGCTTCTCATGGTTTGAGGCCTGGCTTGCTCCACCCCCTGCTCTTGAGATTCTCCCGGATGTGGGCTGCATTTTGGCTGCCTTTTGGGCTGGAGCTTCTCGAGGTTTGAGGCCTGGCTTGCTCCACCCCCTGCTCTTGATATTCTCCCGGATGTGGGCTACATTTTGGCTGCCTTTTGGGCTGGAGATTCTCATGGTTTGAGGCCTGGCTTGCTCCACCCTCTGCTCTTGATATTCTCCTGGATCTGGGCTGAATTTTGGCTGCTTTTAGGGCTGGAGCTTCTCGAGGTTTGAGGCCTGGCTTGCTCCACCCCCTGCTCTTGAAATTGTCCCAGATGTGGGCTGCATTTTGGCTGCCTTTTGGGCTGGAGCTTCTCGTGGTTCGAGGCCTGGCTTGCTCCACCCCCTGCTCTTGAGATTCTCCCCGAGGTGGCCTGCATTTTGGCTACATTTTGGGCTGGACCTTCTCGTGATTTGAGGCCTGGCTTGCTCCAACCCCTGCCCATGATATTCTCCCGCATGTGGGCTGGAGTTTGGCTGCCTTTTGGGCTGGAGCTTCTCGTTCTTTGAGGCCTGGCTTACTCCACCCCCTGCTCTTGAGATTCTCCCGGATGTGGGCTGCATTTTGGCTGCCTTTTGGGCTGGAGCTTCTCGTTCTTTGAGGCCTGGCTTACTCCACCCCCTGCTCTTGAGATTCTCCCGGATGTGGGCTGCATTTTGGCTGCCTTTTGGGCTGGATCTTCACAAGGTTTGAGGCCTGGCTTGCTCCAAACTCTGCCATTGAGATTGTCCCGGAGATGGGCTGCATTTTGTCTCATTCTTGGGCTGGAGCTTCTCGTGGTTTAGGCCTGGCTTTCTCCACCCTCTGCTCTTGAGATTCTCCCGGATGTGGGCTGGATTTTGGCTCCCTTTTGGGCTGGAGCTTCTCATGGTTTGAGGCCTTGCTTGCTCCACCCCCTGCTCTTGAAATTGTCCCGGATGTGGGCTGCATTTTGGCTGCCTTTTGGGCTGGAGCTTCTCGTGGTTTGAGGCCTGGCTTGCTCCACCCCCTGCTCTTGAGATTCTCCCGGATGTGGGCTGCATTTTGGCTGCCTTTTGGGCTGGAGAATCTTGAGGTTTGAGGCCTGCCTTGCTCCACCCCCTGCTCTTGAGATTCTCCCGGATATGGGCTGCATTTTGTCTGCATTTTGGTCTGGAGCTTCTCGTGGTTTGAGGCCTGGCTTGCTCCACCCCCTGCTCTTGAGATTCTCCCGGATGTGGGCTGCATTTTGGCTGTGTTTTGGGCTGGAGCTTCTCATGGTTTGAGGCCTGGCTTGCTCCACCCTCTGCTCTTGAGATTCTCCCGGATGTGGGCTGCATTTTGGCTGCCTTTTGGGCTGGAGCTTCTCGAGGTTTGAGGCCTGGCTTGCTCCACCCCCTGCTCTTGAGATTCTCCCGGATGTGGGCTGGATTTTGGCTGCCTTTTGGGCTGGAGCTTCTCATGGTTTGAGGCCTGGCTTGCTCCACCCCCTGCTCTTGATATTCTCCTGGATCTGGGCTGAATTTTGGCTGTTTTTGGGCTGGAGCTTCTCGTGGTTTGGGGCCTGCCTTGCTTCAGCCACTGCTCTTGATATTCTCCAGGATGTGGGCTGGATTTTGGCTTATTTTTGGGCTGGAGCTTCTCATGGTTTGAGGCCTGGCTTGCTCCACCCCCTGCTCTTGAGATTCTCCCGGATGTGGGCTGCATTTTGGCTGCCTTTTGGGCTGGAGCTTCTCGTGGTTTGAGGCCTGGCTTGCTCCAACCCCTGCCCATGATATTCTCCTGGATGTGGACTGGAGTTTGGCTGCCTTTTGGGCTGGAGCTTCTCGTTCTTTGAGGCCTGGCTTGCTCCACCCCCTGCTCTTGAGATTCTCCCGGAGGTGGGCTGCATTTTGGCTGCCTTTTGGGCTGGAGCTTCTCATGGTTGGAGGCCTGGCTTGCTCCACCACCTGCTCTTGAGATTCTCCCAGATGTGGGCTGCATTTTGGCTGCCTTTTGGGCTGGAGCTTCTTGTAGTTTGAGGCCTGGCTTGCTCCACCCCCTGCTCTTGAGATTCTCCCGGATGAGGGCTGGAATTTGGCTGCATTTTGGGCTGCAGATGCTCGTGGTTTGAGGCCTGCCTTACTCCACCCCCTGCTCTTGACATTCTCCCAGATGTGGGCTGGATTTTGGCTGCCTTTTGGGCTGGAGCTTCTCGTGTTTTGGGGCCTGGCTTGCTCCACCCCCTGCTCTTGAGATTCTCCCGGATGTGGGCTGCATTTTGGCTGCCTTTTGGGCTGGAGCTTCACAAGGTTTGAGGCCTGGCTTGCTCCAAACTCTGCCATTGAGATTGTCCCGGAGATGGGCTGCATTTTGGCTGATTCTTGGGCTGGAGCTTCTCGTGGTTTGAGGCCTGGCTTGCTCCACCCCCTGCTCTTGAGATTCTCCCGGAGGTGGGCTGGATTTTGGCTGCATTTTGGGCTGGATCTTCACAAGGTTTGAGGCCTGGCTTGCTCCAAACTCTGCCATTGAGATTCTCCCGGAGGTGGGCTGCATTTTGGCTGAATCTTGGGCTGGAGCTTCTCGAGGTTTGAGGCCTGTGTTGCTCCACCCCCTTCTCTTGAGATTCTCCCGGATGTGGGCTGCATTTTGGCTGCCTTTTGGGTTGGAGCTTCTCGAGGTTTGAGGCCTTGCTTGCTCCACCCCCTGCTCTTGAGATTCTCCCGGATGTGGGCTGCATTTTGGCTGCCTTTTGGGCTGGAGCTTCTCGAGGTTTGAGGCCTGGCTTGCTCCACCCCCTGCTCTTGAGATTGTCCCGGATGTGGGCTGGATTTTGGCTGCCTTTTGGGCAGGAGCTTCTCGAGGTTTGAGGCCTGGCTTGCTCCACCCCCTGCTCTTGAGATTCTCCCGGATGTGGGCTGCATTTTGGCTGCCTTTTGGGCTGGAGCTTCTCGTGGTTTGAGGCCTGGCTTGCTCCACCCCCTGCTCTTGATATTCTCCCGGATGTGGGCTGCATTTTGGCTGCCTTTTGGGCTGGAGCTTCTCGAGGTTTGAGGCCTGGCTTGCTCCACCCCCTGCCCTTGATATTCTCCCGGAGGTGGGCTGGAATTTGGCTGCATTTTGTTCTGGAGCTTCTCGAGGTTTGAGGCCTGGCTTGCTCCACCCTCTGCTCTTGATATTCTCCTGGATGTGGGCTGCAATTTGGCTGCCTTTTGGGCTGGAGCTTCTCGAGGTTTGAGGCCTGGCTTGCTCCACCCTCTGCTCTTGATATTCTCCTGGATGTGGGCTGCAATTTGGCTGCCTTTTGGGCTGGAGCTTCTCGAGGTTTGAGGCCTGGCTTGCTCCACCCCCTGCCCTTGATATTCTCCCGGATGAGGGCTGGATTTTGGCTGCATTTTGGGCTGGAGAGTCTCGTGGTTTGAGGCCTGGCTTGCTCCACCCCCTGCTCTTGATATTCTCCCGGATGTGGGCTACATTTTGGCTGCCTTTTGGGCTGGAGATACTCATGGTTTGAGGCCTGGCTTGCTCCACCCCCTGCTCTTGAGATTCTCCCGGAGGTGGGCTGCATTTTGGCTGCCTTTTGGGCTGGAGCTTCTCGTGGTTTGAGGCCTGGCTTGCTCCACCCCCTGCTCTTGAGATTCTCCCGGAGGTGGGCTGGATTTTGGCTGCATTTTGGGCTGGATCTTCACAAGGTTTGAGGCCTGGCTTGCTCCAAACTCTGCCATTGAGATTCTCCCGGATGTGAGCTGCATTTTGGCTGAATCTTGGGCTGGAGCTTCTCGAGGTTTGAGGCCTGTGTTGCTCCACCCCCTTCTCTTGAGATTCTCCCGGATGTGGGCTGCATTTTGGCTGCCTTTTGGGTTGGAGCTTCTCGAGGTTTGAGGCCTTGCTTGCTCCACCCCCTGCTCTTGAGATTCTCCCGGATGTGGGCTGCATTTTGGCTGCCTTTTGGGCTGGAGCTTCTCGAGGTTTGAGGCCTGGCTTGCTCCACCCCCTGCTCTTGAGATTGTCCCGGATGTGGGCTGGATTTTGGCTGCCTTTTGGGCAGGAGCTTCTCGAGGTTTGAGGCCTGGCTTGCTCCACCCCCTGCTCTTGAGATTCTCCCGGATGTGGGCTGCATTTTGGCTGCCTTTTGGGCTGGAGCTTCTCGTGGTTTGAGGCCTGGCTTGCTCCACCCCCTGCTCTTGATATTCTCCCGGATGTGGGCTGCATTTTGGCTGCATTTTGGGCTGGAGCTTCTCGAGGTTTGAGGCCTGGCTTGCTCCACCCCCTGCCCTTGATATTCTCCCGGAGGTGGGCTGGAATTTGGCTGCATTTTGGGCTGGAGCTCCTCGAGGTTTGAGGCCTGGCTTGCTCCACCCTCTGCTCTTGATATTCTCCTGGATGTGGGCTGCAATTTGGCTGCCTTTTGGGCTGGAGCTTCTCGAGGTTTGAGGCCTGGCTTGCTCCACCCTCTGCTCTTGATATTCTCCTGGATGTGGGCTGCAATTTGGCTGCCTTTTGGGCTGGAGCTTCTCGAGGTTTGAGGCCTGGCTTGCTCCACCCCCTGCCCTTGATATTCTCCCGGATGAGGGCTGGATTTTGGCTGCATTTTGGGCTGGAGAGTCTCGTGGTTTGAGGCCTGGCTTGCTCCACCCCCTGCTCTTGATATTCTCCCGGATGTGGGCTACATTTTGGCTGCCTTTTGGGCTGGAGATTCTCATGGTTTGAGGCCTGGCTTGCTCCACCCCCTGCTCTTGAGATTCTCCCGGAGGTGGGCTGCATTTTGGCTGCCTTTTGGGCTGGAGCTTCTCGTGGTTTGAGGCCTGGCTTGCTCCACCCCCTGCTCTTGAGATTCTCCCGGAGGTGGGCTGGATTTTGGCTGCATTTTGGGCTGGATCTTCACAAGGTTTGAGGCCTGGCTTGCTCCAAACTCTGCCATTGAGATTCTCCCGGAGGTGGGCTGCATTTTGGCTGATTCTTGGGCTGGAGCTTCTCGAGGTTTGAGGCCTGTGTTGCTCCACCCCCTTCTCTTGAGATTCTCCCGGATGTGGGCTGCATTTTGGCTGCCTTTTGGGTTGGAGCTTCTCGAGGTTTGAGGCCTTGCTTGCTCCACCCCCTGCTCTTGAGATTCTCCCGGATGTGGGCTGCATTTTGGCTGCCTTTTGGGCTGGAGCTTCTCGAGGTTTGAGGCCTGGCTTGCTCCACCCCCTGCTCTTGAGATTGTCCCGGATGTGGGCTGGATTTTGGCTGCCTTTTGGGCTGGAGCTTCTCATGCTTTGAGGCCTGGCTTGCTGCACCCTCTGCTCTTGATATTCTCCTGGATGTGGGCTGAATTTTGGCTGCTTTTAGGGCTGGAGCTTCTCGTGGTTTGAGGCCTGGCTTGCTCCACCCTCTGCTCTTGAAATTGTCCCAGATGTGGGCTGCATTTTGGCTGCCTTTTGGGCTGGAGCTTCTCGTGGTTTGAGGCCTGGCTTGCTCCAACCCCTGCTCTTGATATTATCTTTTATGTGGGCTTCATTTTGGCTGCCTTTTGGGCTGGAGCTTCTCGTGATTTGGGGCCTGCCTTGCTCCAGCCACTGCTCTTGATATTCTCCAGGATGTGGGCTGCATTTTGGCTTATTTTTGGGCTGGAGCTTGTCATGGTTTGAGGCCTGGCTTGCTCCACCCCCTGCTCTTGAGATTCTCCCGGATGTGGGCTGCATTTTGGCTGCCTTTTGGGCTGGAGCTTCTCGTGGTTTGAGGCCTGGCTTGCTCCACCCCCTGCTCTTGAGATTCTCCCCGAGGTGTCCTGCATTTTGGCTACATTTTGGGCTGGACCTTCTCGTGATTTGAGGCCTGGATTGCTCCAACCCCTGCCCATGATATTCTCCTGGATGTGGGCTGGAGTTTGGCTGCCTTTTGGGCTGGAGCTTCTCGTTCTTTGAGGCCTGGCTTGCTCCACCCCCTGCTCTTGAGATTCTCCCGGATGTGGGCTGCATTTTGGCTGCCTTTTGGGCTGGATCTTCACAAGGTTTGAGGCCTGGCTTGCTCCAAACTCTGCCATTGAGATTGTCCCGGAGATGGGCTGCATTTTGGCTGATTCTTGGGCTGGAGCTTCTCGTGGTTTGAGGCCTGGCTTTCTCCAACCTCTGCTCTTGAGATTCTCCCGGATGTGGGCTGCATTTTGGCTCCCTTTTGGGCTGGAGCTTCTCATGGTTTGAGGCCTTGCTTGCTCCACCCCCTGCTCTTGAAATTGTCCCGGATGTGGGCTGCATTTTGGCTGCCTTTTGGGCTGGAGCTTCTCATGGTTTGAGGCCTGGCTTGCTCCACCCCTTGCTCTTGAGATTCTCCCGGATGTGGGCTGGATTTTGGCTGCCTTTTGGGCTGGAGCTTCTCGTGGTTTGAGGCCTGGCTTGCTCCACCCCCTGCTCTTGAGATTCTCCCGGATGTGGGCTGCATTTTGGCTGCCTTTTGGGCTGGAGCTTCTCGTGGTTCGAGGCCTGGCTTGCTCCACCCCCTGCTCTTGAGATTCTCCCCGAGGTGGCCTGCATTTTGGCTACATTTTGGGCTGGACCTTCTCGTGATTTGAGGCCTGGCTTGCTCCAACCCCTGCCCATGATATTCTCCCGCATGTGGGCTGGAGTTTGGCTGCCTTTTGGGCTGGAGCTTCTCGTTCTTTGAGGCCTGGCTTACTCCACCCCCTGCTCTTGAGATTCTCCCGGATGTGGGCTGCATTTTGGCTGCCTTTTGGGCTGGATCTTCACAAGGTTTGAGGCCTGGCTTGCTCCAAACTCTGCCATTGAGATTGTCCCGGAGATGGGCTGCATTTTGTCTCATTCTTGGGCTGGAGCTTCTCGTGGTTTGAGGCCTGGCTTTCTCCACCCTCTGCTCTTGAGATTCTCCCGGATGTGGGCTGGATTTTGGCTCCCTTTTGGGCTGGAGCTTCTCATGGTTTGAGGCCTTGCTTGCTCCACCCCCTGCTCTTGAAATTGTCCCGGATGTGGGCTGCATTTTGGCTGCCTTTTGGGCTGGAGCTTCTCGTGGTTTGAGGCCTGGCTTGCTCCACCCCCTGCTCTTGAGATTCTCCCGGATGTGGGCTGCATTTTGGCTGCCTTTTGGGCTGGAGAATCTTGAGGTTTGAGGCCTGCCTTGCTCCACCCCCTGCTCTTGAGATTCTCCCGGATATGGGCTGCATTTTGTCTGCATTTTGGTCTGGAGCTTCTCGTGGTTTGAGGCCTGGCTTGCTCCACCCCCTGCTCTTGAGATTCTCCCGGATGTGGGCTGCATTTTGGCTGTGTTTTGGGCTGGAGCTTCTCATGGTTTGAGGCCTGGCTTGCTCCACCCTCTGCTCTTGAGATTCTCCCGGATGTGGGCTGCATTTTGGCTGCCTTTTGGGCTGGAGCTTCTCGAGGTTTGAGGCCTGGCTTGCTCCACCCCCTGCTCTTGAGATTCTCCCGGATGTGGGCTGGATTTTGGCTGCCTTTTGGGCTGGAGCTTCTCATGGTTTGAGGCCTGGCTTGCTCCACCCCCTGCTCTTGATATTCTCCTGGATCTGGGCTGAATTTTGGCTGTTTTTGGGCTGGAGCTTCTCGTGGTTTGGGGCCTGCCTTGCTTCAGCCACTGCTCTTGATATTCTCCAGGATGTGGGCTGGATTTTGGCTTATTTTTGGGCTGGAGCTTCTCATGGTTTGAGGCCTGGCTTGCTCCACCCCCTGCTCTTGAGATTCTCCTGGATGTGGACTGGAGTTTGGCTGCCTTTTGGGCTGGAGCTTCACAAGGTTTGAGGCCTGGCTTGCTCCAAACTCTGCCATTGAGATTGTCCCGGAGATGGGCTGCATTTTGGCTGATTCTTGGGCTGGAGCTTCTCGTGGTTTGAGGCCTGGCTTTCTCCACCCCCTGCTCTTGAGATTCTCCCGGATGTGGGCTGCATTTTGGCTCCCTTTTGGGCTGGAGCTTCTCATGGTTTGAGGCCTGGCTTGCTCCACCCCCTGCTCTTGAGATTCTCCCGGATGTGGGCTGCATTTTGGCTGCCTTTTGGGCTGGAGCTTCTCATGGTTTGAGGCCTGGCTTGCTCCACCCCCTGCTCTTGAGATTCTCCCGGATGTGGGCTGCATTTTGGCTGCCTTTTGGGCTGGAGCTTCTCGTGGGTTGAGGCCTGGCTTGCTCCACCCCCTGCTCTTGAGATTCTCCCGGATGTGGGCTGCATTTTGGCTGCCTTTTGGGCTGGAGAATCTGGAGGTTTGAGGCCTGCCTTGCTCCACCCCCTGCTCTTGAGATTCTCCCGGATATGGGCTGGATTTTGTCTGCATTTTGGTCTGGAGCTTCTCGTGGTTTGAGGCCTGGCTTGCTCCACCCCCTGCTCTTGAGATTCTCCCGGATGTGGGCTGCATTTTGGCTGCCTTTTGGGCTGGAGCTTCTCATGGTTTGAGGCCTGGCTTGCTCCACCCTCTGCTCTTGAGATTCTCCCGGATGTGGGCTGCATTTTGGCTGCCTTTTGGGCTGGAGCTTCTCGAGGTTTGAGGCCTGGCTTGCTCCACCCCCTGCTCTTGAGATTGTCCCGGATGTGGTCTGCATTTTGGCTGCTTTTTGGGCTGGAGCTTCTCATGCTTTGAGGCCTGGCTTGCTCCACCCTCTGCTCTTGATATTCTCCTGGATCTGGGCTGAATTTTGGCTGCTTTTAGGGCTGGAGCTTCTCGAGGTTTGAGGCCTGGCTTGCTCCACCCCCTGCTCTTGAAATTGTCCCAGATGTGGGCTGCATTTTGGCTGCCTTTTGGGCTGGAGCTTCTCGTGGTTTGAGGCCTGGCTTGCTCCAACCCCTGCTCTTGATATTATCTTTTATGTGGGCTTCATTTTGGCTGCTTTTGGGGTGGAGCTTCTCGTGGTTTGGGGCCTGCCTTGCTCCAGCCACTGCTCTGGATATTCTCCAGGATGTGGGCTGGATTTTGGCTTATTTTTGGGCTGGAGCTTCTCATGGTTTGAGGCTTGGCTTGCTCCACCCCCTGCTCTTGAGATTCTCCCGGATGTGGGCTGGATTTTGGCTGCCTTTTGGGCTGGAGCTTCTCGTGGTTTGAGGCCTGGCTTGCTCCACCCCCTGCTCTTGAGATTCTCCCGGATGTGGGCTGCATTTTGGCTGCCTTTTGGGCTGGAGAATCTGGTGGTTTGAGGCCTGCCTTGCTCCACCCCCTGCTCTTGAGATTCTCCCGGATATGGGCTGGATTTTGTCTGCATTTTGGTCTGGAGCTTCTCGTGGTTTGAGGCCTGGCTTGCTCCACCCCCTGCTCTTGAGATTCTCCCGGATGTGGGCTGCATTTTGGCTGCCTTTTGGGCTGGAGCTTCTCATGGTTTGAGGCCTGGCTTGCTCCACCCTCTGCTCTTGAGATTCTCCCGGATGTGGGCTGCATTTTGGCTGCCTTTTGGGCTGGAGCTTCTCGAGGTTTGAGGCCTGGCTTGCTCCACCCCCTGCTCTTGATATTCTCCCGGATGTGGGCTACATTTTGGCTGCCTTTTGGGCTGGAGATTCTCATGGTTTGAGGCCTGGCTTGCTCCGCCCCCTGCTCTTGAGATTCTCCTGGATGTGGGCTGCATTTTGGCTGCCTTTTGGGCTGGAGCTTCTCGAGGTTTGAGGCCTGGCTTGCTCCACCCCCTGCTCTTGATATTCTCCCGGATGTGGGCTACATTTTGGCTGCCTTTTGGGCTGGAGATTCTCATGGTTTGAGGCCTGGCTTGCTCCAACCCCTGCCCATGATATTCTCCCGCATGTGGGCTGGAGTTTGGCTGCCTTTTGGGCTGGATCTTCACAAGGTTTGAGGCCTGGCTTGCTCCAAACTCTGCCATTGAGATTGTCCCGGAGATGGGCTGCATTTTGTCTCATTCTTGGGCTGGAGCTTCTCGTGGTTTGAGGCCTGGCTTTCTCCACCCTCTGCTCTTGAGATTCTCCCGGATGTGGGCTGGATTTTGGCTCCCTTTTGGGCTGGAGCTTCTCATGGTTTGAGGCCTTGCTTGCTGCACCCCCTGCTCTTGAAATTGTCCCGGATGTGGCCTGCATTTTGGCTGCCTTTTGGGCTGGAGCTTCTCGTGGTTTGAGGCCTGGCTTGCTCCACCCCCTGCTCTTGAGATTCTCCCGGATGTGGGCTGCATTTTGGCTGCCTTTTGGGCTGGAGAATCTTGAGGTTTGAGGCCTGGCTTGCTCCACCCCCTGCTCTTGAGATTCTCCCGGATATGGGCTGGATTTTGTCTGCATTTTGGTCTGGAGCTTCTCGTGGTTTGAGGCCTGGCTTGCTCCACCCCCTGCTCTTGAGATTCTCCCGGATGTGGGCTGCATTTTGGCTGTGTTTTGGGCTGGAGCTTCTCATGGTTTGAGGCCTGGCTTGCTCCACCCTCTGCTCTTGAGATTCTCCCGGATGTGGGCTGCATTTTGGCTGCCTTTTGGGCTGGAGCTTCTCGAGGTTTGAGGCCTGGCTTGCTCCACCCCCTGCTCTTGAGATTCTCCCGGATGTGGGCTGCATTTTGGCTGCCTTTTGGGCTGGAGCTTCTCGTGGTTTGAGGCCTGGCTTGCTCCAACCCCTGCTCTTGATATTCTCCAGGATGTGGGCTGGATTTTGGCTTATTTTTGGGCTGGAGCTTCTCATGGTTTGAGGCCTGGCTTGCTCCACCCCCTGCTCTTGAGATTCTCCCGGATGTGGGCTGCATTTTGGCTGCCTTTTGGGCTGGAGCTTCTCGTGGTTTCAGGCCTGGCTTGCTCCAACCCCTGCCCATGATATTCTCCTGGATGTGGGCTGGAGTTTGGCTGCCTTTTGGGCTGGAGCTTCTCGTTCTTTGAGGCCTGGCTTGCTCCACCCCCTGCTCTTGAGATTCTCCCGGAGGTGGGCTGCATTTTGGCTCCCTTTTGGGCTGGAGCTTCACAAGGTTTGAGGCCTGGCTTGCTCCAAACTCTGCCATTGAGATTGTCCCCGAGATGGGCTGCATTTTGGCTGATTCTTGGGCTGGAGCTTCTCGTGGTTTGAGGCCTGTCTTTCTCCACCCCCTGCTCTTGAGATTCTCCCGGATGTGGGCTGCATTTTGGCTCCCTTTTGGGCTGGAGCTTCTCATGGTTTGAGGCCTGGCTTGCTCCACCCCCTGCTCTTGAGATTCTCCCGGATGTGGGCTGCATTTTGGCTGCCTTTTGGGCTGGAGCTTCTCATGGTTTGAGGCCTGGCTTGCTCCACCCCCTGCTCTTGAGATTCTCCCGGATGTGGGCTGCATTTTGGCTGCCTTTTGGGCTGGAGCTTCTCGTGGTTTGAGGCCTGGCTTGCTCCACCCCCTGCTCTTGAGATTCTCCCGGATGTGGGCTGCATTTTGGCTGCCTTTTGGGCTGGAGAATCTGGAGGTTTGAGGCCTGGCTTGCTCCACCCCCTGCTCTTGAGATTCTCCCGGATATGGGCTGGATTTTGTCTGCATTTTGGTCTGGAGCTTCTCGTGGTTTGAGGCCTGCCTTGCTCCACCCCCTGCTCTTGAGATTCTCCCGGATGTGGGCTGCATTTTGGCTGCCTTTTGGGCTGGAGCTTCTCATGGTTTGAGGCCTGGCTTGCTCCACCCTCTGCTCTTGAGATTCTCCCGGATGTGGGCTGCATTTTGGCTGCCTTTTGGGCTGGAGCTTCTCGAGGTTTGAGGCCTGGCTTGCTCCACCCCCTGCTCTTGAGATTGTCCCGGATGTGGGCTGCATTTTGGCTGCCTTTTGGGCTGGAGCTTCTCATGCTTTGAGGCCTGGCTTGCTCCACCCTCTGCTCTTGATATTCTCCTGGATCTGGGCTGAATTTTGGCTGCTTTTAGGGCTGGAGCTTCTCGTGGTTTGAGGCCTGGCTTGCTCCACCCCCTGCTCTTGAAATTGTCCCAGATGTGGGCTGAATTTTGGCTGCCTTTTGGGCTGGAGCTTCTCGTGGTTTGAGGCCTGGCTTGCTCCAACCCCTGCTCTTGATATTATCTTTTATGTGGGCTTCATTTTGGCTGCTTTTGGGGTGGAGCTTCTCGTGGTTTGGGGCCTGCCTTGCTCCAGCCACTGCTCTTGATATTCTCCAGGATGTGGGCTGGATTTTGGCTTATTTTTGGGCTGGAGCTTCTCATGGTTTGAGGCCTGGCTTGCTCCACCCCCTGCTCTTGAGATTCTCCCGGATGTGGGCTGCATTTTGGCTTCCTTTTGGGCTGGAGCTTCTCGTGGTTTGAGGCCTGGCTTGCTCCAACCCCTGCCCATGATATTCTCCTGGATGTGGGCTGGAGTTTGGCTGCCTTTTGGGCTGGATCTTCTCGTTCTTTGAGGCCTGGCTTGCTCCACACCCTGCTCTTGAGATTCTCCCGGATATGGGCTGCATTTTGGCTGCATTTTGGGCTGGAGCTTCACAAGGTTTGAGGCCTGGCTTGCTCCAAACTCTGCCATTGAGATTGTCCCGGAGATGGGCTGCATTTTGGCTGATTCTTGGGCTGGAGCTTCTCGTGGTTTGAGGCCTGGCTTTCTCCACCCCCTGCTCTTGAGATTCTCCCGGATGTGGGCTGCATTTTGGCTCCCTTTTGGGCTGGAGCTTCTCGTGGTTTGGGGCCTGCCTTGCTCAAGCCACTGCTCTTGATATTCTCCAGGATGTGGGCTGGATTTTGGCTTATTTTTGGGCTGGAGCTTCTCATGCTTTGAGGCCTGGCTTGCTCCACCCCCTGCTCTTGAGATTCTCCCGCATGTGGGCTGCATTTTGGCTGCCTTTTGGGCTGGATCTTCTCGTTCTTTGAGGCCTGGCTTGCTCCACACCCTGCTCTTGAGATTCTCCCGGATATGGGCTGCATTTTGGCTGCATTTTGGGCTGGAGCTTCACAAGGTTTGAGGCCTGGCTTGCTCCAAACTCTGCCATTGAGATTGTCCCGGAGATGGGCTGCATTTTGGCTGATTCTTGGGCTGGAGCTTCTCGTGGTTTGAGGCCTGGCTTTCTCCACCCCCTGCTCTTGAGATTCTCCCGGATGTGGGCTGCATTTTGGCTCCCTTTTGGGCTGGAGCTTCTCATGGTTTGAGGCCTGGCTTGCTCCACCCCCTGCTCTTGAAATTGTCCCGGATGTGGGCTGCATTTTGGCTGCCTTTTGGGCTGGAGCTTCTCATGGTTTGAGGCCTGGCTTGCTCCACCCCCTGCTCTTGAGATTCTCCCGGATGTGGGCTGGATTTTGGCTGCTTTTTGGTCTGGAGCTTCTCGTGGTTTGAGGCCTGGCTTGCTCCACCCCCTGCTCTTGAGATTCTCCCGGATGTGGGCTGCATTTTGGCTGATTCTTGGGCTGGAGCTTCTTGTGGTTTGAGGCCTGGCTTGCTCCACCCTCTGCTCTTGAGATTCTCCCGCATGTGGGCTGCATTTTGGCTGCCTTTTGGGCTGGAGCTTCTCGAGGTTTGAGGCCTGGCTTGCTCCACCCCCTGCTCTTGAGATTGTCCCGGATGTGGGCTGCATTTTGGCTGCCTTTTGGGCTGGAGCTTCTCATGCTTTGAGGCCTGGCTTGCTCCACCCTCTGCTCTTGATATTCTCCTGGATCTGGGCTGAATTTTGGCTGCTTTTAGGGCTGGAGCTTCTCGTGGTTTGAGGCCTGGCTTGCTCCACCCCCTGCTCTTGAAATTGTCCCAGATGTGGGCTGCATTTTGGCTGCCTTTTGGGCTGGAGCTTCTCGTGGTTTGAGGCCTGGCTTGCTCCAACCCCTGCTCTTGATATTATCTTTTATGTGGGCTTCATTTTGGCTGCTTTTAGGGTGGAGCTTCTCGTGGTTTGGGGCCTGCCTTGCTCCAGCCACTGCTCTTGATATTCTCCAGGATGTGGGCTGGATTTTGGCTTATTTTTGGGCTGGAGCTTCTCATGGTTTGAGGCCTGGCTTGCTCCACCCCCTGCTCTTGAGATTCTCCCGGATGTGGGCTGCATTTTGGCTGCCTTTTGGGCTGGAGCTTCTCGTGGTTTGAGGCCTGGCTTGCTCCAACCCCTGCCCATGATATTCTCCTGGATGTGGGCTGGAGTTTGGCTGCCTTTTGGGCTGGATCTTCTCGTTCTTTGAGGCCTGGCTTGCTCCACACCCTGCTCTTGAGATTCTCCCGGATATGGGCTGCATTTTGGCTGCATTTTGGGCTGGATCTTCACAAGGTTTGAGGCCTGGCTTGCTCCAAACTCTGCCATTGAGATTGTCCCGGAGATGGGCTGCATTTTGGCTGCCTTGTGGGCTGGAGCTTCACAAGGTTTGAGGCCTGGCTTTCTCCACCCCCTGCTCTTGAGATTCTCCCGGATGTGGGCTGCATTTTGGCTCCCTTTTGGGCTGGAGCTTCTCATGGTTTGAGGCCTGGCTTGCTCCACCCCCTGCTCTTGAAATTGTCCCGGATGTGGGCTGCATTTTGGCTGCCTTTTGGGCTGGAGCTTCTCATGGTTTGAGGCCTGGCTTGCTCCACCCCCTGCTCTTGAGATTCTCCCGGATGTGGGCTGGATTTTGGCTGCTTTTTGGGCTGGAGCTTCTCGTGGTTTGAGGCCTGGCTTGCTCCACCCCCTGCTCTTGAGATTCTCCCGGATGTGGGCTGCATTTTGGCTGCCTTTTGGGCTGGAGAATCTGGAGGTTTGAGGCCTGCCTTGCTCCACCCCCTGCTCTTGAGATTCTCCTGGATATGGGCTGGATTTTGTCTGCATTTTTGGCTGGAGCTTCTCGTGGTTTGAGGCCTGGCTTGCTCCACCCCCTGCTCTTGAGATTCTCCCGGATGTGGGCTGCATTTTGGCTGCCTTTTGGGCTGGAGCTTCTCGTGGTTTGAGGCCTGGCTTGCTCCACCCCCTGCTCTTGAGATTCTCCCGGATGTGGGCTGCATTTTGGGTGCCTTTTGGCCTGGAGCTTCTCGTGGTTTGAGGCCTGGCTTGCTCCACCCCCTGCTCTTGATAATCTCCCGGAGGTGGGCTGCATTTTGGCTGCATTTTGGGCTGGAGCTTCTCGTGGTTTGAGGCCTGGCTTGCTCCACCCCCTGCTCTTGATAATCTTTCGGATGTGGGCTGCATTTTGGCTGCCTTTTGGGCTGGAGCTTCTCATGCTTTGAGGCCTGGCTTGCTCCACCCTCTGCTCTTGATATTCTCCTGGATCTGGGCTGAATTTTGGCTGCTTTTAGGGCTGGAGCTTCTCGTGGTTTGAGGCCTGGCTTGCTCCACCCCCTGCTCTTGAAATTGTCCCAGATGTGGGCTGAATTTTGGCTGCCTTTTGGGCTGGAGCTTCTCGTGGTTTGAGGCCTGGCTTGCTCCAACCCCTGCTCTTGATATTATCTTTTATGTGGGCTTCATTTTGGCTGCTTTTGGGGTGGAGCTTCTCGTGGTTTGGGGCCTGCCTTGCTCCAGCCACTGCTCTTGATATTCTCCAGGATGTGGGCTGGATTTTGGCTTATTTTTGGGCTGGAGCTTCTCATGGTTTGAGGCCTGGCTTGCTCCACCCCCTGCTCTTGAGATTCTCCCGCATGTGGGCTGCATTTTGGCTGCATTTTGGGCTGGATCTTCTCGTTCTTTGAGGCCTGGCTTGCTCCACACCCTGCTCTTGAGATTCTCCCGGATATGGGCTGCATTTTGGCTGCATTTTGGGCTGGAGCTTCACAAGGTTTGAGGCCTGGCTTGCTCCAAACTCTGCCATTGAGATTGTCCCGGAGATGGGCTGCATTTTGGCTGATTCTTGGGCTGGAGCTTCTCGTGGTTTGAGGCCTGGCTTTCTCCACCCCCTGCTCTTGAGATTCTCCCGGATGTGGGCTGCATTTTGGCTGCCTTTAGGGCTGGAGCTTCTCATGGTTTGAGGCCTGGCTTGCTCCACCCCCTGCTCTTGAAATTGTCCCGGATGTGGGCTGCATTTTGGCTGCCTTTTGGGCTGGAGCTTCTCATGGTTTGAGGCCTGGCTTGCTCCACCCCCTGCTCTTGAGATTCTCCCGGATGTGGGCTGGATTTTGGCTGCTTTTTGGTCTGGAGCTTCTCGTGGTTTGAGGCCTGGCTTGCTCCACCCCCTGCTCTTGAGATTCTCCCGGATGTGGGCTGCATTTTGGCTGATTCTTGGGCTGGAGCTTCTTGTGGTTTGAGGCCTGGCTTGCTCCACCCTCTGCTCTTGAGATTCTCCCGCATGTGGGCTGCATTTTGGCTGCCTTTTGGGCTGGAGCTTCTCGAGGTTTGAGGCCTGGCTTGCTCCACCCCCTGCTCTTGAGATTGTCCCGGATGTGGGCTGCATTTTGGCTGCCTTTTGGGCTGGAGCTTCTCATGCTTTGAGGCCTGGCTTGCTCCACCCTCTGCTCTTGATATTCTCCTGGATCTGGGCTGAATTTTGGCTGCTTTTAGGGCTGGAGCTTCTCGTGGTTTGAGGCCTGGCTTGCTCCACCCTCTGCTCTTGAAATTGTCCCAGATGTGGGCTGCATTTTGGCTGCCTTTTGGGCTGGAGCTTCTCGTGGTTTGAGGCCTGGCTTGCTCCAACCCCTGCTCTTGATATTATCTTTTATGAGGGCTTCATTTTGGCTGCTTTTGGGGTGGAGCTTCTCGTGGTTTGAGGCCTGGCTTGCTCCAACCCCTGCCCATGATATTCTCCTGGATGTGGGCTGGAGTTTGGCTGCCTTTTGGGCTGGATCTTCTCGTTCTTTGAGGCCTGGCTTGCTCCACACCCTGCTCTTGAGATTCTCCCGGATATGGGCTGCATTTTGGCTGCATTTTGGGCTGGATCTTCACAAGGTTTGAGGCCTGGCTTGCTCCAAACTCTGCCATTGAGATTGTCCCGGAGATGGGCTGCATTTTGGCTGATTCTTGGGCTGGAGCTTCTCGTGGTTTGAGGCCTGGCTTTCTCCACCCCCTGCTCTTGAGATTCTCCCGGATGTGGGCTGCATTTTGGCTCCCTTTTGGGCTGGAGCTTCTCATGGTTTGAGGCCTGGCTTGCTCCACCCCCTGCTCTTGAAATTGTCCCGGATGTGGGCTGCATTTTGGCTGCCTTTTGGGCTGGAGAATCTGGAGGTTTGAGGCCTGCCTTGCTCCACCCCCTGCTCTTGAGATTCTCCTGGATATGGGCTGGATTTTGTCTGCATTTTTGGCTGGAGCTTCTCATGGTTTGAGGCCTGGCTTGCTCCACCCCCTGCTCTTGAGATTCTCCCGGATGTGGGCTGCATTTTGGCTGCCTTTTGGGCTGGAGCTTCTCGTGGTTTGAGGCCTGGCTTGCTCCACCCCCTGCTCTTGAGATTCTCCCGGATGTGGGCTGCATTTTGGGTGCCTTTTGGCCTGGAGCTTCTCGTGGTTTGAGGCCTGGCTTGCTCCACCCCCTGCTCTTGATAATCTCCCGGAGGTGGGCTGCATTTTGGCTGCATTTTGGGCTGGAGCTTCTCGTGGTTTGAGGCCTGGCTTGCTCCACCCCCTGCTCTTGAGATTCTCCCGGAGGTGGGCTGGATTTTGGCTGCCTTTTGGGCTGGATCTTCACAAGGTTTGAGGCCTGGCTTGCTCCAAACTCTGCCATTGAGATTCTCCCGGAGGTGGGCTGCATTTTGGCTGATTCTTGGGCTGGAGCTTCTCGAGGTTTGAGGCCTGTGTTGCTCCACCCCCTGCTCTTGATATTCTCCCGCATGTGGGCTGCATTTTGGCTGCCTTTTGGGCTGGAGCTTCTCGAGGTTTGAGGCCTGGCTTGCTCCACCCCCTGCTCTTGAGATTCTCCCGGATGTGGGCTGAATTTTGGCTGCCTTTTGGGCTGGAGCTTCTCGTGGTTTGAGGCCTGGCTTGCTCCACCCCCTGCTCTTGAGATTCTCCCGGATGTGGGCTGCATTTTGGCTGCCTTTTGGGCTGGAGCTTCTCGTGGTTTGTGGCCTGGCTTGCTCCACCCCCTGCTCTTGAGATTCTCCCCGAGGTGGCCTGCATTTTGGCTACATTTTGGGCTGGAGCTTCTCGTGATTTGAGGCCTGGCTTGCTCCAACCCCTGCCCATGATATTCTCCTGGATGTGGGCTGGAGTTTGGCTGCCTTTAGGGCTGGAGCTTCTCGTGGTTTGAGGCCTGGCTTGCTCCACCCTCTGCTCTTGAGATCCTCCGGGATGTGGGCTGCATTTTGGCTGCCTTTTGGGCTGGAGCTTCTCGTTCTTTGAGGCCTGGCTTGCTCCACCCCCTGCTCTTGAGATTCTCCCGGATGTGGGCTGCATTTTGGCTGCCTTTTGGGCTGGATCTTCACAAGGTTTGAGGCCTGGCTTGCTCCAAACTTAGCCATTGAGATTGTCCCGGAGATGGGCTGCATTTTGGCTGATGCTTGAGCTGGAGCTTCTCGTGGTTTGAGGCCTGCCTTGCTCGACCCCCTGCTCTTGAGATTCTCCCGGATGTGGGCTGCATTTTGGCTACATTTTGGGCTGGAGCTTCTCAAGGTTTGAGGCCTGGCTTGCTCGACCCCCTGCTCTTTATATGCTCCTGGATATGGTCTGCATTTTGGCTTCATTTTGGGCTGGAGCTTCTCGTGGTTTGAGGCCTGGCTTGCTCCACCCACTGCTCTTGAGATTCTCCCGGAGGTGGGCTGCATTTTGTCTGCCTTTTGGGCTGGAGCTTCTCGTGGTTTGAGGCCTGACTTGCTCCAAGCTCTGCCATTGAGATTCTCCCGGAAGTGGGCTGGATTTTGGCTGCCTTTTGGGCTGGAGCTTCTCATGGTTTGAGGCCTGGCTTGCTCCACCCTCTGCTCTTGATATTCTCCTGTATGTGGGCTGCATTTTGGCTGCCTTTTGGGCTGGAGCTTCTCATGATTTGAGGCCTGGCTTGCTCCAAACTGCCACTGAGATTCTCAGGGAGGTGGGCTACATTTTGCCTGCCTTTTGGGCTGGAGCTTCTCAAGGTTTGAGGCCTGGCTTGCTCCACCCCCTGCTCTTGAGATTCTCCCGGAGGTGGGCTGCATTTTGGCTGCCTTTTGGGCTGGAGCTTCTCGTGGTTTGAGGCCTGGCTTGCTCCAACCCCTGCTCTTGAGTTTCTCCCGGATGTGGGCTGCATTTTGGCTGCCTTTTGGGCTGGAGCTTCTCGAGGTTTGAGGCCTGGCTTGCTCCACCCCCTGCTCTTGAGATTCTCGCGGAGGTGGGCTGCATTTTGGCTGCCTTTAGGGCTGGAGCTTCTCGTGGTTTGAGGCCTGGCTTGCTCCACCCCCTGCTCTTGAGATTCTCCCGGAGGTGGGCTGCATTTTGGCTGATTCTTGGGCTGGAGCTTCTCGTGGTTTGAGGCCTGGCTTGCTCCACCCCCTGGTCTTGAGATTCTCCCGGAGGTGGGCTGCATATTGGCTGCCTTTTGGGCTGGAGCTTCTCGTGGTTTGAGGCCTGGCTTGCTCCACCCCCTGCTCATGAGATTCTCCTAGATGTGGGCTGCATTTTGGCTGCCTTTTGGGCTGGAGCTTCTCGTGGTTTGAGGCCTGGCTTGCTCCACCCCCTGCTCTTGAGATTCTCCCGGAGGTGGGCTGGATTTTGGCTGCCTTTTGGGCTGGAGCTTCTCATGGTTTGAGGCCTGGCTTGCTCCACCCTCTGCTCTTGATATTCTCCTGTATGTGGGCTGCATTTTGGCTGCCTTTTGGGCTGGAGCTTCTCAAGGTTTGAGGCCTGGCTTGCTCCAAACTGCCATTGAGATTCTCAGGGAGGTGGGCTGCATTTTGGCTGACTTTTGGGCTGGAGCTTCTCAAGGTTTGAGGCCTGGCTTGCTCCACCCCCTGCTCTTGAGATTCTCCGGGATGTGGGCTGGATTTTGGCTGCCTTTTGGGCTGGAGCTTCTCGTGGTTTGAGGCCTGGCTTGCTCCAACCCCTGCTCTTGAGTTTCTCCCTGATGTGGGCTGCATTTTGGCTGCATTTAGGGCTGGAGCTTCTCGAGGTTTGAGGCCTGGCTTGCTCCACCCCCTGCTCTTGAGATTCTCCCGGATTTGGGCTGCATTTTGGCTGCCTTTGGGGCTGGAGCTTCTCGTGGTTTGAGGCCTGGCTTGCTCCACCCCCTGCTCTTGAGATTCTCCCGGATGTGGGCTGCATTTTGGCTGATTCTTGGGCTGGAGCTTCTCGTGGTTTGAGGCCTGGCTTGCTCCACCCCCTGCTCTTGAGATTCTCCCGGAGGTGGGCTGCATATTGGCTGCCTTTTGGGCTGGAGCTTCTCGTGGTTTGAGGCCTGGCTTGCTCCACCCCCTGCTCATGAGATTCTCCTAGATGTGGGCTGCATTTTGGCTGCCTTTAGGGCTGGAGCTTCTCGTGGTTTGAGGCCTGGCTTGCTCCACCCCCTGCTCTTGAGATTCTCCCGGAGGTGGGCTGCATATTGGCTGCCTTTTGGGCTGGAGCTTCTCGTGGTTTGAGGCCTGGCTTGCTCCAACCCCTGCTCTTGAGATTCTCCCGGAGGTGGGCTGGATTTTGGCTGCCTTTTGGGCTGGAGCTTCTCATGGTTTGAGGCCTGGCTTGCTCCACCCCCTGCTCTTGATAATCTCCTGGATGTGGACTGCATTTTGGCTGCCTTTTGGGCTGGAGCTTCTCATGGTTTGAGGCCTGGCTTGCTCCACCCCCTGCTCTTGAGGTTATCAGGGAAGTGGGCTGCATTTTGGCTGCATTTAGGGCTGGAGCTTCTCGTGGTTTGAGGCCTGGCTTGCTCCACCCCCTGCTCTTGAGATTCTCCCGGATGTGGGCTGCATTTTGGCTGCCTTTTTTGGGCTGGAGCTTCTCGAGGTTTGAGGCCTGGCTTGCTCCACCCCCTGCTCTTGAGATTCTCCCGGATGTGGGCTGCATTTTGGCTGCCTTTTGGGCTGGAGCTTCTCGTGGTCTGAGGCCTGGCTTGCTCCACCCCCTGCTCTTGAGATTCTCCCGGATGTGGGCTGCATTTTGGCTGCATTTTGGGATGGAGCTTCTCGTGGTTTGAGGCCTGGCTTCCTCCACCCTCTGCTCTTGAGGTTCTCCCGGGTGTGGCCTGCATTTTGGCTGCCTTTTGGGCTGGAGCTTCTCGTGGTTTGAGGCCTGGCTTACTCCAACCCCTGCTCTTGATATTTTCAGGGAGGTGGGCTGCATTTTGGCTGCCTTTTGGGCTGGAGCTTCTCGTGGTTTGAGGCCTGGCTTGCTCCACCCCCTGCTCTTGAGATTCTCCCGGATGTGGGCTGCATTTTGTCTGCCTTTTGGGCTGGAGCTTCTCGTGGTTTGAGGCCTGACTTGCTCCAAGCTCTGCCATTGAGATTCTCCCGGAAGTGGGCTGGATTTTGGCTGCCTTTTGGGCTGGAGCTTCTCATGGTTTGAGGCCTGGCTTGCTCCACCCTCTGCTCTTGATATTCTCCTGTATGTGGGCTGCATTTTGGCTGCCTTTTGGGCTGGAGCTTCTCATGATTTGAGGCCTGGCTTGCTCCAAACTGCCACTGAGATTCTCAGGGAGGTGGGCTGCATTTTGCCTGCCTTTTGGGCTGGAGCTTCTCAAGGTTTGAGGCCTGGCTTGCTCCACCCCCTGCTCTTGAGATTCTCCCGGAGGTGGGCTGCATTTTGGCTGCCTTTTGGGCTGGAGCTTCTCGTGGTTTGAGGCCTGGCTTGCTCCAACCCCTGCTCTTGAGTTTCTCCCGGATGTGGGCTGCATTTTGGCTGCCTTTTGGGCTGGAGCTTCTCGTGGTTTGAGGCCTGGCTTGCTCCACCCCCTGCTCTTGAGATTCTCGCGGAGGTGGGCTGCATTTTGGCTGCCTTTAGGGCTGGAGCTTCTCGTGGTTTGAGGCCTGGCTTGCTCCACCCCCTGCTCTTGAGATTCTCCCGGAGGTGGGCTGCATTTTGGCTGCCTTTTGGGCTGGAGCTTCTCGTGGTTTGAGGCCTGGCTTGCTCCACCCCCTGCTCTTGCTATTCTCCCGGAGGTGGGCTGCATTTTGGCTGCCTTTTGGGCTGGAGCTTCTCGTGGTTTGAGGCCTGGCTTGCTCCACCCCCTGCTCATGAGATTCTCCTAGATGTGGGCTGCATTTTGGCTGCCTTTTGGGCTGGAGCTTCTCGTGGTTTGAGGCCTGGCTTGCTCCACCCCCTGCTCTTGAGATTCTCCCGGAGGTGGGCTGGATTTTGGCTGCATTTTGGGCTGGAGCTTCTCATGGTTTGAGGCCTGGCTTGCTCCACCCTCTGCTCTTGATATTCTCCTATATGTGGGCTGCATTTTGGCTGCCTTTTGGGCTGGAGCTTCTCAAGGTTTGAGGCCTGGCTTGCTCCAAACTGCCATTGAGATTCTCAGGGAGGTGGGCTGCATTTTGGCTGACTTTTGGGCTGGAGCTTCTCAAGGTTTGAGGCCTGGCTTGCTCCACCCCCTGCTCTTGAGATTCTCCGGGATGTGGGCTGGATTTTGGCTGCCTTTTGGGCTGGAGCTTCTCGTGGTTTGAGGCCTGGCTTGCTCCAACCCCTGCTCTTGAGTTTCTCCCTGATGTGGGCTGCATTTTGGCTGCATTTAGGGCTGGAGCTTCTCGAGGTTTGAGGCCTGGCTTGCTCCACCCCCTGCTCTTGAGATTCTCCCGGATTTGGGCTGCATTTTGGCTGCCTTTGGGGCTGGAGCTTCTCGTGGTTTGAGGCCTGGCTTGCTCCACCCCCTGCTCTTGAGATTCTCCCGGATGTGGGCTGCATTTTGGCTGATTCTTGGGCTGGAGCTTCTCGTGGTTTGAGGCCTGGCTTGCTCCACCCCCTGCTCTTGAGATTCTCCCGGAGGTGGGCTGCATATTGGCTGCCTTTTGGGCTGGAGCTTCTCGTGGTTTGAGGCCTGGCTTGCTCCACCCCCTGCTCATGAGATTCTCCTAGATGTGGGCTGCATTTTGGCTGCCTTTAGGGCTGGAGCTTCTCGTGGTTTGAGGCCTGGCTTGCTCCACCCCCTGCTCTTGAGATTCTCCCGGAGGTGGGCTGCATATTGGCTGCCTTTTGGGCTGGAGCTTCTCGTGGTTTGAGGCCTGGCTTGCTCCAACCCCTGCTCTTGAGATTCTCCCGGAGGTGGGCTGCATTTTGGCTGCCTTTTGGGCTGGAGCCTCTCGAGGTTTGAGGCCTGGCTTGCTCCAACCCCTGCTCTTGAGATTCTCCCGGATGTGGGCTGCATTTTGGCTGCCTTTTGGGCTGGAGCTTCTCGAGGTTTGAGGCCTGCCTTGCTCCACCCCCTGCTCTTGATATTCTCCCGGATGTGGGCTGCATTTTGGCTGCCTTTTGGGCTGGAGCTTCTCGAGGTTTGAGGCCTGGCTTGCTCCACCCCCTGCTCTTGAGACTCCCGGATGTGGGCTGCATTTTGGCTGCATATTGGGCTGGAGCTTCTCGAGGTTTGAGGCCTGGCTTGCTCCACCCCCAGCTCTTGAGATTCTCCCGGATGTGGGCTGCATTTTGGCTGCTTTTTGGGCTGGAGCTTCTCGTGGTTTGAGGCCTGGCTTGCTCCACCCCCTGCTCTTGAGATTCTCCCGGAGGTGGGCTGGATTTTGGCTGCTTTTAGGGCTGGAGCTTCTCGTGGTTTGAGGCCTGGCTTGCTCCACCCTCTGCTCTTGAAATTGTCCCAGATGTGGGCTGCATTTTGGCTGCCTTTTGGGCTGGAGCTTCTCGTGGTTTGAGGCCTGGCTTGCTCCAACCCCTGCTCTTGATATTATCTTTTATGTGGGCTTCATTTTGGCTGCTTTTGGGGTGGAGCTTCTCGTGGTTTGAGGCCTGGCTTGCTCCAACCCCTGCCCATGATATTCTCCTGGATGTGGGCTGGAGTTTGGCTGCCTTTTGGGCTGGATCTTCTCGTTCTTTGAGGCCTGGCTTGCTCCACACCCTGCTCTTGAGATTCTCCCGGATATGGGCTGCATTTTGGCTGCATTTTGGGCTGGATCTTCACAAGGTTTGAGGCCTGGCTTGCTCCAAACTCTGCCATTGAGATTGTCCCGGAGATGGGCTGCATTTTGGCTGATTCTTGGGCTGGAGCTTCTCGTGGTTTGAGGCCTGGCTTTCTCCACCCCCTGCTCTTGAGATTCTCCCGGATGTGGGCTGCATTTTGGCTGCCTTTTGGGCTGGAGCTTCTCATGGTTTGAGGCCTGGCTTGCTCCACCCCCTGCTCTTGAAATTGTCCCGGATGTGGGCTGCATTTTGGCTGCCTTTTGGGCTGGAGAATCTGGAGGTTTGAGGCCTGCCTTGCTCCACCCCCTGCTCTTGAGATTCTCCTGGATATGGGCTGGATTTTGTCTGCATTTTTGGCTGGAGCTTCTCGTGGTTTGAGGCCTGGCTTGCTCCACCCCCTGCTCTTGAGATTCTCCCGGATGTGGGCTGCATTTTGGCTGCCTTTTGGGCTGGAGCTTCTCGTGGTTTGAGGCCTGGCTTGCTCCACCCCCTGCTCTTGAGATTCTCCCGGATGTGGGCTGCATTTTGGGTGCCTTTTGGCCTGGAGCTTCTCGTGGTTTGAGGCCTGGCTTGCTCCACCCCCTGCTCTTGATAATCTCCCGGAGGTGGGCTGCATTTTGGCTGCATTTTGGGCTGGAGCTTCTCGTGGTTTGAGGCCTGGCTTGCTCCACCCCCTGCTCTTGAGATTCTCCCGGAGGTGGGCTGGATTTTGGCTGCCTTTTGGGCTGGATCTTCACAAGGTTTGAGGCCTGGCTTGCTCCAAACTCTGCCATTGAGATTCTCCCGGAGGTGGGCTGCATTTTGGCTGATTCTTGGGCTGGAGCTTCTCGAGGTTTGAGGCCTGTGTTGCTCCACCCCCTGCTCTTGATATTCTCCCGCATGTGGGCTGCATTTTGGCTGCCTTTTGGGCTGGAGCTTCTCGAGGTTTGAGGCCTGGCTTGCTCCACCCCCTGCTCTTGAGATTCTCCCGGATGTGGGCTGAATTTTGGCTGCCTTTTGGGCTGGAGCTTCTCGTGGTTTGAGGCCTGGCTTGCTCCACCCCCTGCTCTTGAGATTCTCCCGGATGTGGGCTGCATTTTGGCTGCCTTTTGGGCTGGAGCTTCTCGTGGTTTGAGGCCTGGCTTGCTCCAACCCCTGCTCTTGAGATTCTCCCAGATATGGGCTGGATTTTGGCTGCATTTTGGGCTGGAGCTTCTCGTGGTTTGAGGCCTGGCTTGCTCCACCCCCTGCTCTTGAGATTCTCCCCGAGGTGGCCTGCATTTTGGCTACATTTTGGGCTGGAGCTTCTCGTGATTTGAGGCCTGGCTTGCTCCAACCCCTGCCCATGATATTCTCCTGGATGTGGGCTGGAGTTTGGCTGCCTTTAGGGCTGGAGCTTCTCGTGGTTTGAGGCCTGGCTTGCTCCACCCTCTGCTCTTGAGATCCTCCGGGATGTGGGCTGCATTTTGGCTGCCTTTTGGGCTGGAGCTTCTCGTTCTTTGAGGCCTGGCTTGCTCCACCCCCTGCTCTTGAGATTCTCCCGGATGTGGGCTGCATTTTGGCTGCCTTTTGGGCTGGATCTTCACAAGGTTTGAGGCCTGGCTTGCTCCAAACTTAGCCATTGAGATTGTCCCGGAGATGGGCTGCATTTTGGCTGATGCTTGAGCTGGAGCTTCTCGTGGTTTGAGGCCTGCCTTGCTCCACCCCCTGCTCTTGAGATTCTCCCGGATATAGGGCTGGATTTTGTCTGCATTTTGGTCTGGAGCTTCTCGTGTTTTGAGGCCTGGCTTGCTCCACCCCCTGCTCTTGAGATTCTCCCGGATGTGGGCTGCATTTTGGCTGCGTTTTGGGCTGGAGCTTCTCATGGTTTGAGGCCTGGCTTGCTCCAACCTCTGCTCTTGATATTCTCCCGGATGTGGGCTGCATTTTGGCTGCCTTTTGGGCTGGAGCTTCTCATGGTTTGAGGCCTGGCTTGCTCCACCCCCTGCTCTTGAGATTCTCCCGGATGTGGGCTGCATTTTGGCTGCCTTTTGGGCTGGAGCTTCTCGTGGTTTGAGGCCTGGCTTGCTCCACCCCCTGCTCTTGAGATTCTCCCGGATGTGGGCTGCATTTTGGCTGCCTTTTGGCCTGGAGCTTCTCGTGGTTTGAGGCCTGGATTGCTGCACCCCCTGCTCTTGATAATCTCCCGGAGGTGGGCTGGATTTTGGCTGCCTTTTGGGCTGGAGCTTCTCGTGGTTTGAGGCCTGGCTTGCTCCACCGCCTGCTCTTGAGATTCTCCCGGATGTGGGCTGGATTATGGCTGCCTTTTGGGCTGGAGCTTCTTGTGGTTTGAGGCCTGGCTTGCTCCACCCTCTGCTCTTGAGATTCTCCCGGATGTGGGCTGCATTTTGGCTGCATTTTGGGCTGGAGCTTCTCATGATTTGAGGCCTGGCTTGCTCCACCCCCTGCTCTTTATATTCTCCCGGATGTGGGCTGCATTTTGGCTGCCTTTTGGGCTGGAGCTTCTCGAGGTTTGAGGCCTGGCTTGCTCCACCCCCTGCCTTTGATATTCTCCCGGAGGTGGGCTGGAATTTGGCTGCATTTTGGGCTGGAGCTTCTCGTGGTTTGAGGCCTGGCTTGCTCCACCCTCTGCTCTTGAGATTCTCCTGGATGTGGGCTGCATTTTGGCTGCCTTTTGGGCTGGAGCTTCTCGAGGTTTGAGGCCTGGCTTGCTCCACCCCCTGCCCTTGATATTCTCCCGGATGAGGGCTGGATTTTGGCTGCATTTTGGGCTGGAGTTTCTCATGGTTTGAGGCCTGGCTTGCTCCACCCCCTGCTCTTGAGATTCTCCCGGATGTGGGCTGGATTTTTTCTACATTTTGGGCTGGAGCTTCTCGTGGTTTGAGGCCTGGCTTGCTCCACCCCCTGCTCTTGAGATTCTCCCGGATGTGGGCTGCATTTTGGCTGCCTTTTGGGCTGGAGCTTCTCGTGGTTTGAGGCCTGGCTTGCTCCACCACCTGCTCTTGAGATTCTCCCGGATGTGGGATGCATTATGGCTGCCTTTTGGGCTGGAGCTTCTCGTGGTTTGAGGCCTGGCTTGCTCCACCCCCTGCTCTTGATATTCTCAGGGAGGTGGGCTGCATTTTGGCTGCCTTTTGGGCTGGAGCTTCTCGTGGTTTGAGGCCTGGCTTGCTCCACCCCCTGCTCTTGAGATTCTCCCGGATGTGGGCTGAATTTTGGCTGCCTTTTGGGCTGGAGCTTCTCGTGGTTTGAGGCCTGGCTTGCTCCAACCCCTGCTCTTGAGATTCTCCCAGATATGGGCTGGATTTTGGCTGCATTTTGGGCTGGAGCTTCTCGTGGTTTGAGGCCTGGCTTGCTCCACCCCCTGCTCTTGAGATTCTCCCCGAGGTGGCCTGCATTTTGGCTACATTTTGGGCTGGAGCTTCTCGTGATTTGAGGCCTGGCTTGCTCCAACCCCTGCCCATGATATTCTCCTGGATGTGGGCTGGAGTTTGGCTGCCTTTAGGGCTGGAGCTTCTCGTGGTTTGAGGCCTGGCTTGCTCCACCCTCTGCTCTTGAGATTCTCCGGGATGTGGGCTGCATTTTGGCTGCCTTTTGGGCTGGAGCTTCTCGTTCTTTGAGGCCTGGCTTGCTCCACCCCCTGCTCTTGAGATTCTCCCGGATGTGGGCTGCATTTTGGCTGCCTTTTGGGCTGGATCTTCACAAGGTTTGAGGCCTGGCTTGCTCCAAACTCTGCCATTGAGATTGTCCCGGAGATGGGCTGCATTTTGGCTGATTCTTGGGCTGGAGCTTCTCGTGGTTTGAGGCCTGGCTTTCTCCACCCTCTGCTCTTGAGATTCTCCCGGATGTGGGCTGCATTTTGGCTCCCTTTTGGGCTGGAGCTTCTCGTGGTTTGAGGCCTGGCTTGCTCCACCCCCTGCTCTTGAGATTCTCCCGGATGTGGGCTGCATTTTGGCTGCCTTTTGGGCTGGAGCTTCTCGTGGTTTGAGGCCTGGCTTGCTCCACCCCCTGCTCTTGAGATTCTCCCGCATGTGGGCTGCATTTTGGCTGCCTTTTGGGCTGGAGCTTCTCGTGGTTTGAGGCCTGGCTTGCTCCACCCCCTGCTCTTGAGATTCTCCCGGATGTGGGCTGCATTTTGGCTGCTTTTTGGGCTGGAGAATCTTGAGGTTTGAGGCCTGCCTTGCTCCACCCCCTGCTCTTGAGATTCTCCCAGATATAGGGCTGGATTTTGTCTGCATTTTGGTCTGGAGCTTCTCGTGGTTTGAGGCCTGGCTTGCTCCACCCCCTGCTCTTGAGATTCTCCCGGATGTGGGCTGCATTTTGGCTGCCTTTTGGGCTGGAGCTTCTCATGGTTTGAGGCCTGGCTTGCTCCACCCTCTGCTCTTGAGATTCTCCCGGATGTGGGCTGCATTTTGGCTGCCTTTTGGGCTGGAGCTTCTCATGGTTTGAGGCCTGGCTTCCTCCACCCCCTGCTCTTGATATTCTCCCGGATGTGGGCTGCATTTTGGCTGCCTTTTGGGCTGGAGCTTCTCGTGGTTTGAGGCCTGGATTGCTGCACCGCCTGCTCTTGATAATCTCCCGGAGGTGGGCTGCATTTTGGCTGCATTTTGGGCTGGAGCTTCTCGTGGTTTGAGGCCTGGCTTGCTCCACCCCCTGCTCTTGAGATTCTCCCGGATGTGGGCTGCATTTTGGCTGCCTTTTGGGCTGGAGCTTCTCGTGGTTTGTGGCCTGGCTTGCTCCACCCCCTGCTCTTGAGATTCTCCCCGAGGTGGCCTGCATTTTGGCTACATTTTGGGCTGGAGCTTCTCGTGATTTGAGGCCTGGCTTGCTCCAACCCCTGCCCATGATATTCTCCTGGATGTGGGCTGGAGTTTGGCTGCCTTTAGGGCTGGAGCTTCTCGTGGTTTGAGGCCTGGCTTGCTCCACCCTCTGCTCTTGAGATCCTCCGGGATGTGGGCTGCATTTTGGCTGCCTTTTGGGCTGGAGCTTCTCGTGGTTTGAGGCCTGGCTTGCTCCACCCCCTGCTCTTGAGATTCTCCCGGATGTGGGCTGCATTTTGGCTGCCTTTTGGCCTGGAGCTTCTCGTGGTTTGAGGCCTGGATTGCTGCACCCCCTGCTCTTGATAATCTCCCGGAGGTGGGCTGCATTTTGGCTGCCTTTTGGGCTGGAGCTTCTCTTGGTTTGAGGCCTGGCTTGCTCCACCGCCTGCTCTTGAGATTCTCCCGGATGTGGGCTGGATTATGGCTGCCTTTTGGGCTGGAGCTTCTTGTGGTTTGAGGCCTGGCTTGCTCCACCCTCTGCTCTTGAGATTCTCCCGGATGTGGGCTGCATTTTGGCTGCATTTTGGGCTGGAGCTTCTCATGATTTGAGGCCTGGCTTGCTCCACCCCCTGCTCTTTATATTCTCCCGGATGTGGGCTGCATTTTGGCTGCCTTTTGGGCTGGAGCTTCTCGAGGTTTGAGGCCTGGCTTGCTCCACCCCCTGCCTTTGATATTCTCCCGGAGGTGGGCTGGAATTTGGCTGCATTTTGGGCTGGAGCTTCTCGTGGTTTGAGGCCTGGCTTGCTCCACCCTCTGCTCTTGAGATTCTCCTGGATGTGGGCTGCATTTTGGCTGCCTTTTGGGCTGGAGCTTCTCGAGGTTTGAGGCCTGGCTTGCTCCACCCCCTGCCCTTGATATTCTCCCGGATGAGGGCTGGATTTTGGCTGCATTTTGGGCTGGAGTTTCTCATGGTTTGAGGCCTGGCTTGCTCCACCCCCTGCTCTTGAGATTCTCCCGGATGTGGGCTGGATTTTTTCTACATTTTGGGCTGGAGCTTCTCGTGGTTTGAGGCCTGGCTTGCTCCACCCCCTGCTCTTGAGATTCTCCCGGATGTGGGCTGCATTTTGGCTGCCTTTTGGGCTGGAGCTTCTCGTGGTTTGAGGCCTGGCTTGCTCCACCACCTGCTCTTGAGATTCTCCCGGATGTGGGATGCATTATGGCTGCCTTTTGGGCTGGAGCTTCTCGTGGTTTGAGGCCTGGCTTGCTCCACCCCCTGCTCTTGATATTCTCAGGGAGGTGGGCTGCATTTTGGCTGCCTTTTGGGCTGGAGCTTCTCGTGGTTTGAGGCCTGGCTTGCTCCACCCCCTGCTCTTGAGATTCTCCCGGATGTGGGCTGAATTTTGGCTGCCTTTTGGGCTGGAGCTTCTCGTGGTTTGAGGCCTGGCTTGCTCCAACCCCTGCTCTTGAGATTCTCCCGGATATGGGCTGGATTTTGGCTGCATTTTGGGCTGGAGCTTCTCGTGGTTTGAGGCCTGGCTTGCTCCACCCCCTGCTCTTGAGATTCTCCCCGAGGTGGCCTGCATTTTGGCTACATTTTGGGCTGGAGCTTCTCGTGATTTGAGGCCTGGCTTGCTCCAACCCCTGCCCATGATATTCTCCTGGATGTGGGCTGGAGTTTGGCTGCCTTTAGGGCTGGAGCTTCTCGTGGTTTGAGGCCTGGCTTGCTCCACCCTCTGCTCTTGAGATTCTCCGGGATGTGGGCTGCATTTTGGCTGCCTTTTGGGCTGGAGCTTCTCGTGGTTTGAGGCCTGGCTTGCTCCACCCCCTGCTCTTGAGATTCTCCCGGATGTGGGCTGCATTTTGGCTGCCTTTTGGGCTGGATCTTCACAAGGTTTGAGGCCTGGCTTGCTCCAAACTCTGCCATTGAGATTGTCCCGGAGATGGGCTGCATTTTGGCTGATTCTTGGCCTGGAGCTTCTCGTGGTTTGAGGCCTGGCTTTCTCCACCCTCTGCTCTTGAGATTCTCCCGGATGTGGGCTGCATTTTGGCTCCCTTTTGGGCTGGAGCTTCTCATGGTTTGAGGCCTTGCTTGCTCCACCCCCTGCTCTTGAAATTGTCCCGGATGTGGGCTGCATTTTGGCTGCCTTTTGGGCTGGAGCTTCTCGTGGTTTGAGGCCTGGCTTGCTCCACCCCCTGCTCTTGAGATTCTCCCGCATGTGGGCTGCATTTTGGCTGCCTTTTGGGCTGGAGCTTCTCGTGGTTTGAGGCCTGGCTTGCTCCACCCCCTGCTCTTGAGATTCTCCCGGATGTGGGCTGCATTTTGGCTGCCTTTTGGGCTGGAGAATCTTGAGGTTTGAGGCCTGCCTTGCTCCACCCCCTGCTCTTGAGATTCTCCCAGATATAGGGCTGGATTTTGTCTGCATTTTGGTCTGGAGCTTCTCGTGGTTTGAGGCCTGGCTTGCTCCACCCCCTGCTCTTGAGATTCTCCCGGATGTGGGCTGCATTTTGGCTGCCTTTTGGGCTGGAGCTTCTCATGGTTTGAGGCCTGGCTTGCTCCACCCTCTGCTCTTGAGATTCTCCCGGATGTGGGCTGCATTTTGGCTGCCTTTTGGGCTGGAGCTTCTCATGGTTTGAGGCCTGGCTTCCTCCACCCCCTGCTCTTGATATTCTCCCGGATGTGGGCTGCATTTTGGCTGCCTTTTGGGCTGGAGCTTCTCGTGGTTTGAGGCCTGGATTGCTGCACCCCCTGCTCTTGATAATCTCCCGGAGGTGGGCTGCATTTTGGCTGCATTTTGGGCTGGAGCTTCTCGTGGTTTGAGGCCTGGCTTGCTCCACCCCCTGCTCTTGAGATTCTCCCGGATGTGGGCTGCATTTTGGCTGCCTTTTGGGCTGGAGCTTCTCATGGTTTGAGGCCTGGCTTGCTCCAAACCCTCTGCTCTTGAGATTCTCCCGGATGTGGGCTGCATTTTGGCTGCATTTTGGGCTGGAGCTTCTCGTGGTTTGAGGCCTGGCTTACTCCACCCCCTGCTCTTTATATTCTCCTGGATGTGGGCTGCATTTTGGCTGCCTTTTGGACTGGAGCTTCTCGAGGTTTGAGGCCTGGCTTGCTCCACCCCCTGCCCTTGATATTCTCCCGGAGGTGGGCTGGAATTTGGCTGCATTTTGGGCTGGAGCTTCTCGTGGTTTGAGGCCTGGCTTGCTCTACCCTCTGCTCTTGATATTCTCCTGGATGTGGGCTGCATTTTGGCTACCTTTTGGGCTGGAGCTTCTCGAGGTTTGAGGCCTGGCTTGCTCCACCCCCTGCCCTTGATATTCTCCCGGATGTGGGCTGGATTTTGGCTGCATTTTGGGCTGGAGCTTCTCGTGGTTTGAGGCCTGGCTTGCTCCACCCCCTGCTCTTGAGATTCTCCCGGAGGTGGGCTGGATTTTGGCTGCCTTTTGGGCTGGATCTTCACAAGGTTTGAGGCCTGGCTTGCTCCAAACTCTGCCATTGAGATTCTCCCGGAGGTGGGCTGCATTTTGGCTGATTCTTGGGCTGGAGCTTCTCGAGGTTTGAGGCCTGTGTTGCTCCACCCCCTGCTCTTGAGATTCTCCCGGATGTGGGCTGCATTTTGGCTGCCTTTTGGGCTGGAGCTTCTCGTGGTTTGAGGCCTGGCTTGCTCCACCCCCTGCTCTTGAGATTCTCCCCGAGGTGGCCTGCATTTTGGCTACATTTTGGGCTGGACCTTCTTGTTTTTGAGGCCTGGCTTGCTCCACCCCCTGCTCTTGAGATTCTCCCGGATGTGGGCTGCATTTTGGCTGCCTTTTGGGCTGGATCTTCACAAGGTTTGAGGCCTGGCTTTCTCCAAACTCTGCCATTGAGATTGTCCCGGAGATGGGCTGCATTTTGGCTGATTCTTGGGCTGGAGCGTCTCATGGTTTGAGGCCTGGCTTGCTCCACCCTCTGCTCTTGATATTCTCCCGGATGTGGGCTGCATTTTGGCTGCATTTTGGGCTGGAGCTTCTCATGGTTTGAGGCCTGGCTTGCTCCACCCCCTGCTCTTGAGATTCTCCCGGATGTGGGCTGCATTTTGGCTGCCTTTTGGGCTGGAGCTTCTCGTGGTTTGAGGCCTGGCTTGCTCCACCCCCTGCTCTTGATATTCTCCCGGATGTGGGCTGCATTTTGGCTGCCTTTTGGGCTGGAGCTTCTCGAGGTTTGAGGCCTGGCTTGCTCCAACCCCTGCCCTTGATATTCTCCCGGAGGTGGGCTGGAATTTGGCTGCATTTTGGGCTGGAGCTTCTCGTGGTTTGAGGCCTGGCTTGCTCCACCCTCTGCTCTTGATATTCTCCTGGATGTGGGCTGCATTTTGGCTGCCTTTTGGGCTGGAGCTTCTCGAGGTTTGAGGCCTGGCTTGCTCCACCCCCTGCCCTTGATATTCTCCCGGGATGAGGGCTGGATTTTGGCTGCCTTTTGGGCTGGAGCTTCTCGTGGTTTGAGGCCTGGCTTGCTCCACCCCCTGCTCTTGAGATTCTCCCGGTTGTGGGCTGGATTTTTTCTACATTTTGGGCTGGAGCTTCTCGTGGTTTGAGGCCTGGCTTTCTCCACCCCCTGCTCTTGAGATTATCAGGGAGGTGGGCTGCATTTTGGCTGCCTTTTTGGCTGGAGCTTCTCGAGGTTTGAGGCCTGGCTTGCTCCACCCCCTGCTCTTGACAATTTCCTCCACGTGGGCTGGCTTTTGGCTGCCTTTTGGGCTGGAGCTTCTCGTGGTTTGAGGCCTGGCTTGCTCCACCCCCTGCTCTTGAGATTCTCCCGCATGTGGGCTGGATTTTGTCTGCCATTTGGGCTGGAGCTTCTCGTGGTTTGAGGCCTGGCTTGCTCCACCCCATGCTCTTGAGATTCTCCCAGATGTGTTCTGGATTTTGGCTGATTCTTGGGCTGGAGCTTCTCGAGGTTTGAGGCCTGGCTTGCTCCACCACCTGCCATTGAGTTTCTCCCGGATATGGGCTGGAATTTGTCTACCATTTGGGCTGGAGCTTCTCGAGGTTTGAGGCCTGGCTTGCTCCACCCCCTGCTCTTGAAATTGTCCCGGATGTGGGCTGCATTTTGGCTGCCTTTTGGGCTGGAGCTTCTCGTGGTTTGAGGACTGGATTGCTGCACCCCCTGCTCTTGAAATTGTTCCGGATATGGGCTGCATTTTGGCTGCCTTTAGGGCTGGAGCTTCTCATGGTTTGAGGCCTGGCTTGCTCCACCCCCTGCTCTTCAGATTCTCCCGGATGTGGGCTGGAATTTGGCTGCATTTTGGGCTGGAGCTTCTCGTGGTTTGAGGCTTGGCTTGCTCCACCCCCTGCTCTTGAGATTCTCCCGCATGTGGGCTGCATTTTGGCTGCCTTTAGGGCTGGGGCTTCTCGTGGTTTCAGGCCTGGCTTGCTCCACCCCCTGCTCTTGATATTCTCCCGGATGTGGGCTGCATTTTGGCTGCCTTTTGGGCTGGAGGTTCTCGTGGTTTGAGGCCTGGCTTGCTCCACCCCCTGCTCTTGAGATTATCAGGGAGGTGGGCTGCATTTTGGCTGCCTTTTGGGCTGGAGCTTCTCGTGGTTTGAGGCCTGGCTTGCTCCACCCCCTGCTCTTGAGATTCTCCGGGATGTGGGCTGCATTTTGGCTGCCTTTTGGGCTGGAGCATCTCATGGTTTGAGGCCTGCCTTGCTCCACCCCCTGCTCTTGAGATTCTCCCGGATGTGGGCTGGATTTTGGCTGCATTTTGGGCTGGAGCTTCTCGTGGTTTGAGGCCTGGCTTGCTCCACCCCCTGCTCTTGAGATTCTCCCGTATGTGGGCTGCATTTTGGCTGCCTTTTGGGCTGGAGCTTCTCGTGATTTGAGGCCTGGCTTGCTCCACCCCCCTGCTCTTGAGATTCTCCCGGATGTGGGCTGCATTTTGGCTGCCTTTTGGGCTGGAGCTTCTCGTGGTTTGAGGCCTGGCTTGCTCCACCTCCTGCTCTTGAAATTGTCCCGGATGTGGGCTGCATTTTGGCTGCCTTTTGGGCTGGAGCTTCTCGTGGTTTGAGGCCTGGCTTGCTCCACCCCCTGCTCTTGAGCTTCTCCCGGATGTGGGCTGCATTTTGGCTGCCTTTTGGGCTGGAGCTTCTCATGGTTTGAGGCCTGGCTTACTCCACCACCTGCTCTTGAGATTCTCCCAGATGTGGGCTAGATTTTGGCTGCATTTTGGGCTGGAGCTTCTCGTGGTTTGAGGCCTGGCTTGCTCCAGCCCCTGCTCTTGAGATTATCAGGGAGGTGGGCTGCATTTTGGCTGCCTTTTGGGCTGGAGCTTCTCGTGGTTTGAGGCCTGGCTTGCTCCACCCCCTGCTCTTGAGATTCTCCCGGATGTGGCCTGCATTTTGGCTGCCTTTTGGGCTGGACCTTCTCGTGGTTTGAGGCCTGCCTTGCTCCACCCCCTGCTCTTGAGATTATCAGGGAGGTGGGCTGCATTTTGGCTGCCTTTAGGGCTGGAGCTTCTCGTGGTTTGAGGCCTGGCTTGCTCCACCCCCTGCTCTTGACAATCTCCTCCATGTAGGCTGGCTTTTGGCTGCCTTTTGGGCTGGAGCTTCTCGAGGTTTGAGGCCTGCCTTGCTCCACCCCCTGCTCTTCAGATTCTCCCGGATGTGGTCTGGATTTTGACTGATTCTTGGGCTGGAGCTTCTCGAGGTATGAGGCCTGGCTTACTCCACCACCAGCCATTGAGTTTCTCCCGGATATGGGCTGGAATTTGTCTGCCATTTTGGCTGGAGCTTCTTGTGGTTTGAGGCCTGCCTTGCTCCAAACCCTGCTCTTGAGATTCTCCCGGATGTGGGCTGCATTTTGGCTGCATTTTGGGCTGAAGCTTCTCGTGGTTTGAGGCCTGGCTTGCTCCACCCCCTGCTCTTGATATTCTCCCGGATGTGGGCTGGATTTTGGCTGACATTTGGGCTGGAGCTTCTCGTGGTTTGAGGCCTGCCTTGCTCCACCCCCTGCTCTTGAATTTGTCCTGGATGTGGGCTGCATTTTGGCTGCCTTTTGGGCTGGAGCTTGTCGTGGTTTGAGGCCTGGCTTGCTCCACCCCCTGCTCTTGAGATTCTCCCGGATGTGGGCTGCATTTTGGCTGCCTTTTGGGCTGGAGCTTCTCGTGGTTTGAGGCCTGGCTTGCTCCACCCCCTGCTCTTGAGATTCTCCCGGATGTGGGCTGCATTTTGGCTGCCTTTTGGGCTGGAGCTTCTCGTGGTTTGAGGCCTGGCTTCCTCCACCCCCTGCTCTTCATATTCTCCCGGATGTGGGCTGCATTTTGGCTGCCTTTAGGGCTGGAGCTTCTCGTGGTTTGAGGCCTGGCTTGCTCCACTCCCTGCTCTTGAGATTCTGCCGGATGTGGGCTGGAATTTGGTTGCATTTTGGGCTGCAGATGCTCGTGGTTTGAGGCCTGGCTTGCTCCACCCCCTGCTCTTGAGATTCTCCCGGATGTGGGCTGCATTTTGGCTGCCTTTTGGGCTGGAGCTTCTCGTGGTTTGAGGCCTGGCTTGCTCCACCCCCTGCTCTTGAGATTCTCCCGGATGTGGGCTGCATTTTGGCTGCCTTGTGGGCTGGATCTTCTCATGGTTTGAGGCCTGGCTTGCTCCACCCTCTGCTCTTGATATTCTCCTGGATGTGGGCTGCATTTTGGCTGCCTTTTGGGCTGGAGCTTCTCATGGTTTGAGGCCTGGCTTACTCCACGCCCTGCTCTTGAGATTCTCCCGGATGTGGGCTGCATTTTGGCTGCCTTTTGGGCTGGAACTTCTCGTGGTTTGAGGCCTGGCTTCCTCCACCCCCTGCTCTTGCGATTCTCCTGGATGTGGGCTGCATTTTGGCTGCCTTTTGGGCTGGAGATTCTCGAGGTGTGAGGCCTGGCTTGCTCCACCACCTGCTCTTGAGATTCTCCCAGATGTGGGCTGCATTTTGGCTGTATTTTTGCTGCATTTTGGGCTGGAGCTTCTCGTGGTTTGAGGCCTGGCTTGCTCCAGCCCCTGCTCTTGAGATTATCAGGGAGGTGGGCTGCATTTTGGCTGTCTTTTGGGCTGGAGCTTCTCGTGGTTTGAGGCCTGGCTTGCTCCACCCCCTGCTCTTGACAATCTCCTCCATGTAGGCTGGCTTTTGGCTGCCTTTTGGGCTGGAGCTTCTCGTGGTTTGAGGCCTGGCTTCCTCCACCCCCTGCTCTTCATATTCTCCCGGATGTGGGCTGCATTTTGGCTGCCTTTAGGGCTGGAGCTTCTCGTGGTTTGAGGCCTGGCTTGCTCCACTCCCTGCTCTTGAGATTCTCCCGGATGTGGGCTGCATTTTGGCTGCTTTTAGGGCTGGAGCTTCTCGTGGTTTGAGGCCTGGCTTGCTCCACCCCCTGCTCTTGAGATTCTGCCGGATGTGGGCTGGATTTTGGCTGCCTTTTGGGCTGGAGCTTCTCGAGGTTTGAGGCCTGGCTTGCTCCACCCTCTGCTCTTGAGATTCTCCTGGATGTGGGCTGCATTTTGGCTGCCTTTTGGGCTGGAGCTTCTCATGGTTTGAGGCCTGGCTTGCTCCACTCCCTGCTCTTGAGATTCTCCCGGATGTGGGCTGCATTTTGGCTGCTTTTAGGGCTGGAGCTTCTCATGGTTTGAGGCCTGGCTTGCTCCACCCCCTGCTCTTGAGATTCTGCCGGATGTGGCCTGGATTTTGGCTGCCTTTTGGGCTGGATCTTCTCGAGGTTTGAGGCCTGGCTTGCTCCACCCCCTGCTCTTGAGATTCTCCCGCATGTGGGCTGCATTTTGGCTGCATTTTGGGCTGGAGCTTCTCGTGGTTTGAGGCCTGGCTTTCTCCACCCCCTGCTCTTGAGATTCTCCGGGATGTTGGCTGCATTTTGGCTGCTTTTTGGGCTGGAGCTTCTTGTGGTTTGAGGCCTGTCTTGCTCCACCCCCTGCTCTTGAGATTCTCCCGGATGTGGGCTGCATTTTGGCTGCCTTTTGGGCTGGAGCTTCTCGTGGTTTCAGGCCTGGCTTGCTCCACCCCCTGCTCTTGAGATTCTCCCGCATGTGGGCTGCATTTTGGCTGCCTTTTGGGCTGGAGCTTCTCGTGGTTTGAGGCCTGGCTTCCTCCACCCCCTGCTCTTCATATTCTCCCGGATGTGGGCTGCATTTTGGCTGCCTTTAGGGCTGGAGCTTCTCGTGGTTTGAGGCCTGGCTTGCTCCACTCCCTGCTCTTGAGATTCTCCCGGATGTGGGCTGCATTTTGGCTGCTTTTAGGGCTGGAGCTTCTCGTGGTTTGAGGCCTGGCTTTCTCCACCCCCTGCTCTTGAGATTCTCCGGGATGTTGGCTGCATTTTGGCTGCTTTTTGGGCTGGAGCTTCTCGTGGTTTGAGGCCTGGCTTGCTCCACCCCCTGCTCTTGAGATTCTCCCGGATGTGGGCTGCATTTTTGCTACCTTGTGGGCTGGAGCTTCTCATGGTTTGAGGCCTGGCTTGCTCCACCCTCTGCTCTTGAGATTCTCCCGGATGTGGGCTGCATTTTGGCTGCCTTTTGGGCTGGAGCTTCTCGTGGTTTGAGGCCTGGCTTGCTCCACCCTCTGCTCTTGAGATTCTCCCGGATGTGGGCTGCATTTTGGCTGTTTTTTGGGCTGGAGCTTCTCGTGGTTTGAGGCATGGCTTTCTCCACCCCCTGCTCTTGATATTCTCAGGGAGGTGGGCTGCATTTTGGCTGCCTTTTGGGCTGGAGCTTCTCGAGGTTTGAGGCCTGGCTTGCTCCACCCCCTGCTCTTGATATTCTCAGGGAGGTGGGCTGGATTTTGGCTGCCTTTTGGGCTGGAGCTTCTCGTGGTTTGAGGCCTGGCTTGCTCCACCCCCTGGTCTTGAGATTCTCCCGGATGTGGGCTGCATTTTGGCTGCCTTTAGGGCTGGAGCTTCTTGTGGTTTGAGGCCTGCCTTGCTCCACCCCCTGCTCTTGAGATTCTCCCGCATGTGGGCTGGATTTTGTCTGCATTTTGGGCTGGAGCTTCTCGAGGTTTGAGGCCTGGCTTGCTCCACCCCCTGCTCTTGAGATTCTCCCGGATGTGGGCTGCATTTTGGCTGCCTTTTGGGCTGGAGCTTGTCGTGGTTTGAGGCCTGGCTTGCTCCACCCCCTGCTCTTGAGATTCTCCCGGATGTGGGCTGCATTTTGGGTGCCTTTTGGGCTGGAGCTTCTCGTGGTTTGAGGCCTGGCTTGCTCCACCCCCTGCTCTTGAGATTCTCCCGGATGTGGGCTGCATTTTGGCTGCCTTTTGGGCTGGAGCTTCTCGTGGTTTGAGGCCTGGCTTCCTCCACCCCCTGCTCTTGAGATTCTCCCGGATGTGGGCTGCATTTTGGCTGCCTTTAGGGCTGGAGCTTCTCGTGGTTTGAGGCCTGGCTTGCTCCACTCCCTGCTCTTGAGATTCTGCCGGATGTGGGCTGGAATTTGGTTGCATTTTGGGCTGCAGATGCTCGTGGTTTGAGGCCTGGCTTGCTCCACCCCCTGCTCTTGAGATTCTCCCGGATGTGGGCTGCATTTTGGCTGCCTTTTGGGCTGGAGCTTCTCGTGGTTTGAGGCCTGGCTTGCTCCACCCCCTGCTCTTGAGATTCTCCCGGATGTGGGCTGCATTTTGGCTGCCTTGTGGGCTGGATCTTCTCATGGTTTGAGGCCTGGCTTGCTCCACCCTCTGCTCTTGATATTCTCCTGGATGTGGGCTGCATTTTGGCTGCCTTTTGGGCTGGAGCTTCTCATGGTTTGAGGCCTGGCTTACTCCACGCCCTACTCTTGAGATTCTCCCGGATGTGGGCTGCATTTTGGCTGCCTTTTGGGCTGGAACTTCTCGTGGTTTGAGGCCTGGCTTCCTCCACCCCCTGCTCTTGCGATTCTCCTGGATGTGGGCTGCATTTTGGCTGCCTTTTGGGCTGGAGATTCTCGAGGTGTGAGGCCTGGCTTGCTCCACCACCTGCTCTTGAGATTCTCCCAGATGTGGGCTGCATTTTGGCTGTATTTTTGCTGCATTTTGGGCTGGAGCTTCTCGTGGTTTGAGGCCTGGCTTGCTCCAGCCCCTGCTCTTGAGATTATCAGGGAGGTGGGCTGCATTTTGGCTGTCTTTTGGGCTGGAGCTTCTCGTGGTTTGAGGCCTGGCTTGCTCCACCCCCTGCTCTTGACAATCTCCTCCATGTAGGCTGGCTTTTGGCTGCCTTTTGGGCTGGAGCTTCTCGTGGTTTGAGGCCTGGCTTCCTCCACCCCCTGCTCTTCATATTCTCCCGGATGTGGGCTGCATTTTGGCTGCCTTTAGGGCTGGAGCTTCTCGTGGTTTGAGGCCTGGCTTGCTCCACTCCCTGCTCTTGAGATTCTCCCGGATGTGGGCTGCATTTTGGCTGCTTTTAGGGCTGGAGCTTCTCGTGGTTTGAGGCCTGGCTTGCTCCACCCCCTGCTCTTGAGATTCTGCCAGATGTGGGCTGGATTTTGGCTGCCTTTTGGGCTGGAGCTTCTCGAGGTTTGAGGCCTGGCTTGTTCCACCCCCTGCTCTTGAGATTCTCCCAGATGTGGTCTGCATTTTGGCTGCCTTTTGGGCAGGAGCTTCTCGTGGTTTGAGGCCTGGCTTGCTCCACCCCCTGCTCTTGATATTCTCCCGGATGTGGCTGCATTTTGGCTGCCTTGTGGGCTGGAGCTTCTCGAGGTTTGAGGCCTGGCTTGCTCCACCCTCTGCTCTTGAGATTCTCCTGGATGTGGGCTGCATTTTGGCTGCCTTTTGGGCTGGAGCTTCTCATGGTTTGAGGCCTGGCTTGCTCCACTCCCTGCTCTTGAGATTCTCCCGGATGTGGGCTGCATTTTGGCTGCTTTTAGGGCTGGAGATTCTCGTGGTTTGAGGCCTGGCTTTCTCCACCCCATGCTCTTGAGATTCTGCGGGATGTTGGCTGCATTTTGGCTACATTTTGGGCTGGAGCTTCTTGTGGTTTGAGGCCTGTCTTGCTCCACCCCCTGCTCTTGAGATTCTCCCGGATGTGGGCTGCATTTTGGCTGCCTTTTGGGCTGGAGCTTCTCGTGGTTTGAGGCCTGGCTTCCTCCACCCCCTGCTCTTGAGATTCTCCCGGATGTGGGCTGGATTTTGGCTGCCTTTTGGGCTGGAGCTTCTCGTGGTTTGAGGCCTGGCTTGCTCCACCCCCTGCTCTTGAGATTCTCCCGGATGTGGGCTGCATTTTGGCTGCCTTTAGGGCTGGAGCTTCTCGTGGTTTGAGGCCTGGCTTGCTCCACTCCCTGCTCTTGAGATTCTCCCGGATGTGGGCTGCATTTTGGCTGCTTTTAGGGCTGGAGCTTCTCATGGTTTGAGGCCTGGCTTGCTCCACCCCCTGCTCTTGAGATTCTGCCGGATGTGGGCTGGATTTTGGCTGCCTTTTGGGCTGGATCTTCTCGAGGTTTGAGGCCTGGCTTGCTCCACCCCCTGCTCTTGAGATTCTCCCGCATGTGGGCTGCATTTTGGCTGCATTTTGGGCTGGAGCTTCTCGTGGTTTGAGGCCTGGCTTTCTCCACCCCCTGCTCTTGAGATTCTCCGGGATGTTGGCTGCATTTTGGCTGCTTTTTGGGCTGGAGCTTCTTGTGGTTTGAGGCCTGTCTTGCTCCACCCCCTGCTCTTGAGATTCTCCCGGATGTGGGCTGCATTTTGGCTGATTCTTGGGCTGGAGCTTCTCGTGGTTTCAGGCCTGGCTTGCTCCACCCCCTGCTCTTGAGATTCTCCCGCATGTGGGCTGCATTTTGGCTGCCTTTTGGGCTGGAGCTTCTCGTGGTTTGAGGCCTGGCTTCCTCCACCCCCTGCTCTTCATATTCTCCCGGATGTGGGCTGCATTTTGGCTGCCTTTAGGGCTGGAGCTTCTCGTGGTTTGAGGCCTGGCTTGCTCCACTCCCTGCTCTTGAGATTCTCCCGGATGTGGGCTGCATTTTGGCTGCTTTTAGGGCTGGAGCTTCTCGTGGTTTGAGGCCTGGCTTTCTCCACCCCCTGCTCTTGAGATTCTCCGGGATGTTGGCTGCATTTTGGCTGCTTTTTGGGCTGGAGCTTCTCGAGGTTTGAGGCCTGCCTTGCTCCACCCCCTGCTCTTGAGATTCTCCCGCATGTGGGCTGGATTTTGTCTGCCTTTTGGGCTGGAGCTTCTCGAGGTTTGAGGCCTGGCTTGCTCCACCCCCTGCTCTTGAGATTCTCCCGGATGTGGGCTGCATTTTGGCTGCCTTTTGGGCTGGAGCTTCTCGTGGTTTGAGGCCTGGCTTGCTCCACCCCCTGCTCTTGAGATTCTCCCGGATGTGGGCTGCATTTTTGCTACCTTGTGGGCTGGAGCTTCTCATGGTTTGAGGCCTGGCTTGCTCCACCCTCTGCTCTTGAGATTCTCCCGGATGTGGGCTGCATTTTGGCTGCCTTTTGGGCTGGAGCTTCTCGTGGTTTGAGGCCTGGCTTGCTCCACCCTCTGCTCTTGAGATTCTCCCGGATGTGGGCTGCATTTTGGCTGTTTTTTGGGCTGGAGCTTCTCGTGGTTTGAGGCATGGCTTTCTCCACCCCCTGCTCTTGATATTCTCAGGGAGGTGGGCTGCATTTTGGCTGCCTTTTGGGCTGGAGCTTCTCGAGGTTTGAGGCCTGGCTTGCTCCACCCCCTGCTCTTGATATTCTCAGGGAGGTGGGCTGGATTTTGGCTGCCTTTTGGGCTGGAGCTTCTCGTGGTTTGAGGCCTGGCTTGCTCCACCCCCTGGTCTTGAGATTCTCCCGGATGTGGGCTGCATTTTGGCTGCCTTTAGGGCTGGAGATTCTTGTGGTTTGAGGCCTGACTTTCTCCACCCCCTGCTCTTGAGATTCTCCCGGATGTGGGCTGCATTTTGGCTGCCTTTTGGGCTCGAGCTTCTCGAGGTTTGAGGCCTGCCTTGCTCCACCCCCTGCTCTTGAGATTCTCCCGGATGTGGGCTGGATTTTGTCTGCCTTTTGGGCTGGAGCTTCTCGAGGTTTGAGGCCTGGCTTGCTCCACCCCCTGCTCTTGAGATTCTGCCGGATGTGGGCTGGATTTTGGCTGCCTTTTGGGCTGGAGCTTCTCTTGGTTTGAGGCCTGGCTTGCTCCACCCCCTGCTCTTGAGATTCTCCCGGATGTGGGCTGTATTATGGCTGCCTTTTGGGCTGGAGCTTCTCGTGGTTTGAGGCCTGGCTTGCTCCACCCCCTGCTATTGAGATTCTCAGGGAGGTGTTCTGCATTTTGGCTGCCTTTTGGGCTGGAGCTTCTCGAGGTTTGAGGCCTGGCTTGCTCCACCCCCTGCTCTTGAGATTCTCCCCGAGGTGGCCTGCATTTTGGCTGCCTTTTGGGCTGGAGCTTCTCGTGGTTTGAGGCCTGGCTTGCTCCACCCTCTGCTCCTGAGATTCTCCTGGATGTGGGCTGCATTTTGGCTGCCTTTTGGGCTGGAGCTTCTCATGGTTTGAGGCCTGGCTTGCTCCACCCCCTGCTCTTGAGATTCTCCCGGAGGTGGGCTGGATTTTGGCTGTCTTATGGGCTGGAGCTTCTCGTGGTTTGAGGCGTGGCTTTCTCCACCCCCTGCTCTTGATATTCTCAGGGAGGTGGGCTGCATTTTGGCTGCCTTTTGGGCTGGAGATTCTCGAGGTTTGAGGCCTGGCTTGCTCCACCCCCTGCTCTTGAGATTCTCAGGGAGGTGGGCTACATTTTGGCTGCCTTTTGGGCTGGAGCTTCTCATGGTTTGAGGCCTGGCTTGCTCCACCCCCTGCTCTTGAAATTTTCCCGGATCTGGGCTGCATTTTGGCTGCCTTTTGGGCTGGAGCTTCTCGTGGTTTGAGGCCTGGCTTGCTCCACCCCCTGCTCTTGAGATTCTCCCGGATGTGGGCTGCATGTTGGCTGCCTTTTGGGCTGGAGCTTCTCATGGTTTGAGGCCTGGCTTGCTCCACCCCCTGCTCTTGCGATTCTCCTGGATGTGGGCTGCATTTTGGCTGCCTTTTGGGCTGGAGATTCTCGTGGTTTGAGGCCTGGCTTGCTCCACCCCCTGCTCTTGATAACCTCAGGGAGGTGGGCTGCATTTTGGCTGCCTTTTGGGCTGGAGCTTCTCGAGGTTTGAGGCCTGGCTTCCTCCACCCCCTGCTCTTGAGATTCTCCCGGATGTGGGCTGGATTTTGTCTGCATTTTGGGCTGGAGCTTCTCGTGGTTTGAGGCCTGGCTTGCTCCACCCCCTGCTCTTGATATTCTCAGGGAGGTGGGCTGCATTTTGGCTGCCTTTTGGGCTGGAGCTTCTTGTGGTTTGAGGCCTGGCTTGCTCCACCCCCTGCTCTTGATATTCTCAGGGAGGTGGGCTGGATTTTGGCTGCCTTTTGGGCTGGAGCTTCTCGTGGTTTGAGGCCTGGCTTGCTCCACCCCCTGCTCTTGAGATTCTCCCGGAGGTGGGCTGCATTTTGGCTGCCTTTTTTCCTGGAGCTTCTCGAGGTTTGAGGCCTGGCTTGCTCCACCCCCTGCTCTTGAAATTGTCCGGGATCTGGGCTGCATTTTGGCTGCCTTTTGGGCTGGAGCTTCTCGTGGTTTGAGGCCTGGCTTGCTCCACCCCCTGGTCTTGAGATTCTCCCGGATGTGGGCTGCATTTTGGCTGCCTTTAGGGCTGGAGATTCTTGTGGTTTGAGGCCTGACTTTCTCCACCCCCTGCTCTTAGAGATTCTCCCGGATGTGGGCTGCATTTTGGCTGCCTTTTGGGCTGGAGCTTCTCGAGGTTTGAGGCCTGCCTTGCTCCACCCCCTGCTCTTGAGATTCTCCCGGATGTGGGCTGGATTTTGTCTGCCTTTTGGGCTGGAGCTTCTCGAGGTTTGAGGCCTGGCTTGCTCCACCCCCTGCTCTTGAGATTCTGCCGGATGTGGGCTGGATTTTGGCTGCCTTTAGGGCTGGAGCTTCTCGTGGTTTGAGGCCTGGCTTGCTCCACTCCCTGCTCTTGAGATTCTCCCGGATGTGGGCTGCATTTTGGCTGCTTTTAGGGCTGGATCTTCTCATGGTTTGAGGCCTGGCTTGCTCCACCCCCTGCTCTTGATATTCTCCTGGATGTGGGCTGCATTTTGGCTGCCTTTTGGGCTGGAGCTTCTCATGGTTTGAGGCCTGGCTTACTCCACGCCCTACTCTTGAGATTCTCCCGGATGTGGGCTGCATTTTGGCTGCCTTTTGGGCTGGAACTTCTCGTGGTTTGAGGCCTGGCTTCCTCCACCCCCTGCTCTTGCGATTCTCCTGGATGTGGGCTGCATTTTGGCTGCCTTTTGGGCTGGAGATTCTCGAGGTGTGAGGCCTGGCTTGCTCCACCACCTGCTCTTGAGATTCTCCCAGATGTGGGCTGCATTTTGGCTGTATTTTTGCTGCATTTTGGGCTGGAGCTTCTCGTGGTTTGAGGCCTGGCTTGCTCCAGCCCCTGCTCTTGAGATTATCAGGGAGGTGGGCTGCATTTTGGCTGTCTTTTGGGCTGGAGCTTCTCGTGGTTTGAGGCCTGGCTTGCTCCACCCCCTGCTCTTGACAATCTCCTCCATGTAGGCTGGCTTTTGGCTGCCTTTTGGGCTGGAGCTTCTCGTGGTTTGAGGCCTGGCTTCCTCCACCCCCTGCTCTTCATATTCTCCCGGATGTGGGCTGCATTTTGGCTGCCTTTAGGGCTGGAGCTTCTCGTGGTTTGAGGCCTGGCTTGCTCCACTCCCTGCTCTTGAGATTCTCCCGGATGTGGGCTGCATTTTGGCTGCTTTTAGGGCTGGAGCTTCTCGTGGTTTGAGGCCTGGCTTGCTCCACCCCCTGCTCTTGAGATTCTGCCGGATGTGGGCTGGATTTTGGCTGCCTTTTGGGCTGGAGCTTCTCGAGGTTTGAGGCCTGGCTTGTTCCACCCCCTGCTCTTGAGATTCTCCCAGATGTGGTCTGCATTTTGGCTGCCTTTTGGGCTGGAGCTTCTCGTGGTTTGAGGCCTGGCTTGCTCCACCCCCTGCTCTTGATATTCTCCCGGATGTGGCTGCATTTTGGCTGCCTTGTGGGCTGGAGCTTCTCGAGGTTTGAGGCCTGGCTTGCTCCACCCTCTGCTCTTGAGATTCTCCTGGATGTGGGCTGCATTTTGGCTGCCTTTTGGGCTGGAGCTTCTCATGGTTTGAGGCCTGGCTTGCTCCACTCCCTGCTCTTGAGATTCTCCCGGATGTGGGCTGCATTTTGGCTGCTTTTAGGGCTGGAGATTCTCGTGGTTTGAGGCCTGGCTTTCTCCACCCCCTGCTCTTGAGATTCTGCGGGATGTTGGCTGCATTTTGGCTACATTTTGGGCTGGAGCTTCTTGTGGTTTGAGGCCTGTCTTGCTCCACCCCCTGCTCTTGAGATTCTCCCGGATGTGGGCTGCATTTTGGCTGCCTTTTGGGCTGGAGCTTCTCGTGGTTTGAGGCCTGGCTTCCTCCACCCCCTGCTCTTGAGATTCTCCCGGATGTGGGCTGCATTTTGGCTGATTCTTGGGCTGGAGCTTCTCGTGGTTTCAGGCCTGGCTTGCTCCACCCCCTGCTCTTGAGATTCTCCCGCATGTGGGCTGCATTTTGGCTGCCTTTTGGGCTGGAGCTTCTCGTGGTTTGAGGCCTGGCTTCCTCCACCCCCTGCTCTTGAGATTCTCCCGGATGTGGGCTGCATTTTGGCTGCCTTTAGGGCTGGAGCTTCTCGTGGTTTGAGGCCTGGCTTGCTCCACTCCCTGCTCTTGAGATTCTCCCGGATGTGGGCTGCATTTTGGCTGCTTTTAGGGCTGGAGCTTCTCGTGGTTTGAGGCCTGGCTTTCTCCACCCCCTGCTCTTGAGATTCTCCGGGATGTTGGCTGCATTTTGGCTGCTTTTTGGGCTGGAGCTTCTCGAGGTTTGAGGCCTGCCTTGCTCCACCCCCTGCTCTTGAGATTCTCCCGCATGTGGGCTGGATTTTGTCTGCCTTTTGGGCTGGAGCTTCTCGAGGTTTGAGGCCTGGCTTGCTCCACCCCCTGCTCTTGAGATTCTCCCGGATGTGGGCTGCATTTTGGCTGCCTTTTGGGCTGGAGCTTCTCGTGGTTTGAGGCCTGGCTTGCTCCACCCCCTGCTCTTGAGATTCTCCCGGATGTGGGCTGCATTTTTGCTACCTTGTGGGCTGGAGCTTCTCATGGTTTGAGGCCTGGCTTGCTCCACCCTCTGCTCTTGAGATTCTCCCGGATGTGGGCTGCATTTTGGCTGCCTTTTGGGCTGGAGCTTCTCGTGGTTTGAGGCCTGGCTTGCTCCACCCTCTGCTCTTGAGATTCTCCCGGATGTGGGCTGCATTTTGGCTGTTTTTTGGGCTGGAGCTTCTCGTGGTTTGAGGCATGGCTTTCTCCACCCCCTGCTCTTGATATTCTCAGGGAGGTGGGCTGCATTTTGGCTGCCTTTTGGGCTGGAGCTTCTCGAGGTTTGAGGCCTGGCTTGCTCCACCCCCTGCTCTTGATATTCTCAGGGAGGTGGGCTGGATTTTGGCTGCCTTTTGGGCTGGAGCTTCTCGTGGTTTGAGGCCTGGCTTGCTCCACCCCCTGGTCTTGAGATTCTCCCGGAGGTGGGCTGCATTTTGGCTGCCTTTAGGGCTGGAGATTCTTGTGGTTTGAGGCCTGACTTTCTCCACCCCCTGCTCTTGAGATTCTCCCGGATGTGGGCTGCATTTTGGCTGCCTTTTGGGCTCGAGCTTCTCGAGGTTTGAGGCCTGCCTTGCTCCACCCCCTGCTCTTGAGATTCTCCCGGATGTGGGCTGGATTTTGTCTGCCTTTTGGGCTGGAGCTTCTCGAGGTTTGAGGCCTGGCTTGCTCCACCCCCTGCTCTTGAGATTCTGCCGGATGTGGGCTGGATTTTGGCTGCCTTTTGGGCTGGAGCTTCTCTTGGTTTGAGGCCTGGCTTGCTCCACCCCCTGCTCTTGAGATTCTCCCGGATGTGGGCTGTATTATGGCTGCCTTTTGGGCTGGAGCTTCTCGTGGTTTGAGGCCTGGCTTGCTCCACCCCCTGCTATTGAGATTCTCAGGGAGGTGTTCTGCATTTTGGCTGCCTTTTGGGCTGGAGCTTCTCGAGGTTTGAGGCCTGGCTTGCTCCACCCCCTGCTCTTGAGATTCTCCCCGAGGTGGCCTGCATTTTGGCTGCCTTTTGGGCTGGAGCTTCTCGTGGTTTGAGGCCTGGCTTGCTCCACCCTCTGCTCCTGAGATTCTCCTGGATGTGGGCTGCATTTTGGCTGCCTTTTGGGCTGGAGCTTCTCGTGGTTTGAGGCCTGGCTTGCTCCACCCCCTGCTCTTGAGATTCTCCCGGATGTGGGCTGCATGTTGGCTGCCTTTTGGGCTGGAGCTTCTCATGGTTTGAGGCCTGGCTTGCTCCACCCCCTGCTCTTGCGATTCTCCTGGATGTGGGCTGCATTTTGGCTGCCTTTTGGGCTGGAGATTCTCGTGGTTTGAGGCCTGGCTTGCTCCACCCCCTGCTCTTGATAACCTCAGGGAGGTGGGCTGCATTTTGGCTGCCTTTTGGGCTGGAGCTTCTCGAGGTTTGAGGCCTGGCTTCCTCCACCCCCTGCTCTTGAGATTCTCCCGGATGTGGGCTGGATTTTGTCTGCATTTTGGGCTGGAGCTTCTCGTGGTTTGAGGCCTGGCTTGCTCCACCCCCTGCTCTTGATATTCTCAGGGAGGTGGGCTGCATTTTGGCTGCCTTTTGGGCTGGAGCTTCTTGTGGTTTGAGGCCTGGCTTGCTCCACCCCCTGCTCTTGATATTCTCAGGGAGGTGGGCTGGATTTTGGCTGCCTTTTGGGCTGGAGCTTCTCGTGGTTTGAGGCCTGGCTTGCTCCACCCCCTGCTCTTGAGATTCTCCCGGAGGTGGGCTGCATTTTGGCTGCCTTTTGGGCTGGAGCTTCTCGAGGTTTGAGGCCTGGCTTGCTCCACCCCCTGCTCTTGAAATTGTCCGGGATCTGGGCTGCATTTTGGCTGCCTTTTGGGCTGGAGCTTCTCGTGGTTTGAGGCCTGGCTTGCTCCACCCCCTGGTCTTGAGATTCTCCCGGATGTGGGCTGCATTTTGGCTGCCTTTAGGGCTGGAGATTCTTGTGGTTTGAGGCCTGACTTTCTCCACCCCCTGCTCTTAGAGATTCTCCCGGATGTGGGCTGCATTTTGGCTGCCTTTTGGGCTGGAGCTTCTCGAGGTTTGAGGCCTGCCTTGCTCCACCCCCTGCTCTTGAGATTCTCCCGGATGTGGGCTGGATTTTGTCTGCCTTTTGGGCTGGAGCTTCTCGAGGTTTGAGGCCTGGCTTGCTCCACCCCCTGCTCTTGAGATTCTGCCGGATGTGGGCTGGATTTTGGCTGCCTTTTGGGCTGGAGCTTCTCTTGGTTTGAGGCCTGGCTTGCTCCACCCCCTGCTCTTGAGATTCTCCCGCATGTGGGCTGCATTTTGGCTGCCTTTTGGGCAGGAGCTTCTCGAGGTTTGAGGCCTGGCTTGCTCCACCCCCTGCTCTTGAGATTCTCCCCGAGGTGGCCTGCATTTTGGCTGACTTTTGGGCTGGAGCTTCTCGTGGTTTGAGGCCTGGCTTCCTCCACCCCCTGCTCCTGAGATTCTCCTGGATGTGGGCTGCATTTTGGCTGCCTTTTGGGCTGGAGCTTCTCATGGTTTGAGGCCTGGCTTGCTCCACCCCCTGCTCTTGAGATTCTCCCGGAGGTGGGCTGGATTTTGGCTGTCTTATGGGCTGGAGCTTCTCGTGGTTTGAGGCGTGGCTTTCTCCACCCCCTGCTCTTGATATTCTCAGGGAGGTGGGCTGCATTTTGGCTGCCTTTTGGGCTGGAGATTCTCGAGGTTTGAGGCCTGGCTTGCTCCACCCCCTGCTCTTGAGATTCTCAGGGAGGTGGGCTACATTTTGGCTGCCTTTTGGGCTGGAGCTTCTCATGGTTTGAGGCCTGGCTTGCTCCACCCCCTGCTCTTGAAATTTTCCCGGATCTGGGCTGCATTTTGGCTGCCTTTTGGGCTGGAGCTTCTTGTGGTTTGAGGCCTGGCTTGCTCCACCCCCTGCTCTTGAGATTCTCCCGGATGTGGGCTGCATGTTGGCTGCCTTTTGGGCTGGAGCTTCTCATGGTTTGAGGCCTGGCTTGCTCCACCCCCTGCTCTTGCGATTCTCCTGGATGTGGGCTGCATTTTGGCTGCCTTTTGGGCTGGAGATTCTCGTGGTTTGAGGCCTGGCTTGCTCCACCCCCTGCTCTTAATAACCTCAGGGAGGTGGGCTGCATTTTGGCTGCCTTTTGGGCTGGAGCTTCTCGAGGTTTGAGGCCTGGCTTGCTCCACCCCCTGCTCTTGATATTCTCAGGGAGGTGGGCTGGATTTTGGCTGCCTTTTGGGCTGGAGCTTCTCATGGTTTGAGGCCTGGCTTGCTCCACCCCCTGCTCTTGAGATTCTCCCGGAGGTGGGCTGCATTTTGGCTGCCTTTTGGGCTGGAGCTTCTCGAGGTTTGAGGCCTGGCTTGCTCCACCCCCTGCTCTTGAAATTGTCCGGGATCTGGGCTGCATTTTGGCTGCCTTTTGGGCTGGAGCTTCTCGTGGTTTGAGGCCTGGCTTGCTCCACCCCCTGCTCTTGAGATTCTCCCAGATCTGGGCTGCATTTTGTCTGCCTTTTGGGCTGGAGCTTCTCAAGGTTTGAGGCCTGGCTTGCTCCACCCCCTGCTCTTGAGATTCTCCTGGATGTGGGCTGGATTTTGGCTGCCTTTAGGGCTGGAGCTTCTCTTGGTTTGAGGCCTGGCTTGCTCCACCCCCTGGTCTTGAGATTCTCCCGGATGTGGGCTGCATTTTGGCTGCCTTTAGGGCTGGAGCTTCTTGTGGTTTGAGGCCTGACTTTCTCCACCCCCTGCTCTTGAGATTCTCCCGGATGTGGGCTGCATTTTGGCTGCCTTTTGGGCTGGAGCTTCTCGAGGTTTGAGGCCTGCCTTGCTCCACCCCCTGCTCTTGAGATTCTCCCGGATGTGGGCTGCATTTTGGCTGCCTTTTGGGCTGGAGCTTCTCGAGGTTTGAGGCCTGGCTTGCTCCACCCCCTGCTCTTGAGATTCTCCCGGATGTGGGCTGGATTTTGGCTGCCTTTTGGGCTGGAGCTTCTCGAGGTTTGAGGCCTGGCTTGCTCCACCCCCTGCTCTTGAGATTCTCCCGGATGTGGGCTGTATTATGGCTGCCTTTTGGGCTGGAGCTTCTCGTGGTTTGAGGCCTGGCTTGCTCCACCCCCTGCTCTTCAGATTCTCAGGGAGGTGGTCTGCATTTTGGCTGCCTTTTGGGCTGGAGCTTCTCGAGGTTTTAGGCCTGGCTTGCTCCACCCCCTGCTCTTGAGATTCTCCCCGAGGTGGCCTGCATTTTGGCTGCCTTTTGGGCTGTAGCTTCTCGTGGTTTGAGGCCTGGCTTCCTCCACCCCCTGCTCCTGAGATTCTCCTGGATGTGGGCTGCCTTTTGGCTGCCTTTTGGGCTGGAGCTTCTCGTGGTTTGAGGCCTGGCTTGCTCCACCCCCTTCTCTTGAGATTCTCAGGGAGGTGGGCTACATTTTGGCTGCCTTTTGGGCTGGAGCTTCTCGAGGTTTGAGGCCTGGCTTGCTCCACCCCCTGCTCTTGAGATTCTCCCGGATGTGGGCTGCATTTTGCCTGCCTTTTGGGCTGGAGCTTCTCGAGGTTTGAGGCCTGGTTTGCTCCACCCCCTGCTCTTGAAATTTTCCCGGATCTGGGCTGCATTTTGGCTGCCTTTTGGGCTGGAGCTTCTCATGGTTTGAGGCCTGGCTTGCTCCAACCCCTCCTCTTGAGATTCTCCCGGATGTGGGCTGCATGTTGGCTGCCTTTTGGGCTGGAGCTTCTCATGGTTTGAGGCCTGGCTTGCTCCACCCCCTGCTCTTGCGATTCTCCTGGATGTGGGCTGCATTTTGGCTGCCTTTTGGGCTGGAGATTCTCGTGGTTTGAGGCCTGCCTTGCTCCACCCCCTGCTCTTGATAACCTCAGGGAGGTGGGCTGCATTTTGGCTGCCTTTTGGGCTGGAGCTTCTCGAGTTTTGAGGCCTGGCTTGCTCCACCCCCTGCTCTTGAGATTCTCCCGGATTTGGGTAGGATTTTGGCTGAATTTTGGGCTGGAGCTTCTCATGGTTTGAGGCCTGGCTTGCTCCATCCCCTGCTCTTGAGATTCTCCGGGATGTTGGCTGCATTTTGGCTGCCTTTTGGGCTGGAGCTTCTCGTGGTTTGAGGCCTGGCTTGCTCCACCCCCTGCTCTTGAGATTCTCCCGGATTTGGGTAGGATTTTGGCTGCCTTTTGGGCTGGAGCTTCTCATGGTTTGAGGCCTGGCTTGCTCCATCCCCTGCTCTTGAGATTCTCCCGGATGTGGGCTGCATTTTGGCTGCCTTTTGGGCTGGAGCTTCTCGTGGTTTGAGGCCTGGCTTGCTCCACCCCCTGCTCTTGAGATTCTCAGGGAGGTGGGCTGCATTTTGGCTGCATTTTGGGCTGGAGCTTCTCGTGGTTTGAGGCCTGGCTTGCTCCACCCCCTGCTCTTGAGATTCTCCCGGATTTGGGTAGGATTTTGGCTGAATTTTGGGCTGGAGCTTCTCATGGTTTGAGGCCTGGCTTGCTCCATCCCCTGCTCTTGAGATTCTCCCGGATGTTGGCTGCATTTTGGCTGCCTTTTGGGCTGGAGCTTCTCGTGGTTTGAGGCCTGGCTTGCTCCACCCCCTGCTCTTGAGATTCTCCCGGATGTAGGACTGGATTTTGGCTGCATTTTGGGCTGGAGCTTCTCGTGCTTTGGGGCCTGGCTTGCTCCACCCCCTGCTCTTGAGATTCTCCCGGATGTCAGCTGGATATTGGCTGAATTTTGGGCTGGAGCTTCTCGTGGTTTGAGGCCTGGCTTGCTCCACCCCCTGCTCTTGAGATTCTCCGTGATGTGGGCTGCATTTTGGCTGACTTTTTTGCTGGAGCTTCTCGTGGTTTGTGGCGTGGCTTGCTCCACCCCCTGCTCTTGAGATTCTCCCGGATGTGGGATGGATTTTGTCTGTATTTTGGACTGGAGCTTCTCATGGTTTGAGGCCTGGCTTGCTCCACCCCCTGCTCTTGAGATTCTCCCTGATGTGGGCTGCATTTTGGCTGCCTTTTGGGCTGGAGCTTCTCGTGGTTTGAGGCCTGCCTTGCTCCACCCCCGGCTCTTGATATTCTCCCGGATATGGGCTGGATTTTGTCTGCATTTTGGGCTGGAGCTTCTCGTGGTTTGAGGCCTGGCTTGCTCCACCCCCTGCTCTTGAGATTCTCCCGGATGTGGGCTGCATTTTGGCTCCTTTTTGGGCTGGAGCTTCTCGTGGTTTGAGGCCTGCCTTGCTCCACCCCCTGCTCTTGAGATTCTCCCGGATGTGGGCTGCATTTTGGCTGCCTTTAGGGCTGGAGCTTCTCGTGGTTTGAGGCCTGGCTTGCTCCACCCCCTGCTCTTGAGATTCTCCCGGATGTGGGCTGCATTTTGGCTGCCTTTTGGGCTGGAGCTTCTCGAGGTTTGAGGCCTGGCTTGCTCTAACCCCTGCTCTTGAGATTCTCCCGGATGTGGGCTGCATTTTGTCTGCATTTTGGGCTGGAGCTTCTCGTGGTTTGAGGCCTGGCTTGCTCCACCCCCTGCTCTTGATATTCTCCCGGATGTGGGCTGCATTTTGGCTGCCTTTTGGGCTGGAGCTTCTCGTGGTTTGAGGCCTGGCTTGCTCCACCCCCTGCTCTTGAGATTCTCCCGGATGTGGGCTGCATTTTGGCTGCCTTTTGGGCTGGAGCTTCTCGAGGTTTGAGGCCTGGCTTGCTCTAACCCCTGCTCTTGAGATTCTCCCGGATGTGGGCTGCATTTTGTCTGCATTTTGGGCTGGAGCTTCTCGTGGTTTGAGGCCTGGCTTGCTCCACCCCCTGCTCTTGATATTCTCCCGGATGTGGGCTGCATTTTGGCTGCCTTTTGGGCTGGAGCTTCTCGTGGTTTGAGGCCTGGCTTGCTCCACCCCCTGCTCTTGAGATTCTCCCGGATGTGGGCTGCATTTTGGCTGCCTTTTGGGCTGGAGCTTCTCGAGGTTTGAGGCCTGGCTTGCTCCACCTCCTGCTCTTGAAATTCTCCTGGATGTGGGCTGCATTTTGTATGCATTTTGGGCTGGAGCTTCTCGAGGTTTGAGGCCTGGCTTGCTCCACCCCCTGCTCTTGAGATTCTCCCGGATGTGGGCTGCATTTTGGCTGCCTTTTGGGCTGGAGCTTCTCGTGGTTTGAGGCCTGCCTTCCTCCACACCCTGCTCTTGAGATTCTCCGGGATGTGGGCTGCATTTTGGCTGCCTTTTGGGCTGGAGCTTCTTGTGGTTTGAGGCCTGGCTTGCTCCACCCCCTGCTCTTGAGATTCTCCCTGATGTGGGCTGCATTTTGGCTGCCTTTTGGGCTGGAGCTTCTCGTGGTTTGAGGCCTGCCTTGCTCCACCCCCGGCTCTTGATATTCTCCCGGATATGGGCTGGATTTTGTCTGCATTTTGGGCTGGAGCTTCTCGTGGTTTGAGGCCTGGCTTGCTCCACCCCCTGCTCTTGAGATTCTCCCGGATGTGGGCTGCATTTTGGCTCCTTTTTGGGCTGGAGCTTCTCGTGGTTTGAGGCCTGCCTTGCTCCACCCCCTGCTCTTGAGATTCTCCCGGATGTGGGCTGCATTTTGGCTGCCTTTAGGGCTGGAGCTTCTCGTGGTTTGAGGCCTGGCTTGCTCCACCCCCTGCTCTTGAGATTCTCCCGGATGTGGGCTGCATTTTGGCTGCCTTTTGGGCTGGAGCTTCTCGAGGTTTGAGGCCTGGCTTGCTCTAACCCCTGCTCTTGAGATTCTCCCGGATGTGGGCTGCATTTTGTCTGCATTTTGGGCTGGAGCTTCTCGTGGTTTGAGGCCTGGCTTGCTCCACCCCCTGCTCTTGATATTCTCCCGGATGTGGGCTGCATTTTGGCTGCCTTTTGGGCTGGAGCTTCTCGTGGTTTGAGGCCTGGCTTGCTCCACCCCCTGCTCTTGAGATTCTCCCGGATGTGGGCTGCATTTTGGCTGCCTTTTGGGCTGGAGCTTCTCGAGGTTTGAGGCCTGGCTTGCTCCACCTCCTGCTCTTGAAATTCTCCTGGATGTGGGCTGCATTTTGTATGCATTTTGGGCTGGAGCTTCTCGAGGTTTGAGGCCTGGCTTGCTCCACCCCCTGCTCTTGAGATTCTCCCGGATGTGGGCTGCATTTTGGCTGCCTTTTGGGCTGGAGCTTCTCGTGGTTTGAGGCCTGCCTTCCTCCACACCCTGCTCTTGAGATTCTCCGGGATGTGGGCTGCATTTTGGCTGCCTTTTGGGCTGGAGCTTCTTGTGGTTTGAGGCCTGGCTTGCTCCACCCCCTGCTCTTGAGATTCTCCCGGATGTGGGCTGCATTTTGGCTGCCTTTTGGGCTGGAGCTTCTCGTGGTTTGAGGCCTGGCTTGCTCCGCCCCCTGCTCTTGAGATTCTCCTGGATGTGGGCTGCATTTTGGCTGCCTTTTGGGCTGGAGCTTCTCGTGGTTTGAGGCCTGGCTTGCTCCACCTCCTGCTCTTGAAATTCTCCTGGATGTGGGCTGCATTTTGTATGCATTTTGGGCTGGAGCTTCTCGAGGTTTGAGGCCTGGCTTGCTCCACCCCCTGCTCTTGAGATTCTCCCGGATGTGGGCTGCATTTTGGCTGCCTTTTGGGCTGGAGCTTCTCGTGGTTTGAGGCCTGCCTTGCTCCACACCCTGCTCTTGAGATTCTCCCGGATGTGGGCTGCATTTTGGCTGCCTTTTGGGCTGGAGCTTCTTGTGGTTTGAGGCCTGGCTTGCTCCACCCCCTGCTCTTGAGATTCTCCCGGATGTGGGCTGGATTTTGGCTGCCTTTTGGGCTGGAGCTTCTCGTGGTTTGAGGCCTGGCTTGCTCCACCCCCTGCTCTTGATAACCTCAGGGAGGTGGGCTGCATTTTGGCTGCATTTTGGGCTGGAGCTTCTCGTGGTTTGAGGCCTATCTTGCTCCACCCCCTGCTCTTGAGATTCTCCCGGATGTGGGTAGGATTTTGGCTGCCTTTTGGGCTGGAGCTTCTCATGGTTTGAGGCCTGGCTTGCTCCATCCCCTGCTCTTGAGATTCTCCGTGATGTGGGCTGGATTTTGGCTCCTTTTTGGGCTGGAGCTTCTCGTGGTTTGAGGCCTGGCTTGCTCCACCCCCTGCTCTTGAGATTCTCCCGGATGTGGGCTGAATTTTGGCTGCCTTTAGGGCTGGAGCTTCTCGTGGTTTGAGGCCTGGCTTGCTCCACCACCTGCTCTTGAGATTCTCCCGGATGTGGGCTGCATTTTGGCTGCCTTTTGGGCTGGAGCTTCTCGTGGTTTGAGGCCTGGCTTGCTCCACCCCCTGCTCTTGAGATTCTCCTGGATGTGGGCTGCATTTTGGCTGCCTTTTGGGCTGGAGCTTCTCGTGGTTTGAGGCCTGGCTTGCTCCACCTCCTGCTCTTGAAATTCTCCTGGATGTGGGCTGCATTTTGTATGCATTTTGGGCTGGAGCTTCTCGAGGTTTGAGGCCTGGCTTGCTCCACCCCCTGCTCTTGAGATTCTCCCGGATGTGGGCTGCATTTTGGCTGCCTTTTGGGCTGGAGCTTCTCGTGGTTTGAGGCCTGCCTTGCTCCACACCCTGCTCTTGAGATTCTCCCGGATGTGGGCTGCATTTTGGCTGCCTTTTGGGCTGGAGCTTCTTGTGGTTTGAGGCCTGGCTTGCTCCACCCCCTGCTCTTGAGATTCTCCCGGATGTGGGCTGGATTTTGGCTGCCTTTTGGGCTGGAGCTTCACGTGGTTTGAGGCCTGGCTTGCTCCACCCCCTGCTCTTGATAACCTCAGGGAGGTGGGCTGCATTTTGGCTGCATTTTGGGCTGGAGCTTCTCGTGGTTTGAGGCCTATCTTGCTCCACCCCCTGCTCTTGAGATTCTCCCGGATGTGGGTAGGATTTTGGCTGCCTTTTGGGCTGGAGCTTCTCATGGTTTGAGGCCTGGCTTGCTCCACCCCCTCCTCTTGAGATTCTCCGGGATGTGGGCTGCATTTTGGCTGCCTTTAGGGCTGGAGCTTCTCGTGGTTTGTGGCGTGGCTTGCTCCACCCCCTGCTCTTGAGATTCTCCCGGATGTGGGCTGCATTTTCGCTGCCTTTTGGGCTGGAGCTTCTCGGGGTTTGAGGCCTGGCTTGCTCCACCCCCTGCTCTTGAGATTCTCCCGCATGTGGGCTGCATTTTGGCTGCATTTTGGGCTGGAGCTTCTCGAGGTTTGAGGCCTGCCTTGCTCCACCCCCTGCTCTTGAGATTCTCCCGGATGTGGGCTGCATTTTGGCTGCCTTTTGGGCTGGAGCTTCTCGTGGTTTGAGGCCTGGCTTGCTCCACCCCCTTCTCTTGAGATTCTCAGGGAGGTGGGCTGCATTTTGGCTGCCTTTTGGGCTGGAGCTTCTCGTGGTTTGAGGCCTGGCTTGCTCCACCCCCTGCTCTTGAGATTCTACCGGATGTGGGTAGGATTTTGGCTGCCTTTTGGGCTGGAGCTTCTCATGGTTTGAGGCCTGGCTTGCTCCATCACCTGCTCTTGAGATTCTCCGGGATGTGGGCTGCATTTTGGCTGCCTTTTGGGCTGGAGCTTCTCGTGGTTTGAGGCCTGGCTTGCTCCACCCCCTGCTCTTGAGATTCTCCCGGATGTGGGCTGCATTTTGGCTGCCTTTTGGGCTGGAGCTTCTCGAGGTTTGAGGCCTGGCTTGCTCCACCCCCTGCTCTTGAGATTCTCCCGGAGGTGGGCTGCATTTTGGCTGTATTTTGGGCTGGAGCTTCTCGTGGTTTGAGGCCTGGCTTGCTCCACCCCCTGCTCTTGAGATTCTCCCGGATGTGGGTAGGATTTTGGCTGCCTTTTGGGCTGGAGCTTCTCATGGTTTGAGGCCTGGCTTGCTCCGTCCCCTGCTCTTGAGATTCTCCGGGATGTGGGCTGCATTTTGGCTGGTTTTGGGCTGGAGCTTCTCGTGGTTTGAGGCCTGGCTTGCTCCACCCCCTGCTCTTGAGATTCTCCCGCATGTGGGCTGGATTTTGGCTGCCTTTTGGGCTGGAGCTTCTCGAGGTTTGAGGCCTGGCTTGCTCCACCCCCTGCTCTTGAGATTCTCCCGGATGTGGGCTGGATTTTGTATGTATTTTGGACTGGAGCTTCTCGTGGTTTGAGGCCTGGCTTGCTCCACCCCCTGCTCTTGAGATTCTCCCGGATGTGGGCTGGATTTTGGCTGCCTTTTGGGCTGGAGCTTCTTGTGGTTTGAGGCCTGGCTTGCTCCACCCCCTGCTCTTGAGATTCTCCCGGATGTGGGCTGCATTTTGGCTGCCTTTTGGGCTGGAGCTTCTCGTGGTTTGAGGCCTGCCTTGCTCCACCCCCTGCTCTTGATATTCTCCCGGATATGGGCTGGATTTTGTCTGCATTTTGGGCGGGAGCTTCTCGTGGTTTGACGCCTGGCTTGCTCCACCCCCTGCTCTTGAGGTTCTCCCGGATGTGGGCTGGATTTTGGCTCCTTTTTGGGCTGGAGCTTCTCGTGGTTTGAGGCCTGCCTTGCTCCACCCCCTGATCCTGAGATTCTCCCGGATGTGGGCTGAATTTTGGCTGCCTTTAGGGCTGGAGCTTCTCGTGGTTTGAGGCCTGGCTTGCTCCACCACCTGCTCTTGAGATTCTCCCGGATGTGGGCTGCATTTTGGCTGCCTTTTGGGCTCGAGCTTCTCGAGGTTTGAGGCCTGGCTTGCTCCACCTCCTGCTCTTGAAATTCTCCTGGATGTGGGCTGCATTTTGGCTGCCTTTTGGGCTGGAGCTTCTCGAGGTTTGAGGCCTGGCTTGCTCCAACCCCTCCTCTTGAGATTCTCCCGGATGTGGGCTGGATTTTGGCTGCCTTTTGGGCTGGAGCTTCTCGTGGTTTGAGGCCTGGCTTGCTCCACCCCCTGCTCTTGTGATTCTCCCGGATGTGGGCTGCATTTTGGCTGCCTTTTGGGCTGGAGCTTCTCGAGGTTTGAGGCCTGGCTTGCTCTACCCCCTGCTCTTGAGATTCTCCCGGATATGGGCTGCATTTTGTCTGCATTTTGGGCTGGAGCTTCTCGTGGTTTGACGCCTGGCTTGCTCGACCCCCTGCTCTTGAGATTCTCCCGGATGTGGGCTGCATTTTGGCTGCCTTTAGGGCTGGAGCTTCTCGTGGTTTGTGGCGTGGCTTGCTCCACCCCCTGCTCTTGAGATTCTCCCGGATGTGGGCTGCATTTTGGCTGCCTTTTGGGCTGGAGATTCTCGTGGTTTGAGGCCTGGCTTGCTCCACCCCCTGCTCTTGAGATTCTCCCGGATGTGGGCTGTATTTTGGCTGCCTTTTGGGCTGGAGCTTCTCGTGGTTTGAGGCCTGGCTTGCTCCACCCCCTGCTCTTGAGATTCTCCCGGATTTGGGTAGGATTTTGGCTGAATTTTGGGCTGGAGCTTCTCATGGTTTGAGGCCTGGCTTGCTCCATCCCCTGCTCTTGAGATTCTCCGGGATGTTGGCTGCATTTTGGCTGCCTTTTGGGCTGGAGCTTCTCGTGGTTTGAGGCCTGGCTTGCTCCACCCCCTGCTCTTGAGATTCTCCCGGATGTGGGCTGCATTTTGGCTGCCTTTTGGGCTGGAGCTTCTCGTGGTTTGAGGCCTGGCTTTCTCCACCCCCTGCCCTTGAGATTCTCCCGGAGGTGGGCTGCATTTTGGCTGCCTTTTGGGCTGGAGCTTCTCGTGGTTTGAGGCCTGGCTTGCTCCACCCCCTGCTCTTGAGATTCTCCCGCATGTGGGCTGGATTTTGGCTGCCTTTTGGGCTGGAGCTTCTCGTGGTTTGAGGCCTGGCTTGCTCCACCCCCTGCTCTTGAGATTCTCCCGGATGTGGGCTGGATTTTGTCTGTATTTTGGACTGGAGCTTCTCGTGGTTTGAGGCCTGGCTTGCTCCACCCCCTGCTCTTGAGATTCTCCCGGATGTGGGCTGGATTTTGGCTGCCTTTTGGGCTGGAGCTTCTTGTGGTTTGAGGCCTGGCTTGCTCCAACCCCCTGCTCTTGAAATTGTCCCGGATGTGGGCTGCATTTTGGCTGCCTTTTGGGCTGGAGCTTCTCGTGGTTTGAGGCCTGCCTTGCTCCACCCCCTGCTCTTGATATTCTCCCGGATATGGGCTGGATTTTGTCTGCATTTTGGGCTGGAGCTTCTCATGGTTTGAGGCCTGCCTTGCTCCACCCCCTGCTCTTGAGATTCTCCGGGATGTGGGCTGCATTTTGGCTGCCTTTTGGGCTGGAGCTTCTCGAGGTTTGAGGCCTGGCTTGCTCCACCCCCTGCTCTTGAAATTTTCCCGGATCTGGGCTGCATTTTGGCTGCCTTTAGGGCTGGAGCTTCTCATGGTTTGAGGCCTGGCTTGCTCCACCCCCTGCTCTTGAGATTCTCCCGGATGTGGGCTGCATGTTGGCTGCCTTTTGGGCTGGAGCTTCTCATGGTTTGAGGCCTGGCTTGCTCCACCCCCTGCTCTTGCGATTCTCCTGGATGTGGGCTGCATTTTGGCTGCCTTTTGGGCTGGAGATTCTCGTGGTTTGAGGCCTGCCTTGCTCCACCCCCTGCTCTTGATAACCTCAGGGAGGTGGGCTGCATTTTGGCTGCCTTTTGGGCTGGAGCTTCTCGAGGTTTGAGGCCTGGCTTGCTCCACCCCCTGCTCTTCAGATTCTCCCGGATTTGGGTAGGATTTTGGCTGAATTTTGGGCTGGAGCTTCTCATGGTTTGAGGCCTGGCTTGCTCCACCCCCTGCTCTTGAGATTCTCCCGGATTTGGGTAGGATTTTGGCTGCCTTTTGGGCTGGAGCTTCTCATGGTTTGAGGCTTGGCTTGCTCCATCCCCTGCTCTTGAGATTCTCCCGGATGTGGGCTGCATTTTGGCTGACTTTTTTGCTGGAGCTTCTCGTGGTTTGTGGCGTGGCTTGCTCCACCCCCTGCTCTTGAGATTCTCCCGGATGTGGGATGGATTTTGTCTGTATTTTGGACTGGAGCTTCTCATGGTTTGAGGCCTGGCTTGCTCCACCCCCTGCTCTTGAGATTCTCCCTGATGTGGGCTGCATTTTGGCTGCCTTTTGGGCTGGAGCTTCTCGTGGTTTGAGGCCTGCCTTGCTCCACCCCCTGCTCTTGATATTCTCCCGGATATGGGCTGGATTTTGTCTGCATTTTGGGCTGGAGCTTCTCGTGGTTTGAGGCCTGGCTTGCTCCACCCCCTGCTCTTGAGATTCTCCCGGATGTGGGCTGCATTTTGGCTCCTTTTTGGGCTGGAGCTTCTCGTGGTTTGAGGCCTGCCTTGCTCCACCCCCTGCTCTTGAGATTCTCCCGGATGTGGGCTGCATTTTGGCTGCCTTTAGGGCTGGAGCTTCTCGTGGTTTGAGGCCTGGCTTGCTCCACCCCCTGCTCTTGAGATTCTCCCGGATGTGGGCTGCATTTTGGCTGCCTTTTGGGCTGGAGCTTCTCGAGGTTTGAGGCCTGGCTTGCTCTAACCCCTGCTCTTGAGATTCTCCCGGATGTGGGCTGCATTTTGTCTGCATTTTGGGCTGGAGCTTCTCGTGGTTTGAGGCCTGGCTTGCTCCACCCCCTGCTCTTGATATTCTCCCGGATGTGGGCTGCATTTTGGCTGCCTTTTGGGCTGGAGCTTCTCGTGGTTTGAGGCCTGGCTTGCTCCACCCCCTGCTCTTGATAATCTCAGGGATGTGGGCTGCATTTTGGCTGCCTTTTGGGCTGGAGCTTCTCGAGGTTTGAGGCCTGGCTTGCTCCACCCCCTGCTCTTGAGATTCTCCCGGATGTGGGCTGCATTTTGGCTGCCTTTTGGGCTGGAGCTTCTCGTGGTTTGAGGCCTGCCTTCCTCCACACCCTGCTCTTGAGATTCTCCGGGATGTGGGCTGCATTTTGGCTGCCTTTTGGGCTGGAGCTTCTCGTGGTTTGAGGCCTGGCTTGCTCCACCCCCTGCTCTTGAGATTCTCCCGGATGTGGGCTGTATTTTGGCTGCCTTTTGGGCTGGAGCTTCTCGTGGTTTGAGGCCTGGCTTGCTCCACCCCCTGCTCTTGATAACCTGAAGGGAGGTGGGCTGCATTTTGGCTGCCTTTTGGGCTGGAGCTTCTCGTGGTTTGAGGCCTGGCTTGCTCCACCCCCTGCTCTTGAGATTCTCCCAGATTTGGGTAGGATTTTGGCTGCCTTTTGGGCTGGAGCTTCTCATGGTTTGAGGCCTGGCTTGCTCCATCCCCTGCTCTTGAGATTCTCCGTGATGTGGGCTGGATTTTGGCTCCTTTTTGGGCTGGAGCTTCTCGTGGTTTGAGGCCTGGCTTGCTCCACCCCCTGCTCTTGAGATTCTCCCGGATGTGGGCTGAATTTTGGCTGCCTTTAGGGCTGGAGCTTCTCGTGGTTTGAGGCCTGGCTTGCTCCACCACCTGCTCTTGAGATTCTCCCGGATGTGGGCTGCATTTTGGCTGCCTTTTGGGCTGGAGCTTCTCGTGGTTTGAGGCCTGGCTTGCTCCACCCCCTGCTCTTGAGATTCTCCTGGATGTGGGCTGCATTTTGGCTGCCTTTTGGGCTGGAGCTTCTTGTGGTTTGAGGCCTGGCTTGCTCCACCCCCTGCTCTTGAGATTCTCCCGGATGTGGGCTGGATTTTGGCTGCCTTTTGGGCTGGAGCTTCTCGTGGTTTGAGGCCTGGCTTGCTCCACCCCCTGCTCTTGATAACCTCAGGGAGGTGGGCTGCATTTTGGCTGCCTTTTGGGCTGGAGCTTCTCGTGGTTTGAGGCCTATCTTGCTCCACCCCCTGCTCTTGAGATTCTCCCGGATGTGGGTAGGATTTTGGCTGCCTTTTGGGCTGGAGCTTCTCATGGTTTGAGGCCTGGCTTGCTCCATCCCCTGCTCTTGAGATTCTCCGTGATGTGGGCTGCATTTTGGCTGCCTTTTTTGCTGGAGCTTCTCATGGTTTGAGGCCTGGCTTGCTCCACCCCCTGCTCTTGAGATTCTCCTGGATGTGGGCTGCATTTTCGCTGCCTTTTGGGCTGGAGCTTCTCGGGGTTTGAGGCCTGGCTTGCTCCACCCCCTGCTCTTGAGATTCTCCCGCATGTGGGCTGCATTTTGGCTGCATTTTGGGCTGGAGCTTCTCGAGGTTTGAGGCCTGGCTTGCTCCACCCCCTGCTCTTGAGATTCTCCCGGATGTGGGCTGCATTTTGGCTGCCTTTTGGGCTGGAGCTTCTCCTGGTTTGAGGCCTGGCTTGCTCCACCCCCTGCTCTTGAGATTCTCCCGGAGGTGGGCTGCATTTTGGCTGCCTTTTGGGCTGGAGCTTCTCGTGGTTTGAGGCCTGGCTTGCTCCACCCCCTTCTCTTGAGATTCTCAGGGAGGTGGGCTGCATTTTGGCTGCCTTTTGGGCTGGAGCTTCTCGTGGTTTGAGGCCTGGCTTGCTCCACCCCCTGCTCTTGAGATTCTCCCGGATGTGGGTAGGATTTTGGCTGCCTTTTGGGCTGGAGCTTCTCATGGTTTGAGGCCTGGCTTGCTCCATCACCTGCTCTTGAGATTCTCCGGGATGTGGGCTGCATTTTGGCTGCCTTTTGGGCTGGAGCTTCTCGTGGTTTGAGGCCTGGCTTGCTCCACCCCCTGCTCTTGAGATTCTCCCGGATGTGGGCTGGATTTTGGCTGCCTTTTGGGCTGGAGCTTCTCGAGGTTTGAGGCCTGGCTTGCTCCACCCCCTGCTCTTGAGATTCTCCCGGATGTGGGCTGGATTTTGTCTGTATTTTGGGCTGGAGCTTCTCGTGGTTTGAGGCCTGGCTTGCTCCACCCCCTGCTCTTGAGATTCTCCCGGATGTGGGTAGGATTTTGGCTGCCTTTTGGGCTGGAGCTTCTCATGGTTTGAGGCCTGGCTTGCTCCGTCCCCTGCTCTTGAGATTCTCCGGGATGTGGGCTGCATTTTGGCTGCCTTTTGGGCTGGAGCTTCTCGTGGTTTGAGGCCTGGCTTGCTCCACCCCCTGCTCTTGAGATTCTCCCGGATGTGGGCTGCATTTTGGCTGCGTTTTGGGCTCGAGCTTCTCGAGGTTTGAGGCCTGGCTTGCTCCACCTCCTGCTCTTGAAATTCTCCTGGATGTGGGCTGCATTTTGGCTGCCTTTTGGGCTGGAGCTTCTCGAGGTTTGAGGCCTGGCTTGCTCCAACCCCTCCTCTTGAGATTCTCCCGGATGTGGGCTGGATTTTGGCTGCCTTTTGGGCTGGAGCTTCTCGTGGTTTGAGGCCTGGCTTGCTCTACCCCCTGCTCTTGTGATTCTCCCGGATGTGGGCTGCATTTTGGCTGCCTTTTGGGCTGGAGCTTCTCGAGGTTTGAGGCCTGCCTTGCTCTACCCCCTGCTCTTGAGATTCTCCCGGATATGGGCTGCATTTTGTCTGCATTTTGGGCTGGAGCTTCTCGTGGTTTGACGCCTGGCTTGCTCCACCCCCTGCTCTTGAGATTCTCCCGGATGTGGGCTGCATTTTGGCTGCCTTTAGGGCTGGAGCTTCTCGTGGTTTGTGGCGTGGCTTGCTCCACCCCCTGCTCTTGAGATTCTCCCGGATGTGGGCTGTATTTTGGCTGCCTTTTGGGCTGGAGATTCTCCTGGTTTGAGGCCTGGCTTGCTCCACCCCCTGCTCTTGAGATTCTCCCGGATTTGGGTAGGATTTTGGCTGAATTTTGGGCTGGAGCTTCTCATGGTTTGAGGCCTGGCTTGCTCCATCCCCTGCTCTTGAGATTCTCCGGGATGTTGGCTGCATTTTGGCTGCCTTTTGGGCTGGAGCTTCTCGTGGTTTGAAGCCTGGCTTGCTCCACCCCCTGCTCTTGAGATTCTCCCGGATGTGGGCTGCATTTTGGCTGCCTTTTGGTCTGGAGCTTCTCGAGGTTTGAGGCCTGGCTTTCTCCACCCCCTGCCCTTGAGATTCTCCCGGAGGTGGGCTGCATTTTGGCTGCCTTTTGGGCTGGAGCTTCTCGTGGTTTGAGGCCTGGCTTGCTCCACCCCCTGCTCTTGAGATTCTCAGGGAGGTGGGCTGCATTTTGGCTGCCTTTTGGGCTGGAGCTTCTCGTGGTTTGAGGCCTGGCTTGCTCCACCCCCTGCTCTTGAGATTCTCCTGGATGTGGGTAGGATTTTGGCTGCCTTTTGGGCTGGAGCTTCTCATGGTTTGAGGCCTGGCTTGCTCCATCCCCTGCTCTTGAGATTCTCCGGGATGTGGGCTGCATTTTGGCTGCCTTTTGGGCTGGAGCTTCTCGTGGTTTGAGGCCTGCCTTGCTCTACCCCCTGCTCTTGAGATTCTCCCGGATGTGGGCTGCATTTTGTATGCATTTTGGGCTGGAGCTTCTCGTGGTTTGAGGCCTGGCTTGCTCCACCCCCTGCTCTTGAGATTCTCCCGCATGTGGGCTGGATTTTGGCTGCCTTTTGGGCTGGAGCTTCTCGTGGTTTGAGGCCTGGCTTGCTCCACCCCCTGCTCTTGAGATTCTCCGGGATGTGGGCTGCATTTTGTCTGTATTTTGGACTGGAGCTTCTCGTGGTTTGAGGCCTGGCTTGCTCCACCCCCTGCTCTTGAGATTCTCCCGGATGTGGGCTGGATTTTGGCTGCCTTTTGGGCTGGAGCTTCTTGTGGTTTGAGGCCTGGCTTGCTCCAACCCCCTGCTCTTGAAATTGTCCCGGATGTGGGCTGCATTTTGGCTGCCTTTTGGGCTGGAGCTTCTCGTGGTTTGAGGCCTGCCTTGCTCCACCCCCTGCTCTTGATATTCTCCCGGATATGGGCTGGATTTTGTCTGCATTTTGGGCTGGAGCTTCTCATGGTTTGAGGCCTGCCTTGCTCCACCCCCTGCTCTTGAGATTCTCCGGGATGTGGGCTGCATTTTGGCTGCCTTATGGGCTGGAGCTTCTCGTGGTTTGAGGCCTGGCTTGCTCCACCACCTGCTCTTGAGATTCTCCCGGATGTGGGCTGCATTTTGGCTGCCTTTAGGGCTGGAGCTTCTCGTGGTTTGAGGCCTGGCTTGCTCCACCCCCTGGTCTTGAGATTCTCCCGGATGTGGGCTGGATTTTGGCTGCCTTTTGGGCTGGAGCTTCTCGTGGTTTGAGGCCTGGCTTGCTCCACCCCCTGCTCTTGAGGTTCTCCCGGATGTGGGCTGCATTTTGGCTGCATTTTGGGCTGGAGCTTCTCGTGGTTTGAGGCCTGGCTTGCTCCACCCCCTGCTCTTGAGATTCTCCCGCATGTGGGCTGGATTTTGGCTGCCTTTTGGGCTGGAGCTTCTCGTGGTTTGAGGCCTGGCTTGCTCCACCCCCTGCTCTTGAGATTCTCCGGGATGTGGGCTGGATTTTGTCTGTATTTTGGACTGGAGCTTCTCGTGGTTTGAGGCCTGGCTTGCTCCACCCCCTGCTCTTGAGATTCTCCCGGATGTGGGCTGGATTTTGGCTGCCTTTTGGGCTGGAGCTTCTTGTGGTTTGAGGCCTGGCTTGCTCCAACCCCCTGCTCTTGAAATTGTCCCGGATGTGGGCTGCATTTTGGCTGCCTTTTGGGCTGGAGCTTCTCGTGGTTTGAGGCCTGCCTTGCTCCACCCCCTGCTCTTGATATTCTCCCGGATATGGGCTGGATTTTGTCTGCATTTTGGGCTGGAGCTTCTCATGGTTTGAGGCCTGCCTTGCTCCACCCCCTGCTCTTGAGATTCTCCGGGATGTGGGCTGCATTTTGGCTGCCTTATGGGCTGGAGCTTCTCGTGGTTTGAGGCCTGGCTTGCTCCACCACCTGCTCTTGAGATTCTCCCGGATGTGGGCTGCATTTTGGCTGCCTTTAGGGCTGGAGCTTCTCGTGGTTTGAGGCCTGGCTTGCTCCACCCCCTGCTCTTGAGATTCTCCCGGATGTGGGCTGGATTTTGGCTGCCTTTTGGGCTGGAGCTTCTCGTGGTTTGAGGCCTGGCTTGCTCCACCCCCTGCTCTTGAGGTTCTCCCGGATGTGGGCTGCATTTTGGCTGCATTTTGGGCTGGAGCTTCTCGTGGTTTGAGGCCTGGCTTGCTCCACCCCCTGCTCTTGAGATTCTCCCGGATGTGGGCTGCATTTTGGCTGCCTTTTGGGCTGGAGCTTCTCGAGGTTTGAGGCCTGGCTTGCTCCACCCCCTGCTCTTGGGATTCTCTCGGATGTGGGCTGCATTTTGGCTGCCTTTTGGGCTGGAGCTTCTCGAGGTTTGAGGACTGCCTTGCTCTACCCCCTGCTCTTGAGATTCTCCCGGATGTGGGCTGCATTTTGTATGCATTTTGGGCTGGAGCTTCTCGTGGTTTGAGGCCTGGCTTGCTCCACCCCCTGCTCTTGATATTCTCCCGGATGTGGGCTGCATTTTGGCTGGTTTTGGGCTGGAGCTTCTCGTGGTTTGAGGCCTGGCTTGCTCCACCCTCTGCTCTTGAGATTCTCCCGGAGGTGGGCTGCAATTTGGCTGCCTTTTGGGCTGGAGCTTCTCGTGGTTTGAGGCCTGGCTTGCTCCACCCCCTGCTCTTGAGATTCTCCCGGATGTGGGCTGCATTTTGGCTGCCTTTTGGGCTGGAGCTTCTCGTGGTTTGAGGCCTGGCTTGCTCCACCCCCTGCTCTTGATAATCTCAGGGAGGTGGGCTGCATTTTGGCTGCCTTTTGGGCTGGAGCTTCTCGAGGTTTGAGGCCTGGCTTGCTCCACCCCCTGCTCTTGATATTCTCCCGGATGTGGGCTGCATTTTGGCTGCCTTTTGGGCTGGAGCTTCTCGTGGTTTGAGGCCTGCCTTGCTCTACCCCCTGCTCTTGAGATTCTCCCGGATATGGGCTGCATTTTGGCTGCATTTTGGGCTGGAGCTTCTCGAGGTTTGAGGGCTGTCTTGCTCCACCCCCTGCTCTTGAGATTCTCCCGGATGTGGGCTGCATTTTGGCTGCCTTTTGGGCTGGAGCTTCTCATGGTTTGAGGCCTGGCTTGCTCCACCCCCTGCTCTTGAGATTCTCCCGGAGGTGGGCTGCATTTTGGCTGCCTTTTGGGCTGGAGCTTCTCGTGGTTTGAGGCCTGCCTTGCTCTACCCCCTGCTCTTGAGATTCTCCCGGATGTGGGCTGCATTTTGTATGCATTTTGGGCTGGAGCTTCTCGTGGTTTGAGGCCTGGCTTGCTCCACCCCCTGCTCTTGATATTCTCCCGGATGTGGGCTGCATTTTGGCTGTTTTTGGGCTGGAGCTTCTCATGGTTTGAGGCCTGGCTTGCTCCACCCCCTGCTCTTGAGATTCTCCCGGATGTGGGCTGCATTTTGGCTGCCTTTTGGGCTGGAGCTTCTCGTGGTTTGAGGCCTGCCTTGCTCTACCCCCTGCTCTTGAGATTCTCCCGGATGTGGGCTGCATTTTGTATGCATTTTGGGCTGGAGCTTCTCGTGGTTTGAGGCCTGGCTTGCTCCACCCCCTGCTCTTGAGATTCTCCCGGATGTGGGCTGCATTTTGGCTGCCTTTTGGGCTGGAGCTTCTCGTGGTTTGAGGCCTGGCTTGCTCCACCCCCTGCTCTTGATAATCTCAGGGAGGTGGGCTGCATTTTGGCTGCCTTTTGGGCTGGAGCTTCTCGAGGTTTGAGGCCTGCCTTGCTCCACCCCCTGCTCTTGATATTCTTCTGGATGTGGGCTGCATTTTGGCTGCCTTTTGGGCTGGAGCTTCTCGTGGTTTGAGGCCTGGTTTGCTCCACCCCCTTCTCTTGAGATTCTCCCGGATGTCAGCTGCATTTTGGCTGCCTTTTGGGCTGGAGCTTCTCATGGTTTGAGGCCTGCCTTGCTCCACCCGCTGCTCTTGATATAGTCCCGGATTTGGGCTGCATTTTGTCTGCATTTTGGGCTGGAGCTTCTCGTGGTTTGAGGCCTGGCTTGCTCCACCCCCTGCTCTTGAGATTCTCCCGGAGGTGGGCTGCATTTTGGTTGCCTTTTGGGCTGGAGCTTCTCGTGGTTTGAGGCCTGGCTTGCTCCACCCCCTGCTCTTGAGATTCTCCGTGATGTGGGCTGCATTTTGGCTGCCTTTTGGGCTGGAGCTTCTCGTGGTTTGAGGCCTGGTTTGCTCCACCCCCTGCTCTTGAGATTCTCCCGGATGTGGCCTGCATTTTCGCTGCCTTTTGGGCTGGAGCTTCTCGAGGTTTGAGGCCTGGCTTGCTCCACCCCCTGCTCTTGATATTCTCCCGGATTTGGGCTGCATTTTGGCTGCATTTTGGGCTGGAGCTTCTCGTGGTTTGAGGCCTGGCTTGCTCCACCCCCTGCTCTTGAGATTCTCCCGGATGTGGGCTGCATTTTGGCTGATTCTTGGGCTGGAGCTTCTCATGGTTTGAGGCCTGGCTTGCTCCACACCCTGCTCTTGAGGTTCTCCCGGATGTGGGCTGCATTTTGGCTGCCTTTTGGGCTGGAGCTTCTCATGGTTTGAGGCCTGGCTTGCTCCACCCCCTGCTCTTGAGATTCTCCCGGATGTGGGCTGGATTTTGGCTGTCTTTTGGGCTGGAGCTTCTCGTGGTTTGAGGCCTGGCTTGCTCCACCCCCTGCTCTTGATAATCTCAGGGAGGTGGGCTGCATTTTGGCTGATTCTTGGGCTGGAGCTTCTCGTGGTTTGAGGCCTGGCTTGCTCCACCCCCTGCTCTTGAAATTCTCCTGGATGTGGGCTGCATTTTGGCTGCATTTTTGGGCTGGAGCTTCTCGAGGTTTGAGGCCTGGCTTGCTCCAACCCCAGCTCTTGATATTCTCCCGGAGGTGGGCTGCATTTTGGCTGCATTTTGGGCTGGAGCTTCTCGAGGTTTGAGGCCTGGCTTGCTCCAACCCCTGCTCTTGAGATTCTCCCGGATGTGGGCTGCATTTTGGCTGCCTTTTGGGCTGGAGCTTCTCGTGGTTTGAGGCCTGGCTTGCTCTACCCCCTGCTCTTGAGATTCTCCCGGATATGTGCTGCATTTTGGCTGCATTTTGGGCTGGAGCTTCTCGTGGTTTGAGGCCTGGCTTTCTCCACCCCCTGCTCTTGAGATTCTGCCGGATGTGGGCTGCATTTTGGCTGCATTTAGGGCTGGAGCTTCTCATGGTTTGAGGCCTGGTTTGCTCCACCCCCTGCTCTTGATAATCTCAGGGAGGTGGGCTGCATTTTGGCTGCCTTTTGGGCTGGAGCTTCTCGAGGTTTGAGGCCTGTCTTGCTCCACTCCCTTCTCTTGATATTCTCCTGGATGTGGGCTGGATTTTGGCTGCCTTTTGGGCTGGAGCTTCTCGTGGTTTGAGGCCTGGCTTGCTCCACCCCCTGCTCTTGAGATTCTCCCGGATGTGGGCTGCATTTTGGCTGCCTTTTGGGCTGGAGCTTCTCGAGGTTTGAGGCCTGGCTTGCTCCACCCAATGCTCTTGAAATTGTCCCGGATGTGGGCTGCATTTTGGCTGCCTTTTGGGCTGCAGCTTCTCGTGGTTTGAGGCCTGGCTTGCTCCACCCCCTGCTCTTGAGATTCTCCCGCATGTGGGCTGCATTTTGGCTGCCTATTTTGCTGGAGCTTCTCGTGGTTTGAGGCCTGGCTTGCTCCACCCCCTGCTCTTGAGATTCTCACTGATGTGGGTAGGATTTTGGCTGCATTTTGGGCTGGAGCTTCTCATGGTTTGAGGACTGGCTTGCTCCACCCCCTTCTCTTTAGATTCTCCGGAATGTGGGCTGCATTTTGGCTGCCTTTTGGGCTGGAGCTTCTCGTGGTTTGAGGCCTGGCTTGCTCCACCCCCTGCTCTTGAGATTCTCCCGGATGTGGGCTGCATTTTGGCTGCCTTTTGGGCTGGAGCTTCTCGTGGTTTGAGGCCTGCCTTGCTCCACCCTCTGCTCTTGAGATTCTCCCGCATGTGGGCTGCATTTTGGCTGCCTGTTGGGCTGGAGCTTCTCGTGCTTTGAGGCCTGGCTTGCTCCACCCCCTGCTCTTGAGATTCTCCCGCAGGTGGGCTGGATTTTGTGTGCTATTTGGGCTGGAGCTTCTCGTGGTTTCAGGCCTGGCTTGCTCCACCCCCTGCTCTTGAGATTCTCCCGGATGTGGGCTGAATTTTGGCTGCATTTTGGGCTGGAGCTTCTCGTGGTTTGAGGCCTGGCTTGCTCCAGCCCCTGCTCTTGAGATTCTGCCCGATGTGGGCTGGATTTTGGCTGCATTTAGGGCTGGAGCTTCTCATGGTTTGAGGCCTGGCTTGCTCCACCCCCTGCTCTTGAGATTCTCCCGGATGTGGGCTGCATTTTGGCTCCCTTTTGTTCTGGAGCTTCTCGTGGTCTGAGGACTGGCTTGCTCCACCCCCTGCTCTTGAGATTCTCCCGGATGTGGGCTGCATTTTGGCTCCCTTTTGTTCTGGAGCTTCTCGTGGTCTGAGGACTGGCTTGCTCCACCACCTGCTCTTGAAATTCTCCCGGATGTGGGCTGCATTTTGGCTGCCTTTTGGGCTGGAGCTTCTCGTGGTTTGAGGCCTGGCTTGCTCCACCCTCTGCTCTTGAGATTCTCCTGGATGTGGGCTGCATTTTGGCTGCCTTTTGGGCTGGAGCTTCTCGAGGTTTGAGGCCTGGCTTGCTCCACCCCCTGCTCTTGAGATTCTCCTGGATGTGGGCTGCATTTTGGCTGCCTTTTGGGCTGGAGCTTCTCGAGGTTTGAGGCCTGCCTTGCTCTACCCCCTGCTCTTGAGATTCTGCCGGATGTGGGCTGCATTTTGGCTGCATTTTGGGCTGGAGCTTCTCGTGGTTTGAGGCCTGGCTTGCTCCACCCCCTGCTCTTGAGATTCTCCCGGATGTGGGCTGGATTTTGGCTGCCTTTTGGGCTGGAGCTTCTCATGGTTTGAGGCCTGGCTTGCTCCACCCCCTGCTCTTGAGATTCTCCCGGATGTGGGCTGCATTTTGGCTGCCTTTTGGGCTGGAGCTTCTCGTGGTTTGAGGCCTGGCTTGGTCCACCCCCTGCTCTTGAGATTCTCCTGGATGTGGGCTGCATTTTGGTTGCCTTTTGGGCTGGAGCTTCTCGAGGTTTGAGGCCTGCCTTGCTCTACCTCCTGCTCTTGAGATTCTGCCGGATGTGGGCTGCATTTTGTCTGCATTTTGGGATGGAGCTTCTCGTGGTTTGAGGCCTGGCTTGCTCCACCCCCTGCTCTTGATATTGTCCCGGATGTGGGCTGGATTTTGGCTGCCTTTTGGGCTGGAGCTTCTCATGGTTTGGGGCCTGGCTTGCTCCACCCCCTGCTCTTGAGATTCTCCCGGATGTGGGCTGCATTTTGGCTGCCTTTTGGGCTGGAGCTTCTCGTGGTTTGAGGCCTAGCTTGCTCCACCCCCTGCTCTTGAGATTCTCCCGGAGTTGGGCTGCATTATGGCTGCCTTTAGGGCTGGAGCTTCTCGTGGTTTGAGGCCTGGCTTGCTCCACCCCCTGCTCTTGAGATTCTCCCGGATGTGGTCTGGATTTTGGCTGTCTTTTGGGCTGGAGCTTCTCGAGGTTTGAGGCCTGGCTTGCTCCACCCCCTGCTCTTGATAATCTCCGGATGTGGGCTGCATTTTGGCTCCCTTTTGTTCTGGAGCTTCTCGTGGTCTGAGGACTGGCTTGCTCCACCCCCTGCTCTTGAGATTCTCCCGGATGTGGGCTGCATTTTGGCTGCCTATTTTCCTGGAGCTTCTCGTGGTTTGAGGCCTGGCTTGCTCCACCCTCTGCTCTTGAGATTCTCCCGGATGTGGGCTGCATTTTGGCTGCCCTTTGGGCTGGAGCTTCTCGAGGTTTGAGGCCTGGCTTGCTCCACCCCCTGCTCTTGAGATTCTCCCGGATGTGGGCTGGATTTTGGCTGCCTTTTGGGCTGGAGCTTCTCGTGGTTTGAGGCCTGGCTTGCTCCACCCCCTGCTCTTGAGATTCTCCCGGATGTGGGCTGCATTTTGGCTGCCTTTTGGGCTGGAGCTTCTCGTGGTTTGAGGCCTGGCTTGCTCCACCCCCTGCTCTTGAGATTCTCCCGGATATGGCCTGCATTATGGCTGCCTTTAGGGCTGGAGCTTCTCGTGGTTTGAGGCCTGGCTTGCTCCACCCCCTGCTCTTGAGATTCTCCCGGATGTGGGCTGCATTTTGGCTGCCTTTTGGGCTGGAGCTTCTCGTGGTTTGAGGCCTGGCTTGCTCCACCCTCTGCTCTTGAGATTCTCCCGGATGTGGGCTGCATTTTGGCTGCCTTTTGGGCTGGAGCTTCTCGAGGTTTGAGGCCTGGCTTGCTCCACCCCCTGCTCTTGAGATTCTCCCGGATGTGGGCTGCATTTTGGCTGCCTTTTGGGCTGGAGCTTCTCGAGGTTTGAGGCCTGCCTTTCTCCACCCCCTGCTCTTGAGATTCTCCCGGATGTGGGCTGCATTTTGGCTCACTTTTGGGCTGGAGCTTCTCGTGGTTTGAGGCCTGGCTTGCTCCACCCCCTGCTCTTGATATTCTCCGGATGTGGGCTGCATTTTGGCTGCCTTTTGGGCTGGAGCTTCTCGTGGTTTGAGGCCTGGCTTGCTCCACCCTCTGCTATTGAGATTCTGCGGATGTGGGCTGCATTTTGGCTGCCTTTTGGGCTGGAGCTTCTCGTGGTTTGAGGCCTGGCTTGCTCCACCCCCTGCTCTTGAGATTCTCCCGGATGTGGGCTGCATTTTGGCTGCCTTTTGGGCTGGAGCTTCTCGTGGTTTGAGGCCTGGCTTGCTCCACCCTCTGCTCTTGAGATTCTCCCGGATGTGGGCTGCATTTTGGCTGCCTTTTGGGCTGGAGCTTCTCGAGGTTTGAGGCCTGGCTTGCTCCACCCCCTGCTCTTGAGATTCTCCCGGATGTGGGCTGCATTTTGGCTGCCTTTTGGGCTGGAGCTTCTCGTGGTTTGAGGCCTGGCTTGCTCCACGCCCTGCTCTTGATATTCTCCCGGATGTGGGCTGCATTTTGGCTCCCTTTTGGGCTGGAGCTTCTCGTGGTTTGAGGCCTGGCTTGCTCCACCCCCTGCTCTTGATATTCTCCGGATGTGGGCTGCATTTTGGCTGCCTTTTGGGCTGGAGCTTCTCGTGGTTTGAGGCCTGGCTTGCTCCACCCTCTGCTATTGAGATTCTGCGGATGTGGGCTGCATTTTGGCTGCCTTTTGGGCTGGAGCTTCTCGTGGTTTGAGGCCTGGCTTGCTCCACCCTCTGCTCTTGAGATTCTCCCGGATGTGGGCTGCATTTTGGCTGCCTTTTGGGCTGGAGCTTCTCGAGGTTTGAGGCCTGGCTTGCTCCACCCCCTGCTCTTGAGATTCTCCCGGATGTGGGCTGCATTTTGGCTGCCTTTTGGGCTGGAGCTTCTCGAGGTTTGAGGCCTGCCTTTCTCCACCCCCTGCTCTTGAGATTCTCCCGGATGTGGGCTGCATTTTGGCTGCCTTTTGGGCTGGAGCTTCTCGTGGTTTGAGTCCTGGCTTGCTCCACCCCCTGCTCTTGATATTCTCCCGGATGTGGGCTGCATTTTGGCTCCCTTTTGGGCTGGAGCTTCTCGTGGTTTGAGGCCTGGCTTGCTCCACCCTCTGCTCTTGAGATTCTCCCGGATGTGGGCTGCATTTTCGCTGCCTTTTGGGCTGGAGCTTCTCGAGGTTTGAGGCCCGGCTTGCTCCACCCCCTGCTCTTGAGATTCTCCCGGATGTGGGCTGCATTTTGGCTGCGTTTTGGGCTGGAGCTTCTCGAGGTTTGAGGCCTGCCTTGCTCCACCCCCTGCTCTTGAGATTCTCCCGCATGTGGGCTGCATTTTGGCTGATTCTTGGGCTGGAGCTTCTCGTGGTTTGAGGCCTGGCTTGCTCCACGCCCTGCTCTTGAGATTCTCCCGGATGTGGGCTGGATTTTGGCTGTCTTTTGGGCTGGAGCTTCTCGTGGTTTGAGGCCTGGCTTGCTCCACCCCCTGCTCTTGAGATTCTCCCGGATGTGGGCTGCATTTTGTCTGATTCTTGGCTGGAGCTTCTCATGGTTTGAGGCCTGGCTTGCTCCACCCCCTGCTCTTGAGATTCTCCCGGAGGTGGGCTGCATTTTGGCTGCCTTTTGGGCTGGAGCTTCTCGTGGTTTGAGGCCTGGCTTGCTCCACCCCCTGCTCTTGAGATTCTCCGTCATGTGGGCTGCATTTTGGCTGCCTTTTGGGCTGGAGCTTCTCGTGGTTTGAGGCCTGGCTTGCTCCACCCCCTGCTCTTGATATTCTCCCGGATTTGGGCTGCATTTTGTCTGCATTTTGGGCTGGAGCTTCTCGTGGTTTGAGGCCTGGCTTGCTCCACCCCCTGCTCTTGAGATTCTCCCGGATGTGGGCTGGATTTTGGCTGCCTTTTGGGCTGGAGCTTCTCATGGTTTGAGGCCTGGCTTGCTCCACACCCTGCTCTTGAGATTTTCCCGGATGTGGGCTGCATTTTGGCTGCCTTTTGGGCTGGAGCTTCTCATGGTTTGAGGCCTGGCTTGCTCCACGCCCTGCTCTTGATATTCTCCCGGATGTGGGCTGCATTTTGGCTCCCTTTTGGGCTGGAGCTTCTCGTGGTTTGAGGCCTGGCTTGCTCCACCCCCTGCTCTTGAGATTCTCCCGGATGTGGGCTGCATTTTCGCTGCCTTTTGGGCTGGAGCTTCTCGAGGTTTGAGGCCCGGCTTGCTCCACCCCCTGCTCTTGAGATTCTCCCGGATGTGGGCTGCATTTTGGCTGCCTTTTGGGCTGGAGCTTCTCGAGGTTTGAGGCCTGCCTTGCTCCACCCCCTGCTCTTGAGATTCTCCCGCATGTGGGCTGCATTTTGGCTGATTCTTGGGCTGGAGCTTCTCGTGGTTTGAGGCCTGGCTTGCTCCACGCCCTGCTCTTGAGATTCTCCCGGATGTGGGCTGGATTTTGGCTGTCTTTTGGGCTGGAGCTTCTCGTGGTTTGAGGCCTGGCTTTCTCCACCCCCTGCTCTTGAGATTCTCCCGGATGTGGGCTGCATTTTGGCTGATTCTTGGCTGGAGCTTCTCATGGTTTGAGGCCTGGCTTGCTCCACCCCCTGCTCTTGAGATTCTCCCGCATGTGGGCTGCATTTTGGCTGCCTTTTGGGCTGGAGCTTCTCGTGGTTTGAGGCCTGGCTTGCTCCACCCCCTGCTCTTGAGATTCTCCCGGATGTGGGCTGCATTTTGGCTGCCTTTTTGGCTGGAGCTTCTCGTGGTTTGAGGCCTGGCTTGCTCCACCCCCTGCTCTTGATATTCTCCCGGATTTGGGCTGCATTTTGTCTGCATTTTGGGCTGGAGCTTCTCGTGGTTTGAGGCCTGGCTTGCTCCACCCCCTGCTCTTGAGATTCTCCCGGATGTGGGCTGGATTTTGGCTGCCTTTTGGGCTGGAGCTTCTCATGGTTTGAGGCCTGGCTTGCTCCACACCCTGCTCTTGAGATTCTCCCGGATGTGGGCTGCATTTTGGCTGCCTTTTGGGCTGGAGCTTCTCATGGTTTGAGGCCTGGCTTGCTCCACCCCCTGCTATTGAGATTCTCCCGGATGTGGGCTGGATTTTGGCTGTCTTTTGGGCTGGAGCTTCTCGTGGTTTGAGGCCTGGCTTGCTCCACCCCCTGCTCTTGATAATCTCAGGGAGGTGGGCTGCATTTTGGCTGATTCTTGGGCTGGAGCTTCTCGTGGTTTGAGGCCTGGCTTGCTCCACCCCCTGCTCTTGAAATTCTCCTGGATGTGGGCTGCATTTTGGCTGCCTTTTGGGCTGGAGCTTCTCGAGGTTTGAGGCCTGGCTTGCTCCAACCCCAGCTCTTGATATTCTCCCGGAGGTGGGCTGCATTTTGGCTGCATTTTGGGCTGGAGCTTCTAGAGGTTTGAGGCCTGGCTTGCTCCAACCCCTGCTCTTGAGATTCTCCCGGATGTGGGCTGCATTTTGGCTGCCTTTTGGGCTGGAGCTTCTCGTGGTTTGAGGCCTGCCTTGCTCTACCCCCTGCTCTTGAGATTCTCCCGGATATGTGCTGCATTTTGGCTGCATTTTGGGCTGGAGCTTCTCGTGGTTTGAGGCCTGGCTTTCTCCACCCCCTGCTCTTGAGATTCTGCCGGATGTGGGCTGCATTTTTGCTGCATTTAGGGCTGGAGCTTCTCATGGTTTGAGGCCTGGCTTGCTCCACCCCCTGCTCTTGATAATCTCAGGGAGGTGGGCTGCATTTTGGCTGCCTTTTGGGCTGGAGCTTCTCGAGGTTTGAGGCCTGGCTTGCTCCACCCCCTGCTCTTGAAATTGTCCCGGATGTGGGCTGCATTTTGGCTGCCTTTTGGGCTGCAGCTTCTCGTGATTTGAGGCCTGGCTTGCTCCACCCCCTGCTCTTGAGATTCTCCCGCATGTGGGCTGCATTTTGGCTGCCTATTTTGCTGGAGCTTCTCGTGGTTTGAGGCCTGGCTTGCTCCACCCCCTACTCTTGAGATTCTCCCGGATGTGGGCTGCATTTTGGCTGCGTTTTGGGCTGGAGCTTCTCGAGGATTGAGGCCTGGCTTGCTCCAACCCCTGCTCTTGAGATTCTCCCGGATGTGGGCTGGATTTTGGTTGCCTTTTGGGCTGGAGCTTCTCGTGGTTTGAGGCCTGGCTTGCTCCACCCCCTGCTCTTGAAATTGTCCCGGATGTGGGCTGCATTTTGGCTGCCTTTTGGGCTGGAGCTTCTCGTGGTTTGAGGCCTGCCTTGCTCCACCCCCTGCTCTTGAGATTCTCCCGGATGTGGGCTGCATTATGGCTGCCTTTAGGGCTGGAGCTTCTCGTGGTTTGAGGCCTGGCTTGCTCCACCCCCTGCTCTTGAGATTCTCCCGGATGTGGGCTGCATTTTGGCTGCCTTTTGGGCTGGAGCTTCTCAAGGTTTCAGGCCTGGCTTGCTCCAGACTCTGCTATTGAGATTCTCACGGATGTGGGCTGCATTTTGGCTGATTCTTGGGCTGGAGCTTCTCATGGTTTGAGGCCTGGCTTTCTCCACCCTCTGCTCTTGAGATTCTCCCGGATGTGGGCTGCATTTTGGCTGCCTTTTTTTGCTGAAGCTTCTCGAGGTTTGAGGCCTGGCTTGCTCCACCCCCTGCTCTTGAGATTCTCCCGGATGTGGGCTGCATTTTGGCTGCCTTTTGGGCTGGAGCTTCTCATGGTTTGAGGCCTGGCTTGCTACACCCCCTGCTCTTGAGATTCTCCTGGATGTGGGCTGCATTTTGGCTGCCTTTTGGGCTGGAGCTTCTCGTGGTTTGAGGCCTGGCTTGCTCCACCCCCTGCTCTTCAGATTCTCCCGGATGTGGGCTGCATTTTGGCTGCCTTTTGGGCTGGAGCTTCTCGTGGTTTGAGGCCTGGCTTGCTCCACCCTCTGCTCTTGAGATTCTCCCGGATGTGGGCTGCATTTTGGCTGCCTTGTGGGCTGGAGCTTCTCGGGGTTTGAGGCCTGGCTTGCTCCACCCCCTGCTCTTGAGATTCTCCCGGATGTGGGCTGAATTTTGGCTGCATTTTGGGCTGGAGCTTCTCGTGGTTTGAGGCCTGGCTTGCTCCACCCCCTGCTCTTGAGATTCTCCTGGATGTGGGCTGCATAGTGGTTGCCTTTTGGGCTGGAGCTTCTCGAGGTTTGAGGCCTGCCTTGCTCTACCTCCTGCTCTTGAGATTCTGCCGGATGTGGGCTGCATTTTGTCTGCATTTTGGGATGGAGCTTCTCGTGGTTTGAGGCCTGGCTTGCTCCACCCCCTGCTCTTGAGATTCTCCCGGATGTGGGCTGCATTTTGGCTGCCTTTTGGGCTGGAGCTTCTCATGGTTTGGGGCCTGGCTTGCTCCACCCCCTGCTCTTGAGATTCTCCCGGATGTGGGCTGCATTTTGGCTGCCTTTTGGGCTGGAGCTTCTCGTGGTTTGAGGCCTGGCTTGCTCCACCCCCTGCTCTTGAGATTCTCCCGGAGTTGGGCTGCATTATGGCTGCCTTTAGGGCTGGAGCTTCTCGTGGTTTGAGGCCTGGCTTGCTCCACCCCCTGCTCTTGAGATTCTCCCGGATGTGGGCTGGATTTTGGCTGTCTTTTGGGCTGGAGCTTCTCGTGGTTTGAGGCCTGGCTTGCTCCACCCCCTGCTCTTGATAATCTCCGGATGTGGGCTGCATTTTGGCTCCCTTTTGTTCTGGAGCTTCTCGTGGTCTGAGGACTGGCTTGCTCCACCCCCTGCTCTTGAGATTCTCCCGGATGTGGGCTGCATTTTGGCTGCCTATTTTGCTGGAGCTTCTCGTGGTTTGAGGCCTGGCTTGCTCCACCCTCTGCTCTTGAGATTCTCCCGGATGTGGGCTGCATTTTGGCTGCCCTTTGGGCTGGAGCTTCTCGAGGTTTGAGGCCTGGCTTGCTCCACCCCCTGCTCTTGAGATTCTCCCGGATGTGGGCTGCATTTTGGCTGCCTTTTGGGCTGGAGCTTCTCGTGGTTTGAGGCCTGGCTTGCTCCACCCCCTGCTCTTGAGATTCTCCCGGATGTGGGCTGGATTTTGGCTGCCTTTTGGGCTGGAGCTTCTCATGGTTTCAGGCCTGGCTTGCTACACCCCCTGCTCTTGAGATTCTCCTGGATGTGGGCTGCATTTTGGCTGCCTTTTGGGCTGGAGCTTCTCGTGGTTTGAGGGCTGGCTTGCTCCACCTCCTGCTCTTGAGATTCTCCCGGATGTGGGCTGCATTTTCGCTGCCTTTTGGGCTGGAGTTTCTCGAGGTTTGAGGCCTGCCTTGCTCCACCCCCTGCTCTTGAGATTCTCCCGCATGTGGGCTGCATTTTGGCTGCCTTTTGGGCTGGAGCTTCTCATGGTTTGAGGCCTGGCTTGCTCCACCCCCTGCTCTTGAGATTCTCCCGGATGTGGGCTGAATTTTGGCTGCATTTTGGGCTGGAGCTTCTCGTGGTTTGAGGCCTGGCTTGCTCCACCCCCTGCTCTTGAGATTCTCCCGCATGTGGGCTGCATTTTGGCTGCCTTTTGGGCTGGAGCTTCTCAAGGTTTCAGGCCTGGCTTGCTCCAGACTCTGCTATTGAGATTCTCACGGATGTGGGCTGCATTTTGGCTGATTCTTGGGCTGGAGCTTCTCATGGTTTGAGGCCTGGCTTTCTCCACCCTCTGCTCTTGAGATTCTCCCGGATGTGGGCTGCATTTTGGCTGCCTTTTGGGCTGGAGCTTCTCGAGGTTTGAGGCCTGGCTTGCTCCACCCCCTGCTCTTGAGATTCTCCTGGATATGGGCTGCATTTTGGCTGCCTTTTGGGCTGAAGCTTCTCGAGGTTTGAGGCCTGCCTTGCTCCACCCCCTGCTCTTGAGATTCTCCCGGATGTGGGCTGGATTTTGGCTGCCTTTTGGGCTGGAGCTTCTCATGGTTTGAGGCCTGGCTTGCTCCACCCCCTGCTCTTGAGATTCTCCCGGAGTTGGGCTGCATTATGGCTGCCTTTAGGGCTGGAGCTTCTCGTGGTTTGAGGCCTGGCTTGCTCCACCCCCTGCTCTTGAGATTCTCCCGGATGTGGGCTGGATTTTGGCTGTCTTTTGGGCTGGAGCTTCTCGTGGTTTGAGGCCTGGCTTGCTCCACCCCCTGCTCTTGATAATCTCCGGATGTGGGCTGCATTTTGGCTCCCTTTTGTTCTGGAGCTTCTCGTGGTCTGAGGACTGGCTTGCTCCACCCCCTGCTCTTGAGATTCTCCCGGATGTGGGCTGCATTTTGGCTGCCTATTTTGCTGGAGCTTCTCGTGGTTTGAGGCCTGGCTTGCTCCACCCTCTGCTCTTGAGATTCTCCCGGATGTGGGCTGCATTTTGGCTGCCCTTTGGGCTGGAGCTTCTCGAGGTTTGAGGCCTGGCTTGCTCCACCCCCTGCTCTTGAGATTCTCCCGGATGTGGGCTGCATTTTGGCTGCCTTTTGGGCTGGAGCTTCTCGTGGTTTGAGGCCTGGCTTGCTCCACCCCCTGCTCTTGAGATTCTCCCGGATGTGGGCTGGATTTTGGCTGCCTTTTGGGCTGGAGCTTCTCATGGTTTCAGGCCTGGCTTGCTACACCCTTTGCTCTTGAGATTCTCCTGGATGTGGGCTGCATTTTGGCTGCCTTTTGGGCTGGAGCTTCTCGTGGTTTGAGGCCTGGCTTGCTCCACCTCCTGCTCTTGAGATTCTCCCGGATGTGGGCTGCATTTTCGCTGCCTTTTGGGCTGGAGTTTCTCGAGGTTTGAGGCCTGGCTTGCTCCACCCCCTGCTCTTGAGATTCTCCCGGATGTGGGCTGCATTTTGGCTGCCTTTTGGGCTGGAGCTTCTCGAGGTTTGAGGCCTGCCTTGCTCCACCCCCTGCTCTTGAGATTCTCCCGCATGTGGGCTGCATTTTGGCTGCCTTTTGGGCTGGAGCTTCTCATGGTTTGAGGCTTGGCTTGCTCCACCCCCTGCTCTTGAGATTCTCCCGGATGTGGGCTGCATTTTGGCTCCCTTTTGTTCTGGAGCTTCTCGTGGTTTGAGGCCTGGCTTGCTCCACCCCCTGCTCTTGAGATTCTCCCGCATGTGGGCTGCATTTTGGCTGCCTTTTGGGCTGGAGCTTCTCGTGGTTTGAGGCCTGGCTTGCTCCACCCTCTGCTCTTGAGATTCTCCCGGATGTGGGCTGCATTTTGGCTGCCTTTTGGGCTGGAGCTTCTCGAGGTTTGAGGCCTGGCTTGCTCCACCCCCTGCTCTTGAGATTCTCCCGGATGTGGGCTGCATTTTGGCTGCCTTTTGGGCTGGAGCTTCTCGTGGTTTGAGGCCTGGCTTGCTCCACCCTCTGCTCTTGAGATTCTCCCGGATGTGGGCTGCATTTTGGCTGCCTTTTGGGCTGGAGCTTCTCGTGGTTTGAGGCCTGGCTTGCTCCACCCCCTGCTCTTGAGATTCTCCCGGATATGGCCTGCATTATGGCTGCCTTTAGGGCTGGAGCTTCTCGTGGTTTGAGGCCTGGCTTGCTCCACCCCCTGCTCTTGAGATTCTCCCGCATGTGGGCTGCATTTTGGCTGCCTTTTGGGCTGGAGCTTCTCGTGGTTTGAGGCCTGGCTTGCTCCACCCCCTGCTCTTGAGATTCTGCCGGATGTGGGCTGGATTTTGGCTGCCTTTAGGGCTGGAGCTTCTCATGGTTTGAGGCCTGGCTTGCTCCACCCCCTGCTCTTGATATTCTCCGGATGTGGGCTGCATTTTGGCTGCCTTTTGGGCTGGAGCTTCTCGTGGTTTGAGGCCTGGCTTGCTCCACCCTCTGCTCTTGAGATTCTGCGGATGTGGGCTGCATTTTGGCTGCCTTTTGGGCTGGAGCTTCTCGTGGTTTGAGGCCTGGCTTACTCCACCCTCTGCTCTTGAGATTCTCCCGGATGTGGGCTGCATTTTGGCTGCCTTTTGGGCTGGAGCTTCTCGAGGTTTGAGGCCTGGCTTGCTCCACCCCCTGCTCTTGAGATTCTCCCGGATGTGGGCTGCATTTTGGCTGCCTTTTGGGCTGGAGCTTCTCGAGGTTTGAGGCCTGCCTTGCTCCACCCCCTGCTCTTGAGATTCTCCCGGATGTGGGCTGCATTTTGGCTCCCTTTTGGGCTGGAGCTTCTCGTGGTTTGAGTCCTGGCTTGCTCCACGCCCTGCTCTTGATATTCTCCCGGATGTGGGCTGCATTTTGGCTCCCTTTTGGGCTGGAGCTTCTCGTGGTTTGAGGCCTGGCTTCCTCCACCCCCTGCTCTTGAGATTCTCCCGGATGTGGGCTGCATTTTGGCTGCCTTTTGGGCTGGAGCTTCTCGAGGTTTGAGGCCCGGCTTGCTCCACCCCCTGCTCTTGAGATTCTCCCGGATGTGGGCTGCATTTTGGCTGCCTTTTGGGCTGGAGCTTCTCGAGGTTTGAGGCCTGGCTTGCTCCACCCCCTGCTCTTGAGATTCTCCCGCATGTGGGCTGCATTTTGGCTGATTCTTGGGCTGGAGCTTCTCGTGGTTTGAGGCCTGGCTTGCTCCACGCCCTGCTCTTGATATTCTCCCGGATGTGGGCTGCATTTTGGCTGCCTTTTGGGCTGGAGCTTCTCGTGGTTTGAGGCCTGGCTTGCTCCACCCCCTGCTCTTGAGATTCTGCCGGATGTGGGCTGGATTTTGGCTGCCTTTAGGGCTGGAGCTTCTCATGGTTTGAGGCCTGGCTTGCTCCACCCCCTGCTCTTGATATTCTCCGGATGTGGGCTGCATTTTGGCTCCCTTTTGTTCTGGAGCTTCTCATGGTTTGAGGCCTGGCTTGCTCCACCCCCTGCTCTTGAGATTCTCCCGGATGTGGGCTGCATTTTGGCTGCCTTTTGGGCTGGAGCTTCTCGTGGTTTGAGGCCTGGCTTGCTCCACGCCCTGCTCTTGATATTCTCCCGGATGTGGGCTGCATTTTGGCTCCCTTTTGGGCTGGAGCTTCTCGTGGTTTCAGGCCTGGCTTGCTCCACCCCCTGCTCTTGAGATTCTCCCGGATGTGGGCTGCATTTTGGCTGCGTTTTGGGCTGGAGCTTCTCGTGGTTTGAGGCCTGGCTTGCTCCACCCCCTGCTCATGAGATTCTGCCGGATGTGGGCTGGATTTTGGCTGCCTTTAGGGCTGGAGCTTCTCGAGGTTTGAGGCCTGGCTTGCTCCACCCCCTGCTCTTGATATTCTCCCGGATGTGGGCTGCATTTTGGCTCCCTTTTGTTCTGGAGCTTCTCGTGGTCTGAGGACTGGCTTGCTCCACCCCCTGCTCTTGAAATTCTCCCGGATGTGGGCTGCATTTTGGCTGCCTTTTGGGCTGGAGCTTCTCGAGGTTTGAGGCCTGCCTTGCTCTACCTCCTGCTCTTGAGATTCTGCCGGATGTGGGCTGCATTTTGTCTGCATTTTGGGATGGAGCTTCTCGTGTTTTGAGGCCTGGCTTGCTCCACCCCCTGCTCTTGAGATTCTCCCGGATGTGGGCTGGATTTTGGCTGCCTTTTGGGCTGGAGCTTCTCATGGTTTGGGGCCTGGCTTGCTCCACCCCCTGCTCTTGAGATTCTCCCGGATGTGGGCTGCATTTTGGCTGCCTTTTGGGCTGGAGCTTCTCGTGGTTTGAGGCCTGGCTTGCTCCACCCCCTGCTCTTGAGATTCTCCCGGAGTTGGGCTGCATTATGGCTGCCTTTAGGGCTGGAGCTTCTCGTGGTTTGAGGCCTGGCTTGCTCCACCCCCTGCTCTTGAGATTCTCCCGGATGTGGGCTGGATTTTGGCTGTCTTTTGGGCTGGAGCTTCTCGTGGTTTGAGGCCTGGCTTGCTCCACCCCCTGCTCTTGATAATCTCCGGATGTGGGCTGCATTTTGGCTCCCTTTTGTTCTGGAGCTTCTCGTGGTCTGAGGACTGGCTTGCTCCACCCCCTGCTCTTGAGATTCTCCCGGATGTGGGCTGCATTTTGGCTGCCTATTTTGCTGGAGCTTCTCGTGGTTTGAGGCCTGGCTTGCTCCACCCTCTGCTCTTGAGATTCTCCCGGATGTGGGCTGCATTTTGGCTGCCCTTTGGGCTGGAGCTTCTCGAGGTTTGAGGCCTGGCTTGCTCCACCCCCTGCTCTTGAGATTCTCCCGGATGTGGGCTGCATTTTGGCTGCCTTTTGGGCTGGAGCTTCTCGTGGTTTGAGGCCTGGCTTGCTCCACCCCCTGCTCTTGAGATTCTCCCGGATGTGGGCTGGATTTTGGCTGCCTTTTGGGCTGGAGCTTCTCATGGTTTCAGGCCTGGCTTGCTACACCCCCTGCTCTTGAGATTCTCCTGGATGTGGGCTGCATTTTGGCTGCCTTTTGTTCTGGAGCTTCTCGTGGTTTCAGGCCTGGCTTGCTCCACCTCCTGCTCTTGAGATTCTCCCGGATGTGGGCTGCATTTTCGCTGCCTTTTGGGCTGGAGTTTCTCGAGGTTTGGGGCCTGGCTTGCTCCACCCCCTGCTCTTGAGATTCTCCCGGATGTGGGCTGCATTTTGGCTGCCTTTTGGGCTGGAGCTTCTCGTGGTTTGAGGCCTGGCTTGCTCCACCCTCTGCTCTTGAGATTCTCCCGGATGTGGGCTGCATTTTGGCTGCCTTTTGGGCTGGAGCTTCTCGAGGTTTGAGGCCTGGCTTGCTCCACCCCCTGCTCTTGAGATTCTCCCGCATGTGGGCTGCATTTTGGCTGCCTTTAGGGCTGGAGCTTCTCGAGGTTTGAGGCCTGGCTTGCTCCACCCCCTGCTCTTGAGATTCTCCCGCATGTGGGCTGCATTTTGGCTGCCTTTTCGGCTGGAGCTTCTCGTGGTTTGAGGCCTGGCTTGCTCCACCCTCTGCTCTTGAGATTCTCCCGGATGTGGGCTGCATTTTGGCTGCCTTTTGGGCTGGAGCTTCTCGTGGTTTGAGGCCTGGCTTGCTCCACCCCCTGCTCTTGAGATTCTCCCGGATATGGCCTGCATTATGGCTGCCTTTAGGGCTGGAGCTTCTCGTGGTTTGAGGCCTGGCTTGCTCCACCCGCTGCTCTTGAGATTCTCCCGCATGTGGGCTGCATTTTGGCTGCGTTTTTGGGCTGGAGCTTCTCGTGGTTTGAGGCCTGGCTTGCTCCACCCCCTGCTCTTGAGATTCTGCCGGATGTGGGCTGGATTTTGTCTGCCTTTAGGGCTGGAGCTTCTCATGGTTTGAGGCCTGGCTTGCTCCACCCCCTGCTCTTGATATTCTCCGGATGTGGGCTGCATTTTGGCTGCCTTTTGGGCTGGAGCTTCTCGTGGTTTGAGGCCTGGCTTGCTCCACCCTCTGCTCTTGAGATTCTGCGGATGTGGGCTGCATTTTGGCTGCCTTTTGGGCTGGAGCTTCTCGTGGTTTGAGGCCTGGCTTGCCCCACCCTCTGCTCTTGAGATTCTCCCGGATGTGGGCTGCATTTTGGCTGCCTTTTGGGCTGGAGCTTCTCGAGGTTTGAGGCCTGGCTTGCTCCACCCCCTGCTCTTGAGATTCTCCCGGATGTGGGCTGCATTTTGGCTGCCTTTTGGGCTGGAGCTTCTCGAGGTTTGAGGCCTGCCTTGCTCCACCCCCTGCTCTTGAGATTCTCCCGGATGTGGGCTGCATTTTGGCTCCCTTTTGGGCTGGAGCTTCTCGTGGTTTGAGTCCTGGCTTGCTCCACGCCCTGCTCTTGATATTCTCCCGGATGTGGGCTGCATGTTGGCTCCCTTTTGGGCTGGAGCTTCTCGTGGTTTGAGGCCTGGCTTCCTCCACCCCCTGCTCTTGAGATTCTCCCGGATGTGGGCTGCATTTTCGCTGCCTTTTGGGCTGGAGCTTCTCGAGGTTTGAGGCCCGGCTTGCTCCACCCCCTGCTCTTGAGATTCTCCCGCATGTGGGCTGCATTTTGGCTGATTCTTGGGCTGGAGCTTCTCGTGGTTTGAGGCCTGGCTTGCTCCACCCCCTGCTCTTGATATTCTCCCGGATGTGGGCTGCATTTTGGCTCCCTTTTGGGCTGGAGCTTCTCGTGGTTTGAGGCCTGGCTTGCTCCACCCCCTGCTCTTGAGATTCTCCCGGATGTGGGCTGCATTTTGGCTGCGTTTTGGGCTGGAGCTTCTCGTGGTTTGAGGCCTGGCTTGCTCCACCCCCTGCTCTTGAGATTCTGCCGGATGTGGGCTGGATTTTGGCTGCCTTTAGGGCTGGAGCTTCTCGTGGTTTGAGGCCTGGCTTGCTCCACCCCCTGCTCTTGAGATTCTCCCGGATGTGGGCTGCATTTTGGCTGCCTTTTGGGCTGGAGCTTCTCGAGGTTTGAGGCCTGACTTGCTCCACCCCCTGCTCTTGAGATTCTCCCGGATGTGGGCTGGATTTTGGCTCCCTTTTGTTCTGGAGCTTCTCGTGGTCTGAGGACTGGCTTGCTCCACCCCCTGCTCTTGAGATTCTCCCGGATGTGGGCTGCATTTTGGCTGCCTTTTGGGCTGGAGCTTCTCGTGGTTTGAGGCCTGGCTTGCTCCACCCTCTGCTCTTGAGATTCTCCCGGATGTGGACTGCATTTTGGCTGCCTTTTGGGCTGGAGCTTCTCGAGGTTTGAGCCCTGGCTTGCTCCAACCCCTGCTCTTGAGATTCTCCCGGATGTGGGCTGCATTTTGGCTGCCTTTTGGGCTGGAGCTTCTCGAGGTTTGAGGCCTGGCTTGCTCTAACCCCTGCTCTTGAGATTCTCCCGGATGTGGACTGCATTTTGTCTGCCTTTTGGGATGGAGCTTCTCGTGGTTTGAGGCCTGGCTTGCTCCACCACCTGCTCTTGAGATTCTCCCGGATGTGGGCTGGATTTTGGCTGCCTTTTGGGCTGGAGCTTCTCGTGGTTTGAGGCCTGGCTTGCTCCACCCCCTGCTCTTGAGATTCTCCCGGATGTGGGCTGCATTTTGGCTGAATTTTGGGCTGGAGCTTCTCGAGGTTTGAGGCCTGGCTTGCTCCACCCCCTGCTCTTGAGATTCTCCCGGATGTGGGCTGCATTTTGGCTGCCTTTTGGGCTGGAGCTTCTCGTGATTTGAGGCCTGGCTTGCTCCACGCCCTGCTCTTGATATTCTCCCGGATGTGGGCTGCATTTTGGCTCCCTTTTGGGCTGGAGTTTCTCGAGGTTTGAGGCCTGGCTTGCTCCACCCCCTGCTCTTGAGATTCTCCCGGATGTGGGCTGCATTTTGGCTGCCTTTTGGGCTGGAGATTCTCCTGGTTTGAGGCCTGGCTTGCTCCACCCCCTGCTCTTGAGATTCTCCCGGACGTGGGCTGCATTGTGGCTACATTTTGGGCTGGAGATTCTCGTGCTTTGAGGCCTGGCTTGCTCCAACCCCTGCTCTTGAGATTCTCCCGGATGTGGGCTGGATTTTGGCTGCCTTTTGGGCTGGAGCTTCTCGTGGTTTGAGGCCTGGCTTGCTCCACCCCCTGCTCTTGATATACTCCCGGATGTGGGCTGCATTTTGGCTGCCTTTTGGGCTGGAGCTTCTCGTGGTTTGAGGCCTGGCTTGGTCCACCCCCTGCTCTTGAGATTCTCCTGGATGTGGGCTGCATTTTGGCTGCATTTTCGGCTGGAGCTTCTCGTGGTTTGAGGCCTCCTTGCTCCACCCCCTGCTCTTGAGATTCTCCCGCATGTGGGCTGCATTTTGGCTGCCTTTTGGGCTGGAGCTTCTCGTGGTTTGACGCCTGGCTTGCTCCACCCTCTGCTCTTGAGATTCTCCCGGATGTGGGCTGCATTTTGGCTCCCTTTTGGGCTGGAGCTTCTCGAGGTTTCAGGCCTGGCTTGCTCTACCCCCTGCTCTTGAGATTCTCCCGGAGGTGGGCTGCATTTTGTCTGCCTTTTGGGCTGGAGCTTCTCGTGGTTTGAGGCCTGGCTTGCTCCACCACCTGCTCTTGAGATTCTCCCGGATGTGGGCTGGATTTTGGCTGCCTTTTGGGCTGGAGCTTCTCGTGGTTTGAGGCCTGGCTTGCTCCACCCCCTGCTCTTGGGATTCTCCCGGATGTGGGCTGCATTTTGGCTGCCTTTTGGGCTGGAGCTTCTCGTGGTTTGAGGCCTGGCTTGCTCCACCCCCTGCTCTTGAGATTCTCAGGGAGGTGGGCTGCATTTTGTCTGCATTTTGGGCTGGAGCTTCTCGTGGTTTGAGGCCTTGTTTGCTCCACCCCCTGCTCTTGAGATTCTCCCGGATGTGGGCTGGATATTGTCTGCATTTTGGTCTGGAGCTTCTCGTGGTTTGAGGCCTGGCTTGCTCCACCCCCTGCTCTTGAGATTCTCCCGGATGTGGGCTGCATTTTGGCTGCCTTTTGGGCTGGAGCTTCTCAAGGTTTGAGGCCTGTCTTGCTCCAAACTCTGCCATTGAGATTCTCCCGGAGTTGGGCTGCATTTTGGCTGATTCTTGGGCTGGAGCTTCTCGAGGTTTGAGGCCTGGCTTGCTCCACCCCCTGCTCTTGAGATTCTCCCGGATGTGGGCTGCATTTTGGCTGCCTTTTGGGCTGGAGCTTCTCGTGGTTTGAGGCCTGCCTTGCTCCACCCCCTGCTCTTGAGATTCTCCCGGATATGGGCTGGATTTTGTCTGCCTTTTGGGCTGGAGCTTCTCGTGGTTTGAGGCCTGGCTTGCTCCACCCCCTGCTCTTCAGATTCTCCCGGATGTGGGCTGGATTTTGGCTCCCTTTTGGGCTGGAGCTTCTCGTGGTTTGAGGCCTGGCTTGCTCCACCACCTGCTCTTGATATTCTCCCGGATGTGGGCTGCATTTTGGCTGCGTTTTGGGCTGGAGCTTCTCGTGGTTTGAGGCCTGGCTTGCTCCACCCCCTGCTCTTGAGATTCTCCCGGATGTGGGCTGGATTTTGGCTGCCTTTAGGGCTGGAACTTCTCGTGGTTTGAGGCCTGGCTTGCTCCACCCCCTGCTCTTGAGATTCTCCCGGATGTGGGCTGCATTTTGGCTGCATTTTGGGCTGGAGCTTCTCGTGGTTTGAGGCCTGGCTTGCTCCAAACTCTGCCATTGAGATTCTCCCGGAGTTGGGCTGCATTTTGGTTGATTCTTGGGCTGGAGCTTCTCGAGGTTTGAGGCCTGGCTTGCTCCACCCCCTGCTCTTGAGATTCTCCCGGATGTGGCCTGCATTTTGGCTGCCTTTTGGGCTGGAGCTTCTCGTGGTTTGAGGCCTGGCTTGCTCCACCCCCTGCTCTTGAGATTCTCCCGGATGTGGGCTGCATTTTGGCTGCCTTTTGGGCTGGAGCTTCTCAAGGTTTGAGGCCTGGCTTGCTCCAAACTCTGCCATTGAGATTCTCCCGGAGTTGGGCTGCATTTTGGCTGATTCTTGGGCTGGAGCTTCTCGAGGTTTGAGGCCTGGCTTGCTCCACCCCCTGCTCTTGAGATTCTCCCGGATGTGGGCTGCATTTTGGCTGCATTTTGGGCTGGAGCTTCTAGTGGTTTGACGCCTGGCTTGCTCCACCCCCTGCTCTTGAAATTGTCCCGGATGTGGGCTGGATTTTGGCTGCCTTTTGGGCTGGAGCTTCTCGTGGTTTGAGGCCTGGCTTGCTCCACCCCCTGCTCTTGAGATTCTCCCGGATGTGGGCTGGATTTTGGCTCCCTTTTGGGCTGGAGCTTCTCGTGGTTTGAGGCCTGGCTTGCTCCACCACCTGCTCTTGAGATTCTCCCGGATGTGGGCTGCATTTTGGCTGCGTTTTGGGCTGGAGCTTCTCGTGGTTTGAGGCCTGGCTTGCTCCACCCCCTGCTCTTGAGATTCTCCCGGATGTGGGCTGCATTTTGGCTGCCTTTTGGGCTGGAGCTTCTCGTGGTTTGAGGCCTGGCTTGCTCCAAACGCTGCCATTGAGATTCTCCCGGATGTGGGCTGCATTTTGGCTGATTCTTGGGCTGGAGCTTCTCGAGGTTTGAGGCCTGCCTTGCTCCACCCCCTGCTCTTGAGATTCTCCCGCATGTGGGCTGCATTTTGTCTGCATTTTGGGATGGAGCTTCTCGTGGTTTGAGGCCTTGATTGCTCCACCCCCTGCTCTTGATATTCTCCCTGATGTGGGCTGGATTTTGGCTGCATTTTGGGCTGGAGCTTCTCGTGGTTTGAGGCCTGGCTTGCTCCACCCCCTGCTCTTGAGATTCTCCCGGATGTGGGCTGGATATTGGCTGCATTTTGGGCTGGAGCTTCTCATGGTTTCAGGCCTGGCTTGCTCCACACCCTGCTCTTGAGATTCTCCTGGATGTGGGCTGCATTTTGGCTGCCTTTTGGGCTGGAGCTTCTCGTGGTTTGAGGCCTGGCTTGCTCCACACTCTGCTCTTGAGATTCTCCCGGATGTGGGCTGCATTTTGGTTGCCTTTTGGGCTGGAGCTTCTCGAGGTTTGAGGCCTGGCTTGCTCCACCCCCTGCTCTTGAGATTCTCCCGGATGTGGGCTGCATTTTGGCTGCCTTTTGGGCTGGAGCTTCTCGAGGTTTGAGGCCTGCCTTGCTCCACCCCCTGCTCTTGAGATTCTCCCGCATGTGGGCTGCATTTTGGCTGCATTTGGGCTGGAGCTTCTCGTGGTTTGAGGCCTGGCTTGCTCCGCGCCCTGCTCTTGAGATTCTCCCGGATGTGGGCTGCATTTTGGCTCCCTTTTGGGCTGGAGCTTCTCGTGGTTTGAGGCCTGGCTTGCTCCACCCCCTGCTCTTGAGATTCTCCCGGATGTGGGCTGCATTTTGGCTGCGTTTTGGGCTGGAGCTTCTCGTGGTTTGAGGCCTGGCTTGCTCCACCCCCTGCTCTTGAGATTCTCCCGCATGTGGGCTGGATTTTGGCTGCCTTTAGGGCTGGAGCTTCTCAAGGTTTGAGGCCTGGCTTGCTCCACCCCCTGCTCTTGATATTCTCCCGGATGTGGGCTGCATTTTGGCTCCCTTTTGTTCTGGAACTTCTCGTGGTCTGAGGACTGGCTTGCTCCACCCCCTGCTCTTGAGATTCTCCCGGATGTGGGCTGCATTTTGGCTGCCTTTTGGGCTGGAGCTTCTCGTGGTTTGAGGCCTGGCTTGCTCCACCCTCTGCTCTTGAGATTCTCCCGGATGTGGGCTGCATTTTGGCTGCCTTTTGGGCTGGAGCATCTCATGGTTTGAGGCCTGGCTTGCTCCACCCCCTGCTCTTGAGATTCTCCCGGATGTGGGCTGCATTTTGGCTGCCTTTTGGGCTGGAGCTTCTCGAGGTTTGAGGCCTGGCTTGCTCCACCCCCTGCTCTTGAGATTCCCCCGGATGTGGGCTGCATTTTGGCTGCCTTTTGGGCTGGAGCTTCTCGTGGTTTGAGGCCTGGCTTGCTCCACCCCCTGCTCTTGAGATTCTCCCGGATGTGGGCTGGATTTTGGCTGCCTTTAGGGCTGGAGCTTCTCGTGGTTTGAGGCCTGGCTTGCTCCACCCCCTGCTCTTGATATTCTCCGGATGTGGGCTGCATTTTGGCTCCCTTTTGTTCTGGAGCTACTCGTGGTCTGAGGACTGGCTTGCTCCACCCCCTCCTCTTGAGATTCTCCCGGATGTGGGCTGGATTTTGGCTGCCTTTTGGGCTGGAGCTTCTCATGGTTTGAGGCCTGGCTTGCTACACCCCCTGCTCTTGAGATTCTCCTGGATGTGGGCTGGATTTTGGTTGCCTTTTGGGCTGGAGCTTCTCATGGTTTGAGGCCTGGCTTGCTCCACCCCCTGCTCTTGAGATTCTCCCGGATGTGGGCTGCATTTTCGCTGCCTTTTGGGCTGGAGCTTCTCGAGGTTTGAGGCCTGGCTTGCTCCACCCCCTGCTCTTGAGATTCTCCCAGATGTGGGCTGCATTTTGGCTGCCTTTTGGGCTGGAGCTTCTCGAGGTTTGAGGCCTGGCTTGCTCCACCCCCTGCTCTTGAGATTCTCCCGCATGTGGGCTGCATTTTGGCTGCCTTTTGGGCTGGAGCTTCTCGTGGTTTGAGGCCTGGCTTGCTCCACCCCCTGCTCTTGAGATTCTCCCGGATGTTGGCTGCATTTTGGCTGCCTTTTGGGCTGGAGCTTCTCGTGGTTTGAGGCCTGGCTTGCTCCACCCCCTGCTCTTGAGATTCTCCCGGATGTGGGCTGCATTTTCGCTGCCTTTTGGGCTGGAGCTTCTCGAGGTTTGAGGCCTGGCTTGCTCCACCCCCTGCTCTTGAGATTCTCCCGGATGTGGGCTGCATTTTGGCTGCCTTTTGGGCTGGAGCTTCTCAAGGTTTGAGGCCTGGCTTGCTCCAAACTCTGCCATTGAGATTCTCCCGGAGTTCGGCTGCATTTTGGCTGCCTTTAGGGCTGGAGCTTCTCGAGGTTTGAGGCCTGGCTTGCTCCACCCCCTGCTCTTGAGATTCTCCCGGATGTGGGCTGCATTTTGGCTGCCTTTTGGGCTGGAGCTTCTCGTGGTTTGAGGCCTGGCTTGCTCCACCCCCTGCTCTTGAGATTCTCCCGCATGTGGGTAGGATTTTGGCTGCCTTTTGGGCTGGAGCTTCTCATGGTTTGAGGCCTGGCTTGCTCCATACCCTGCTCTTGAGATTCTCCGGGATGTGGGCTGCATTTTGGTTGCATTTTTGCTGGAGCTTCTCGTGGTTTGAGGCCTGGCTTGCTCCACCCCCTGCTCTTGAGATTCTCCCGGATGTGGGCTGCATTTTGGCTGCCTTTTGGGCTGGAGCTTCTCATGGTTTGAGGCCTGGCTTGCTCCACCCCCTGCTCTTGAGATTCTCCGGGATGTGGGCTGCATTTTGGCTGCATTTTTTGCCGGAGCTTCTCGTGGTTTGGGGCCTGGCTTGCTCCACCCCCTACTCTTGAGATTCTCCCGGATGTGGGCTGTATTTTGGCTGCATTTAGGGCTGGAGCTTCTCGTGGTTTGTGGCCTGGCTTGCTCCACCCCCTGCTCTTGAGATTCTCCCGGATGTGGGCTGCATTTTCGCTGCCTTTTGGGCTGGAGCTTCTCGTGGTTTGAGGCCTGGCTTGCTCCACCCCCTGCTCTTGAGATTCTCCCGGATGTGGGCTGGATTTTGGCTGCCTTTTGGGCTGGAGCTTCTCGTGGTTTGAGGCCTGGCTTGCTCCACCCCCTGCTCTTGAGATTCTCCCGGATGTGGGCTGCATTTTGGCTGCCTTTTGGGCTGGAGCTTCTCGTGGTTTGAGGCCTGGCTTGCTCCACCCTCTGCTCTTGAGATTCTCCCGGATGTGGGCTGCATTTTGGCTGCCTTTTGGGCTGGAGCTTCTCATGGTTTGAGGCCTGGCTTGCTCCACCCCCTGCTCTTGAGATTCTCCCGGATGTGGGCTGCATTTTGGCTGCCTTTTGGGCTGGAGCTTCTCGAGGTTTGAGGCCTGGCTTGCTCCACCCCCTTCTCTTGAGATTCTCCCGGATGTGGGCTGCATTTTGGCTGCCTTTTGGGCTGGAGCTTCTCGAGGTTTGAGGACTGCCTTGCTCTACCTCCTTCTCTTGAGATTCTCCCGGATGTGGCCTGCATTTTGTATGCATTTTGGGCTGGAGCTTCTCGTGGTTTGAGGCCTGGCTTGCTCCACCCCCTGCTCTTGAGATTCTCCCGGATGTGGGCTGCATTTTGGCTGCCTTTTGGGCTGGAGCTTCTCGTGGTTTGAGGCCTGGCTTGCTCCACCCCCTGCTCTTGAGATTCTCCTGGATGTGGGCTGCATTTTGGCTGCCTTTTGGGCTGGAGCTTCTCGTGGTTTGAGGCCTGGCTTGCTCCACCCCCTGCTCTTGAGATTCTCCTGGATGTGGGCTGCATTTTGGCTGCATTTTGGGCTGGAGCTTCTCGAGGTTTGAGGCCTGGCTTGCTCCACCTCCTGCTCTTGAAATTCTCCTGGATGTGGGCTGCATTTTGGCTGCCTTTTGGGCTGGAGCTTCTCGAGGTTTGAGGCCTGGCTTGCTCCACACCCTGCTCTTGAGATTCTCCCGGATGTGGGCTGCATTTTGGCTGCCTTTTGGGCTGGAGCTTCTCGAGGTTTGAGGCCTGGCTTGCTCTACCCCCTGCTCTTGAGATTCTCCCGGATGTGGGCTGGATTTTGGCTGCCTTTTGGGCTGGAGCTTCTCATGGTTTGAGGCCTGGCTTGCTCCACCCCCTGCTCTTGAGATTCTCCCGGAGGTGGGCTGCAATTTGGCTGCCTTTTGGGCTGGAGCTTCTCGTGGTTTGAGGCCTGTCTTGCTCCAACCCCCGCTCTTGAGATTCTCCCGGATGTGGCCTGCATTTTGGCTGCCTTTTGGGCTGGAGCTTCTCATGGTTTGAGGCCTGGCTTGCTCCACCCCCTGCTCTTGAGATTCTCCCGGATGTGGGCTGCATTTTGGCTGCCTTTTGGGCTGGAGCTTCTCGAGGTTTGAGGCCTGGCTTGCTCCACCCCCTGCTCTTGAGATTCTCCTGGATGTGGGCTGCATTTTGGCTGCATTTTGGGCTGGAGCTTCTCGAGGTTTGAGGCCTGCTTTCCTCTACCCCCTGCTCTTGAGATTCTCCCGGATGTGGGCTGCATTTTGGCTGCCTTTTGGGCTGGAGCTTCTCATGGTTTGAGGCCTGGCTTGCTCCACCCCCTGCTCTTGATATTCTCCCGGATGTGGGCTGCATTTTGGCTGTCTTTTGGGCTGGAGCTTCTCGTGGTTTGAGGCCTGGCTTGCTCCACCCCCTGCTCTTGAAATTTTCCCGCATGTGGGCTGCATTTTGGCTGCATTTTGGGCTGGAGCTTCTCGTGGTTTGAGGCCTGGCTTGCTCCACCCCCTGCTCTTGAGATTCTCCCGGATGTGGCCTGCATTTTGGCTGCCTTTTGGGCTGGAACTTCTCATGGTTTGAGGCCTGGCTTGCTCCACCCCCTGCTCTTGAGATTCTCCCGGATGTGGGCTGCATTTTGGCTGCATTTTGGGCTGGAGCTTCTCGAGGTTTGAGGCCTGGCTTGCTCCACCCCCTGCTCTTGATAATCTCAGGGAGGTGGGCTGCATTTTGGCTGCCTTTTGGGCTGGAGCTTCTCGTGGTTTGAGGCCTGGTTTGCTCCACCCCATGCTCTTGAGATTCTCCCGTATGTGGCCTGCATTTTGGCTGCCTTTTGGGCTGGAGCTTCTCGAGGTTTGAGGCCTGGCTTGCTCCACCCCCTGCTCTTGAGATTCTCCCGCATGTGGGCTGCATTTTGGCTGCCTTTTGGGCTGGAGCTTCTCGTGGTTTGAGGCCTGGCTTGCTCCACCCCCTGCTCTTGAGATTCTCCCGGATGTTGGCTGCATTTTGGCTGCCTTTTGGGCTGGAGCTTCTCGTGGTTTGAGGCCTGGCTTGCTCCACCACCTGCTCTTGAGATTCTCCCGGATGTGGGCTGCATTTTCGCTGCCTTTTGGGCTGGAGCTTCTCGAGGTTTGAGGCCTGGCTTGCTCCACCCCCTGCTCTTGAGATTCTCCCGGATGTGGGCTGCATTTTGGCTGCCTTTTGGGCTGGAGCTTCTCAAGGTTTGAGGCCTGGCTTGCTCCAAACTCTGCCATTGAGATTCTCCCGGAGTTCGGCTGCATTTTGGCTGCCTTTAGGGCTGGAGCTTCTCGAGGTTTGAGGCCTGGCTTGCTCCACCCCCTGCTCTTGAGATTCTCCCGGATGTGGGCTGCATTTTGGCTGCCTTTTGGGCTGGAGCTTCTCGTGGTTTGAGGCCTGGCTTGCTCCACCCCCTGCTCTTGAGATTCTCCCGCATGTGGGTAGGATTTTGGCTGCCTTTTGGGCTGGAGCTTCTCATGGTTTGAGGCCTGGCTTGCTCCATACCCTGCTCTTGAGATTCTCCGGGATGTGGGCTGCATTTTGGTTGCATTTTTGCTGGAGCTTCTCGTGGTTTGAGGCCTGGCTTGCTCCACCCCCTGCTCTTGAGATTCTCCCGGATGTGGGCTGCATTTTGGCTGCCTTTTGGGCTGGAGCTTCTCATGGTTTGAGGCCTGGCTTGCTCCACCCCCTGCTCTTGAGATTCTCCGGGATGTGGGCTGCATTTTGGCTGCATTTTTTGCTGGAGCTTCTCGTGGTTTGGGGCCTGGCTTGCTCCACCCCCTGCTCTTGAGATTCTCCCGGATGTGGGCTGTATTTTGGCTGCATTTAGGGCTGGAGCTTCTCGTGGTTTGTGGCCTGGCTTGCTCCACCCCCTGCTCTTGAGATTCTCCCGGATGTGGGCTGCATTTTCGCTGCCTTTTGGGCTGGAGCTTCTCGTGGTTTGAGGCCTGGCTTGCTCCACCCCCTGCTCTTGAGATTCTCCCGGATGTGGGCTGGATTTTGGCTGCCTTTTGGGCTGGAGCTTCTCGTGGTTTGAGGCCTGGCTTGCTCCACCCCCTGCTCTTGAGATTCTCCCGGATGTGGGCTGCATTTTGGCTGCCTTTTGGGCTGGAGCTTCTCGTGGTTTGAGGCCTGGCTTGCTCCACCCTCTGCTCTTGAGATTCTCCCGGATGTGGGCTGCATTTTGGCTGCCTTTTGGGCTGGAGCTTCTCGAGGTTTGAGGCCTGGCTTGCTCCACCCCCTGCTCTTGAGATTCTCCCGGATGTGGGCTGCATTTTGGCTGCCTTTTGGGCTGGAGCTTCTCGAGGTTTGAGGCCTGGCTTGCTCCACCCCCTTCTCTTGAGATTCTCCCGGATGTGGGCTGCATTTTGGCTGCCTTTTGGGCTGGAGCTTCTCGAGGTTTGAGGACTGCCTTGCTCTACCTCCTTCTCTTGAGATTCTCCCGGATGTGGCCTGCATTTTGTATGCATTTTGGGCTGGAGCTTCTCGTGGTTTGAGGCCTGGCTTGCTCCACCCCCTGCTCTTGAGATTCTCCCGGATGTGGGCTGCATTTTGGCTGCCTTTTGGGCTGGAGCTTCTCGTGGTTTGAGGCCTGGCTTGCTCCACCCCCTGCTCTTGAGATTCTCCTGGATGTGGGCTGCATTTTGGCTGCCTTTTGGGCTGGAGCTTCTCGTGGTTTGAGGCCTGGCTTGCTCCACCCCCTGCTCTTGAGATTCTCCCGGATGTGGGCTGCATTTTGGCTGCATTTTGGGCTGGAGCTTCTCGAGATTTGAGGCCTGGCTTGCTCCACCTCCTGCTCTTGAAATTCTCCTGGATGTGGGCTGCATTTTGGCTGCCTTTTGGGCTGGAGCTTCTCGAGGTTTGAGGCCTGGCTTGCTCCACACCCTGCTCTTGAGATTCTCCCGGATGTGGGCTGCATTTTGGCTGCCTTTTGGGCTGGAGCTTCTCGAGGTTTGAGGCCTGGCTTGCTCTACCCCCTGCTCTTGAGATTCTCCCGGATGTGGGCTGGATTTTGGCTGCCTTTTGGGCTGGAGCTTCTCATGGTTTGAGGCCTGGCTTGCTCCACCCCCTGCTCTTGAGATTCTCCCGGAGGTGGGCTGCAATTTGGCTGCCTTTTGGGCTGGAGCTTCTCGTGGTTTGAGGCCTGTCTTGCTCCAACCCCCGCTCTTGAGATTCTCCCGGATGTGGCCTGCATTTTGGCTGCCTTTTGGGCTGGAGCTTCTCATGGTTTGAGGCCTGGCTTGCTCCACCCCCTGCTCTTGAGATTCTCCCGGATGTGGGCTGCATTTTGGCTGCCTTTTGGGCTGGAGCTTCTCGAGGTTTGAGGCCTGGCTTGCTCCACCCCCTGCTCTTGAGATTCTCCTGGATGTGGGCTGCATTTTGGCTGCATTTTGGGCTGGAGCTTCTCGAGGTTTGAGGCCTGCTTTCCTCTACCCCCTGCTCTTGAGATTCTCCCGGATGTGGGCTGCATTTTGGCTGCCTTTTGGGCTGCAGCTTCTCATGGTTTGAGGCCTGGCTTGCTCCACCCCCTGCTCTTGATATTCTCCCGGATGTGGGCTGCATTTTGGCTGCCTTTTGGGCTGGAGCTTCTCGTGGTTTGAGGCCTGGCTTGCTCCACCCCCTGCTCTTGAAATTCTCCCGGAGGTGGGCTGCATTTTGGCTGCATTTTGGGCTGGAGCTTCTCGTGGTTTGAGGCCTGGCTTGCTCCACCCCCTGCTCTTGAGATTCTCCCGGATGTGGCCTGCATTTTGGCTGCCTTTTGGGCTGGAGCTTCTCATGGTTTGAGGCCTGGCTTGCTCCACCCCCTGCTCTTGAGATTCTCCCGGATGTGGGCTGCATTTTGGCTGCATTTTGGGCTGGAGCTTCTCGAGGTTTGAGGCCTGGCTTGCTCCACCCCCTGCTCTTGATAATCTCAGGGAGGTGGGCTGCATTTTGGCTGCCTTTTGGGCTGGAGCTTCTCGAGGTTTGAGGCCTGGCTTGCTCCACCCCCTGCTCTTGATATTCTCCTGGATGTGGGCTGCATTTTGGCTGCCTTTTGGGCTGGAGCTTCTCGTGGTTTGAGGCCTGGCTTGCTCCACCCCCTGCTCTTGAAATTCTCCTGGATGTGGGCTGCATTTTGGCTGCCTTTTGGGCTGGATCTTCTCATGGTTTGAGGCCTGGCTTGCTCCACCCCCTGCTCTTGAGATTCTCCCGGATGTGGGCTGCATTTTGGCTGCCTTTTGGGCTGGAGCTTCTCGTGGTTTGAGGCCTGGCTTGCTCCACCTCCTGCTCTTGAAATTCTCCTGGATGTGGGCTGCATTTTGGCTGCCTTTTGGGCTGGAGCTTCTCGAGGTTTGAGGCCTGGCTTGCTCGAACCCCTCCTCTTGAGATTCTCCCGGATGTGGGCTGCATTTTGGCTGCCTTTTGGGCTGGAGCTTCTCGAGGTTTGAGGCCTGGCTTGCTCCACCCCCTGCTCTAGAGATTCTCCCGGATGTGGGCTGCATTTTGGCTGCCTTTTGGGCTGGAGCTTCTCGAGGTTTGAGGCCTGCCTTGCTCTACCCCCTGCTCTTGAGATTCTCCCGGATATGGGCTGCATTTTGGCTGCATTTTGGGCTGGAGCTTCTCGTGGTTTGAGGCCTGGCTTGCTCCACCCCCTGCTCTTGAGATTCTCCCGGATGTGGCCTGCATTTTGGCTGCCTTTTGGGCTGGAGCTTCTCATGGTTTGAGGACTGGCTTGCTCCACCCCCTGCTCTTGAGATTCTCCCGGAGGTGGGCTGCAATTTGGCTGCATTTTGGGCTGGAGCTTCTCATGGTTTGAGGCCTGGCTTGCTCCACCCCCTGCTCTTGAGATTCTCCCGGATGTGGGCTGCATTTTCGCTGCCTTTTGGGCTGGAGCTTCTCGTGGTTTGAGGCCTGGCTTGCTCCACCCCCTGCTCTTGATAATCTCAGGGAGGTGGGCTGCATTTTGGCTGCCTTTTGGGCTGGAGCTTCTCGAGGTTTGAGGCCTGGCTTGCTCCACCCCCTGCTCTTGATATTCTCCTGGATGTGGGTTGCATTTTGGCTGCCTTTTGGGCTGGAGCTTCTCGTGGTTTGAGGCCTGGTTTGCTCCACCCCCTGCTCTTGAGATTCTCCCGGATGTGGCCTGCATTTTGGCTGCCTTTTGGGCTGGAGCTTCTCATGGTTTGAGGCCTGCCTTGCTCCACCCGCTGCTCTTGATATTCTCCCGGATTTGGGCTGCATTTTGTCTGCATTTTGGGCTGGAGCTTCTCGTGGTTTGAGGCCTGGCTTGCTCCACCACCTGCTCTTGAGATTCTCCCGGATGTGGGCTGGATTTTGGCTGCCTTTTGGGCTGGAGCTTCTCATGGTTTGAGGCCTGGCTTGCTCCACCCCCTGCTCTTGAGATTCTCCCAGAGGTGGTCTGCATTTTGGCTGCCTTTTGGGCTGGAGCTTCTCGTGGTTTGAGGCCTGGCTTGCTCCACACCCTGCTCTTGAGATTCTCCCGGATGTGGGCTGCATTTTGGCTGCCTTTTGGGCTGGAGCTTCTCATGGTTTGAGGCCTGGCTTGCTCCACCCCCTGCTCTTGAGATTCTCCCGGATGTGGGCTGGATTTTGGCTGTCTTTTGGGCTGGAGCTTCTCGTGGTTTGAGGCCTGGCTTGCTCCACCCCCTGCTCTTGATAATCTCAGGGAGGTGGGCTGCATTTTGGCTGATTCTTGGGCTGGAGCTTCTCGTGGTTTGAGGCCTGGCTTGCTCCACCCCCTGCTCTTGAAATTCTCCCGCATGTGGGCTGGATTTTGGCTGTCTTTTGGGCTGGAGCTTCTCGTGGTTTGAGGCCTGGCTTGCTCCACCCCCTGCTCTTGATAATCTCAGGGAGGTGGGCTGCATTTTGGCTGATTCATGGGCTGGAGCTTCTCGTGGTTTGAGGCCTGGCTTGCTCCACCCCCTGCTCTTGAAATTCTCCCGGAGGTGGGCTGCATTTTGGCTGCTTTTGGGCTGGAGCTTCTCGTGGTTTGAGGCCTGGCTTGCTCCACCTCCTGCTCTTGATAATCTCAGGGAGGTGGGCTGCATTTTGGCTGCCTTTTGGGCTGGAGCTTCTCGAGGTTTGAGGCCTGGCTTGCTCCACCCCCTGCTCTTGATATTCTCCTGGATGTGGGCTGCATTTTGCCTGCCTTTTGGGCTGGAGCTTCTCGTGGTTTGAGGCCTGGTTTGCTCCACACGCTGCTCTTGATATTCTCCCGGATTTGGGCTGCATTTTGGCTGCCTTTTGGGCTGGAGCTTCTCATGGTTTGAGGCCTGCCTTGCTCCACCCGCTGCTCTTGATATTCTCCCGGATTTGGGCTGCATTTTGTCTGCATTTTGGGCTGGAGCTTCTCATGGTTTGAGGCCTGGCTTGCTCCACCCCCTGCTCTTGAGATTCTCCCGGATGTGGGCTGGATTTTGGCTGCGTTTTGGGCTGGAGCTTCTCGTGGTTTGAGGCCTGGCTTGCTCCACCCCCTGATCTTGAGATTCTCCCAGAGGTGGTCTGCATTTTGGCTGCCTTTTGGGCAGGAGCTTCTCGTGGTTTGAGGCCTGGCTTGCTCCACACCCTGCTCTTGAGATTCTCCCGGATGTGGGCTGCATTTTGGCTGCCTTTTGGGCTGGAGCTTCTCATGGTTTGAGGCCTGGCTTGCTCCACCCCCTGCTCTTGAGATTCTCCCGGATGTGGGCTCGATTTTGGCTGTCTTTTTGGCTGGAGCTTCTCGTGGTTTGAGGCCTGGCTTGCTCCACCCCTGCTCTTGAGATTCTCCCGGATGTGGGCTGAATTTTGGCTGCATTTTGGGCTGGAGCTTCTCGTGCTTTGAGGCCTGGCTTGCTCCACCCCCTGCTCTTGAGATTCTCCCGTATGTGGGATGGATTTTGGCTGCATTTAGGGCAGGAGCTTCTCATGGTTTGAGGACTGGCTTGCTCCACCCCCTGCTCTTGAGATTCTCCCGGATGTGGGCTGCATTTTGGCTGCCTTTTGGGCTGGAGCTTCTCGTGGTTTGAGGCCTGGCTTGCTCCACCCTCTGCTCTTGAGATTCTCCCGGATGTGGGCTGCATTTTGGCTGCCTTTTGGGCTGGAGTTTCTCGTGGTCTGAGGCCTGGCTTGCTCCACCCCCTGCTCTTGAGATTCTCCCGGAGGTGGGCTGCATTTTGTCTGCATTTTGGGCTGGAGCTTCTCGTGGTTTGAGGCCTGGCTTTCTCCACCCCCTGCTCTTGAGATTCTCCCGGATGTGGGCTGCATTTTGGCTGCCTTTTGGGCTGGAGCTTCTCATGGTTTGAGGCCTGGCTTGCTCCACCCCCTGCTCTTGAGATTCTCCCGGATGTGGGCTGGATTTTGGCTGTCTTTTGGGCTGGAGCTTCTCGTGGTTTGAGGCCTGGCTTGCTCCACCCCCTGCTCTTGATAATTTCAGGGAGGTGGGCTGCATTTTGGCTGATTCTTGGGCTGGAGCTTCTCGTGGTTTGAGGCCTGGCTTGCTCCACCCCCTGCTCTTGAAATTCTCCCGCATGTGGGCTGGATTTTGGCTGTCTTTTGGGCTGGAGCTTCTCGTGGTTTGAGGCCTGGCTTGCTCCACCCCCTGCTCTTGATAATCTCAGGGAGGTGGGCTGCATTTTGGCTGATTCTTGGGCTGGAGCTTCTCGTGGTTTGAGGCCTGGCTTGCTCCACCCCCTGCTCTTGAAATTCTCCCGCATGTGGGCTGCATTTTGGCTGCTTTTGGGCTGGAGCTTCTCGTGGTTTGAGGCCTGGCTTGCTCCACCCCCTGCTCTTGATAATCTCAGGGAGGTGGGCTGCATTTTGGCTGCCTTTTGGGCTGGAGCTTCTCGAGGTTTGAGGCCTGGCTTGCTCCACCCCCTGCTCTTGATATTCTCCCGGATGTGGCCTGCATTTTGCCTGCCTTTTGGGCTGGAGCTTCTCGTGGTTTGAGACCTGGTTTGCTCCACACGCTGCTCTTGATATTCTCCCGGATTTGGGCTGCATTTTGGCTGCCTTTTGGGCTGGAGCTTCTCATGGTTTGAGGCCTGCCTTGCTCCACCCGCTGCTCTTGATATTCTCCCGGATTTGGGCTGCATTTTGTCTGCCTTTTGGGCTGGAGCTTCTCGTGGTTTGAGGCCTGGCTTGCTCCACCCCCTGCTCTTGAGATTCTCCCGGATGTGGGCTGGATTTTGGCTGCCTTTTGGGCTGGAGCTTCTCATGGTTTGAGGCCTGGCTTGCTCCACCCCCTGCTCTTGAGATTCTCCCAGAGGTGGTCTGCATTTTGGCTGCCTTTTGGGCTGGAGCTTCTCGTGGTTTGAGGCCTGGCTTGCTCCACACCCTGCTCTTGAGATTCTCCCGGATGTGGGCTGCATTTTGGCTGCCTTTTGGGCTGGAGCTTCTCATGGTTTGAGGCCTGGCTTGCTCCACCCCCTGCTCTTGAGATTCTCCCGGATGTGGGCTGGATTTTGGCTGTTTTTTGGCTGGAGCTTCTCGTGGTTTGAGGCCTGGCTTGCTCCAAACGCTGCCATTGAGATTCTCCCGGATGTGGGCTGAATTTTGGCTGCATTTTGGGCTGGAGCTTCTCGTGCTTTGAGTCCTGGTTTGCTCCACCCCCTGCTCTTGAGATTCTCCCGTATGTGGGATGGATTTTGGCTGCATTTAGGGCAGGAGCTTCTCATGGTTTGAGGACTGGCTTGCTCCACCCCCTGCTCTTGAGATTCTCCCGGATGTGGGCTGCATTTTGGCTGCCTTTTGGGCTGGAGCTTCTCGTGGTTTGAGGCCTGGCTTGCTCCACCCTCTGCTCTTGAGATTCTCCCGGATGTGGGCTGCATTTTGGCTGCCTTTTGGGCTGGAGTTTCTCGTGGTCTGAGGCCTGGCTTGCTCCACCCCCTGCTCTTGAGATTCTCCCGGATGTGGGCTGCATTTTGGCTGCATTTTGGGCTGGAGCTTCTCGTGGTTTGAGGCCTGGCTTGCTCCACCCCCTGCTCTTGATATTCTCCCGGATGTGGGCTGCATTTTGGCTGCCTTTTGGGCTGGAGCTTCTCGTGGTTTGAGGCCTGGCTTGCTCCACCCCCTGCTCTTGAGATTCTGCCGGATGTGGGCTGCATTTTGGCTGCATTTAGGGCAGGAGCTTCTCGAGGTTTGAGGCCTGGCTTGCTCCACCTCCTGCTCTTGAAATTCTCCTGGATGTGGGCTGCATTTTGGCTGCCTTTTGGGCTGGATCTTCTCATGGTTTGAGGCCTGGCTTGCTCCACCTCCTGCTCTTGAAATTCTCCTGGATATGGGCTGCATTTTGGCTACCTTTTGGGCTGGAGCTTCTCGAGGTTTGAGGCCTGGCTTGCTCCAACCCCTCCTCTTGAGATTCTCCCGGATGTGGGCTGCATTTTGGCTGCCTTTTGGGCTGGAGCTTCTCGAGGTTTGAGGCCTGGCTTGCTCCACCATCTGTTCTAGAGATTCTCCCGGATGTGGGCTGCATTTTGGCTGCCTTTTGGGATGGAGCTTCTCGAGGTTTGAGGCCTGCCTTGCTCCAACCCCTGCTCTTGAGATTCTCCCGGATGTGGCCTGCATTTTGGCTGCCTTTTGGGCTGGAGCTTCTCATGGTTTGAGGCCTGGCTTGCTCCGCCCCCTGCTCTTGATATTCTCCCGGAGGTGGGCTGCAATTTGGCTGCCTTTTGGGCTGGAGCTTCTCGTGGTTTGAGGCCTGGCTTGCTCCACCCCCTGCTCTTGAGATTCTCCTGGATGTGGCCTGCATTTTGGCTGCATTTTGGGCTGGAGCTTCTCATGGTTTGAGGCCTGGCTTGCTCCACCCCCTGCTCTTGAGATTCTCCCGGATGTGGGCTGCATTTTGGCTGCCTTTTGGGCTGGAGCTTCTCGTGGTTTGAGGCCTGGCTTGCTCCACCCACTGCTCATGATAATCTCAGGGAGGTGGGCTGCATTTTGGCTGCCTTTTGGGCTGGAGCTTCTCGAGGTTTGAGGCCTGGCTTGCTCCACCCCCTGCTCTTGATATTCTCCCGGATTTGGGCTGCATTTTGTCTGCATTTTGGGCTGGAGCTTCTTGTGGTTTGAGGCCTGGCTTGCTCCACCCCCTGCTCTTGAGATTCTCCCGGATGTGGGCTGGATTTTGGCTGCCTTTTGGGCTGGAGCTTCTCATGGTTTGAGGCCTGGCTTGCTCCACACCCTGCTCTTGAGATTCTCCCGGATGTGGGCTGCATTTTGGCTGCATTTTGGGCTGGAGCTTCTCATGGTTTGAGGCCTGGCTTGCTCCACCCCCTGCTCTTCAGATTCTCCCGGATGTGGGCTGGATTTTGGCTGTCTTTTGGGCTGGAGCTTCTCGTGGTTTGAGGCCTGGCTTGCTCCACCCCCTGCTCTTGATAATCTCAGGGAGGTGGGCTGCATTTTGGCTGATTCTTGGGCTGGAGCTTCTCGTGGTTTGAGGCCTGGCTTGCTCCACCCCCTGCTCTTGAAATTTTCCTGGATGTGGGCTGCATTTTGGCTGCCTTTTGGGCTGGAGCTTCTCGAGGTTTGAGGCCTGGCTTGCTCCAACCCCAGCTCTTGAGATTCTCCTGGATGTGGGCTGCATTTTGGCTGCCTTTTGGGCTGGAGCTTCTCATGGTTTGAGGCCTGGCTTGCTCCACCCCCTGCTCTTGAGATTCTCCGGGATGTGGGCTGGATTTTGGCTGCCTTTTGGGCTGGAGCTTCTCACGGTTTGAGGCCTGGCTTGCTCCACCCCCTGCTCTTGAGATTCTCCCGCATGTGGGCTGCATTTTGGCTGCCTTTTGGGCTGGAGCTTCTCGTGGTTTGAGGCCTGGCTTGCTCCACCCTCTGCTCTTGAGATTCTCCCGGATGTGGGCTGCATTTTGGCTGCCTTATGGGCTGGAGCTTCTCGAGGTTTGAGGCCTGGCTTGCTCCACCCCCTGCTCTTGAGATTCTCCCGGATGTGGGCTGAATTTTGGCTGCATTTTGGGCTGGAGCTTCTCGTGGTTTGAGGCCTGGCTTGCTCCACCCCCTGCTCTTGAGATTCTGCCCGATGTGGGCTGGATTTTGGCTGCCTTTTGGGCTGGAGCTTCTCATGGTTTGAGGCCTGGCTTGCTCCACCCCCTGCTCTTGAGATTCTCCCGGATGTGGGCTGCATTTTGGCTCCTTTTTGTTCTGGAGCTTCTCGTGGTCTGAGGACTGGCTTGCTCCACCCCCTGCTCTTGAGATTCTCCCGGATGTGGCCTGCATTTTGGCTGCCTTTTGGGCTGGAGCTTCTCGTGGTTTGAGGCCTGGCTTGCTCCACCCCCTGCTCTTGAGATTCTCCCGGATGTGGCCTGCATTTTGGCTGCCTTTTGGGCTGGAGCTTCTCGTGGTTTGAGGCCTGGCTTGCTCCACCCCCTGCTCTTGATAATCTGAGGGAGGTGGACTGCATTTTGGCTGCCTTTTGGGCTGGAGCTTCTCGTGGTTTGAGGCCTGGCTTGCTCCACCCCCTGCTCTTGATATTCTCCTGGATGTGGGCTGCATTTTGGCTGCCTTTTGGGCTGGAGCTTCTCGTGGTTTGAGGCCTGGTTTGCTCCACCCCCTGCTCTTGAGATTCTCCCGGATGTGGGCTGCATTTTGGCTGCCTTTTGGGCTGGAGCTTCTCATGGTTTGAGGCCTGCCTTGCTCCACCCGCTGCTCTTGATATTCTCCCGGATTTGGGCTGCATTTTGGCTGCCTTTTGGGCTGGAGCTTCTCGTGGTTTGAGGCCTGGCTTGCTCCACCCCCTGCTCTTGAGATTCTCCCGGATGTGGGCTGGATTTTGGCTGCATTTTGGGCTGGAGCTTCTCATGGTTTGAGGCCTGGCTTGCTCCACCCTCTGCTCTTGAGATTCTCCCGGATGTGGGCTGCATTTTGGCTGCCTTGTGGGCTGGAGCTTCTCGAGGTTTGAGGCCTGGCTTGCTCCACCCCCTGCTCTTGAGATTCTCCGGGATGTGGGCTGGATTTTGGCTGCATTTTGGGCTGGAGCTTCTCGTGGTTTGAGGCCTGGCTTGCTCCACCCCCTGCTCTTGAGATTCTGCCCGATGTGGGCTGGATTTTTGCTGCCTTTTGGGCTGGAGCTTCTCATGGTTTGAGGCCTGGCTTGCTCCACCCCCTGCTCTTGAGATTCTCCCGGATGTGGGCTGCATTTTGGCTCCCTTTTGTTCTGGAGCTTCTCGTGGTCTGAGGACTGGCTTGCTCCACCCCCTGCTCTTGAGATTCTCCCGGATGTGGGCTGCATTTTGGTTGCCTTTTGGGCTGGAGCTTCTCATGGTTTGAGGCCTGGCTTGCTCCACCCCCTGCTCTTGAGATTCTCCCGGAGGTGGGCTGCATTTTGGCTGCCTTTTGGGCTGGAGCTTCTCGTGGTTTGAGGCCTGGCTTGCTCCACCCCCTGCTCTTGAGATTCTCCCGGAGGTGGCCTGCATTTTGGCTGCATTTTGGGCTGGAGCTTCTCATGGTTTGAGGCCTGGCTTGCTCCACCCCCTGCTCTTGAGATTCTCCCGGATGTGGGCTGCATTTTGGCTGCCTTTTGGGCTGGAGCTTCTCGTGGTTTGAGGCCTGGCTTGCTCCAACCCCTCCTCTTGATAATCTGAGGGAGGTGGACTGCATTTTGGCTGCCTTTTGGGCTGGAGCTTCTCATGGTTTGAGGCCTGGCTTGCTCCACCCCCTGCTCTTGAGATTCTCCTGGATGTGGGCTGCATTTTGGCTGCCTTTTGGGCTGGAGCTTCTCGTGGTTTGAGGCCTGGTTTGCTCCACCCCCTGCTCTTGAGATTCTCCCGGATGTGGCCTGCATTTTGGCTGCCTTTTGGGCTGGAGCTTCTCATGGTTTGAGGCCTGCCTTGCTCCACCCGCTGCTCTTGATATTCTCCCGGATTTGGGCTGCATTTTGGCTGCCTTTTGGGCTGGAGCTTCTCGTGGTTTGAGGCCTGGCTTGCTCCACCCCCTGCTCTTGAGATTCTCCCGGATGTGGGCTGGATTTTGGCTGCCTTTTGGGCTGGAGCTTCTCATGGTTTGAGGCCTGCCTTGCTCCACCCCCTGCTCTTGAGATTCTCCCAGAGGTGGTCTGCATTTTGGCTGCCTTTTGGGCTGGAGCTTCTCGTGGTTTGAGGCCTGGCTTGCTCCACACCCTGCTCTTGAGATTCTCCCGGATGTGGGCTGCATTTTGGCCGCCTTTTGGGCTGGAGCTTCTCATAGTTTGAGGCCTGGCTTGCTCCACCCCCTGCTCTTGAGATTCTCCCGCATGTGGGCTGCATTTTGGCTGCTTTTGGGCTGGAGCTTCTCATGGTTTGAGGCCTGGCTTGCTCCACCCCCTGCTCTTGATATTCTCCAGGATGTGGGCTGCATTTTGGCTGCCTTTTGGGCTGGAGCTTCTCGAGGTTTGAGGCCTGTCTTGCTCCACCCCCTGCTCTTGATATTCTCCTGGATGTGGGCTGCATTTTGGCTGCCTTTTGGGCTGGAGCTTCTCGTGGTTTGAGGCCTGGTTTGCTCCACACGCTGCTCTTGATATTCTCCCGGATTTGGGCTTCATTTTGGCTGCCTTTTGGGCTGGAGCTTCTCATGGTTTGAGGCCTGGCTTGCTCCACCCCCTGCTCTTGATAATCTCAGGGAGGTGGGCTGCATTTTGGCTGATTCTTGGGCTGGAGCTTCTCGTGGTTTGAGGCCTGGCTTGCTCCACCCCTTGCTCTTGAAATTCTCCCGCATGTGGGCTGCATTTTGGCTGCCTTTTGGGCTGGAGCTTCTCGAGGTTTGAGGCCTGGCTTACTCCAACCCCATCTCTTGAGATTCTCCTGGATGTGGGCTGCATTTTGGCTGCCTTTTGGGCTGGAGCTTCTCGAGGTTTGTGGCCTGGCTTGCTCCAAACTCTGCCATTGAGATTCTGCCGGATGTGGGCTGCATTTTGGCTGCCTTTTGGGCTGGAGCTTCTCGAGGTTTGAGGCCTGCCTTGCTCTACCCCCTGCTCTTGAGATTCTCCCGGAGGTGGGCTGCATTTTGGCTGCCTTTTGGGCTGGAGCCTCTCGAGGTTTGAGGCCTGGCTTGCTCCACCCCCTGCTCTTGAGATTCTCCCGGAGGTGGCCTGCATTTTGGCTGCCTTTTGGGCTGGAGCTTCTCATGGTTTGAGGCCTGGCTTGCTCCACCCCCTGCTCTTGAGATTCTCCCGGAGGTGGGCTGCATTTTGGCTGCCTTTTGGGCTGGAGCTTCTCATGGTTTGAGGCCTGGCTTGCTCCACCCCCTGCTCTTGAGATTCTCCCGGATGTGGGATGGATTTTGGCTGCCTTTTGGGCTGGAGCTTCTCGAGGTTTGAGGCCTGGCTTGCTCCACCCCCTGCTCTTGAAATTCTCCCGCATGTGGGCTGCATTTTGGCTGCCTTTTGGGCTGGAGCTTCTCGAGGTTTGAGGCCTGGCTTACTCCAACCCCATCTCTTGAGATTCTCCTGGATGTGGGCTGCATTTTGGCTGCCTTTTGGGCTGGAGCTTCTCGAGGTTTGTGGCCTGGCTTGCTCCAAACTCTGCCATTGAGATTCTGCCGGATGTGGGCTGCATTTTGGCTGCCTTTTGGGCTGGAGCTTCTCGAGGTTTGAGGCCTGCCTTGCTCTACCCCCTGCTCTTGAGATTCTCCCGGAGGTGGGCTGCATTTTGGCTGCCTTTTGGGCTGGAGCCTCTCGAGGTTTGAGGCCTGGCTTGCTCCACCCCCTGCTCTTGAGATTCTCCCGGAGGTGGCCTGCATTTTGGCTGCCTTTTGGGCTGGAGCTTCTCATGGTTTGAGGCCTGGCTTGCTCCACCACCTGCTCTTGAGATTCTCCCGGAGGTGGGCTGCATTTTGGCTGCCTTTTGGGCTGGAGCTTCTCATGGTTTGAGGCCTGGCTTGCTCCACCCCCTGCTCTTGAGATTCTCCCGGATGTGGGCTGCATTTTGTCTGCCTTTTGGGCTGGAGCTTCTCGAGGTTTGAGGCCTGGCTTGCTCCACCCCCTGCTCTTGAGATTCTCCCGGATGTGGGCTGCATTTTGGCTGCCTTTCGGGCTGGAGCTTCTCGAGGTTTGATGCCTGGCTTGCTCCACCCCCTGCTCTTGAAATTGTCCCGGATGTGGGCTGCATTTTAGCTGCCTTTTGGGCTGGAGCTTCTCGTGGTTTGAGGCCTGGCTTGCGCCACCCCTGCTCTTGAGATTCTCCCGGATGTGGGCTTAATTTTGGCTGCATTTAGGGCAGGAGCTTCTCATGGTTTGAGGCCTGGCTTGCTCCACCCCCTGCTCTTGAGATTCTCCCGGATGTGGGCTGCTTTTTGGCTGCCTTTTGGGCTGGAGCTTCTCGTGGTTTGAGGCCTGGCTTGCGCCACCCCTGCTCTTGAGATTCTCCCGGATGTGGGCTGAATTTTGGCTGCGTTTTGGGCTGGAGCTTCTCGTGCTTTGAGGCCTGGCTTGCTCCACCCCCTGCTCTTGAGATTCTCCCGGATGTGGGATGGATTTTGGCTGCATTTAGGGCAGGAGCTTCTCATGGTTTGAGGACTGGCTTGCTCCACCCCCTGCTCTTGAGATTCTCCCGGATGTGGGCTGCTTTTTGGCTGCCTTTTTGGCTGGAGCTTCTCGTGGTTTGAGGCCTGGCTTGCTCCACCCTCTGCTCTTGAGATTCTCCCGGATGTGGGCTGGATTTTGGCTCCCTTTTGGGCTGGAGCTTCTCGTGGTCTGAGGCCTGGCTTGCTCCACCCCCTGCTCTTGAGATTCTCCCGGATGTGGGCTGCATTTTGTCTGCATTTTGGGCTGGAGCTTCTCGTGGTTTGAGGCCTGGCTTGCTCCACCCCCTGCTCTTGATATTCTCCCGGATGTGGGCTGCATTTTGGCTGCCTTTTGGGCTGGAGCTTCTCGTGGTTTGAGGCCTGGCTTGCTCCACCCCCTGCTCTTGAGATTCTCCTGGATGTGGGCTGCATTTTGGCTGCCTTTTGGGCTGGAGCTTCTCGTGGTTTGAGGCCTGGTTTGCTCCACCCCATGCTCTTGAGATTCTCCCGTATGTGGCCTGCATTTTGGCTGCATTTTGGGCTGGAGCTTCTCATGGTTTGAGGCCTGGCTTGCTCCACCCCCTGCTCTTGATATTCTCCCGGATTTGGGCTGCATTTTGTCTGCATTTTGGGCTGGAGCTTCTCGTGGTTTGAGGCCTGGCTTGCTCCACCCCCTGCTCTTGAGATTCTCCCGGATGTGGGCTGGATTTTGGCTGCCTTTTGGGCTGGAGCTTCTCATGGTTTGAGGCCTGGCTTGCTCCACACCCTGCTCTTGAGATTCTCCTGGATGTGTTCTGCATTTTGGCTGCCTTTTGGGCTGGAGCTTCTCGTGGTTTGAGGCCTGGCTTGCTCCACCCCCTGCTCTTGAGATTCTCCTGGATGTGGGCTGCATTTTGGCTGTCTTTTGGGCTGGAGCTTCTCGTGGTTTGAGGCCTGGCTTGCTCCACCCCCTGCTCTTGATAATCTCAGGGAGGTGGGCTGCATTTTGGCTGATTCTTGGGCTGGAGCTTCTCGTGGTTTGAGGCCTGGCTTGCTCTACCCCCTGCTCTTGAGATTCTCCCGGATATGTGCTGCATTTTGGCTGCATTTTGGGCTGGAGCTTCTCGTGGTTTGAGGCCTGGCTTTCTCCACCCCCTGCTCTTGAGATTCTGCCGGATGTGGGCTGCATTTTGGCTGCATTTAGGGCTGGAGCTTCTCATGGTTTGAGGCCTGGCTTGCTCCACCCCCTGCTCTTGAGATTCTCCCGGATGTGGGCTGCATTTTGCCTGCCTTTCGGGCTGGAGCTTCTCGAGGTTTGAGGCCTGGCTTGCTCCACCCCCTGCTCTTGAAATTGTCCCGGATGTGGGCTGCATTTTGGCTGCCTTTTGGGCTGGAGCTTCTCGTGGTTTGAGGCCTGGCTTGCTCCACCCCCTGCTCTTGAGATTGTCCCGGATGCGGGCTGGATTTTGGCTGCCTTTTGGGCTGGAGCTTCTCGTGGTTTGAGGCCTGGCTTGCGCCACCCCTGCTCTTGAGATTCTCCCGGATGTGGGCTGAATTTTGGCTGCGTTTTTGGCTGGAGCTTCTCGTGCTTTGAGGCCTGGCTTGCTCCACCCCCTGCTCTTGAGATTCTCCCGGATGTGGGATGGATTTTGGCTGCATTTAGGGCAGGAGCTTCTCATGGTTTGAGGACTGGCTTGCTCCACCCCCTGCTCTTGAGATTCTCCCGGATGTGGGCTGCTTTTTGGCTGCCTTTTGTGCTGGAGCTTCTCGTGGTTTGAGGCCTGGCTTGCTCCACCCCCTGCTCTTGATAATCTCAGGGAGGTGGGCTGCATTTTGGCTGCCTTTCGGGCTGGAGCTTCTCGAGGTTTGAGGCCTGGCTTGCTCCACCCCCTGCTCTTGAAATTGTCCCGGATGTGGGCTGCATTTTGGCTGCCTTTTGGGCTGGAGCTTCTCGTGGTTTGAGGCCTGGCTTGCGCCACCCCTGCTCTTGAGATTCTCCCGGATGTGGGCTGAATTTTGGCTGCGTTTTGGGCTGGAGCTTCTCGTGCTTTGAGGCCTGGCTTGCTCCACCCCCTGCTCTTGAGATTCTCCCGGATGTGGGATGGATTTTGGCTGCATTTAGGGCAGGAGCTTCTCATGGTTTGAGGCCTGGCTTGCTCCACCCCCTGCTCTTGAGATTCTCCCGGATGTGGGCTGCTTTTTGGCTGCCTTTTGGGCTGGAGCTTCTCGTGGTTTGAGGCCTGGCTTGCTCCACCCCCTGCTCTTGAGATTCTCCTGGATGTGGGCTGCATTTTGGCTGTCTTTTGGGCTGGAGCTTCTCGTGGTTTGAGGCCTGGCTTGCTCCACCCCCTGCTCTTGATAATCTCAGGGAGGTGGGCTGCATTTTGGCTGATTCTTGGGCTGGAGCTTCTCGTGGTTTGAGGCCTGGCTTGCTCCACCCCCTGCTCTTGAAATTCTCCTGGATGTGGGCTGCATTTTGGCTGCCTTTTGGGCTGGAGCTTCTCGAGGTTTGAGGCCTGCCTTGCTCTACCCCCTGCTCTTGAGATTCTCCCGGATATGTGCTGCATTTTGGCTGCATTTTGGGCTGGAGCTTCTCGTGGTTTGAGGCCTGGCTTTCTCCCCCCCCTGCTCTTGAGATTCTCCCGGATGTGGGCTGCATTTTGACTGCCTTTTGGGCTGGAGCTTCTCGTGGTTTGAGGCCTGGCTTGCTCCACCCCCTGCTCTTGAGATTCTCCCGGATGTGGGCTGCATTTTGGCTGCCTTTTGGGCTGGAGCTTCTCGAGGTTTGAGGCCTGGCTTGCTCCACCCCCTGCTCTTGAGATTCTCCCGGATGTGGGCTGCATTTTGGCTGCCTTTTGGGCTGCAGCTTCTCGTGGTTTGAGGCCTGGCTTGCTCCACCACCTGCTCTTGAGATTCTCCCGCATGTGGGCTTCATTTTGGCTGCCTATTTTGCTGGAGCTTCTCGTGGTTTGAGGCCTGGCTTGCTCCACCCTCTGCTCTTGAGATTCTCCCTGATGTGGGCTGCATTTTGGCTGCATTTTGGGCTGGAGCTTCTCGTGGTTTGAGGCCTGGCTTGCTCCACCCCCTGCTCTTGAGATTCTCCCGGATGTGGGCTGGATTTTGGCTGCCTTTTGGGCTGGAGCTTCTCGAGGTTTGAGGCCTGCCTTGCTCCACCCCCTGCTCTTGAGATTCTCCCGCATGTGGGCTGCATTTTGGCTGCGTTTTGGGCTGGAGCTTCTCGAGGATTGAGGCCTGCCTTGCTCCAACCCCTGCTCTTGAGATTCTCCCGGATGTGTGCTGGATTTTGGCTGCATTTTGGGCTGGAGCTTCTCGTGGTTTGAGGCCTGGCTTGCTCCACCCCCTGCTCTTGAAATTGTCCCGGATGTGGGCTGGATTTTTGCTGCCTTGTGGGCTGGAGCTTCTCGAGGTTTGAGGCCTGGCTTGCTCCACCCCCTGCTCTTGAGATTCTCCCGGATGTGGGCTGAATTTTGGCTGCATTTTGGGCTGGAGCTTCTCGAGGTTTGAGGCCTGGCTTGCTCCACCCCCTGCTCTTGAGATTCTGCCGGATGTGGGCTGGATTTTGGCTGCCTTTAGGGCTGGAGCTTCTCATGGTTTGAGGCCTGGCTTGCTCCACCCCCTGCTCTTGAGATTCTCCCGGATGTGGGCTGCATTTTGGCTGCCTTTTGGGCTGGAGCTTCTCAAGGTTTCAGGCCTGGCTTGCTCCAAACTCTGCTATTGAGATTCTCCCGGATGTGGGCTGCATTTTGGCTGATTCTTGGGCTGGAGCTTCTCAAGGTTTCAGGCCTGGCTTGCTCCACCCCCTGCTCTTGAGATTCTCCCGGATGTGGGCTGAATTTTGGCTGCATTTTGGGCTGGAGCTTCTCGTGGTTTGAGGCCTGGCTTGCTCCACCCCCTGCTCTTGAGATTCTGCCCGATGTGGGCTGGATTTTGGCTGCCGTTAGGGCTGGAGCTTCTCGAGGTTTGAGGCCTGCCTTGCTCCACCCCCTGCTCTTGAGATTCTCCCGGATATGTGCTGCATTTTGGCTGCATTTTGGGCTGGAGCTTCTCGTGGTTTGAGGCCTGGCTTTCTCCACCCCCTGCTCTTGAGATTCTGCCGGATGTGGGCTGCATTTTGGCTGCATTTAGGGCTGGAGCTTCTCATGGTTTGAGGCCTGGCTTGCTCCACCCCCTGCTCTTGAGATTCTCCCGGAGGTGGGCTGCATTTTGGCTGCCTTTTGGGCTGGAGCTTCTCATGGTTTGAGGCCTGGCTTGCTCCACACCCTGCTCTTGAGATTCTCCCGGATGTGGGCTGCATTTTGGCTGCCTTTTGGGCTGGAGCTTCTCGTGGTTTGATGCCTGGCTTGCTCCACCCCCTGCTCTTGATAATCTCCGGGATGTGGGCTGCATTTTGGCTGCTTTTTGGGCTGGAGCTTCTCGAGGTTTGAGGCCTGTCTTGCTCCACTCCCTGCTCTTGATATTCTCCTGGATGTGGGCTGCATTTTGACTGCCTTTTGGGCTGGAGCTTCTCGTGGTTTGAGGCCTGGCTTGCTCCACCCCCTGCTCTTGAGATTCTCCCGGATGTGGGCTGCATTTTGGCTGCCTTTTGGGCTGGAGCTTCTCGAGGTTTGAGGCCTGGCTTGCTCCACCCCCTGCTCTTGAAATTGTCCCGGATGTGGGCTGCATTTTGGCTGCCTTTTGGGCTGCAGCTTCTCGTGGTTTGAGGCCTGGCTTGCTCCACCACCTTCTCTTGAGATTCTCCCGCATGTGGGCTGCATTTTGGCTGCCTATTTTGCTGGAGCTTCTCGTGGTTTGAGGCCTGGCTTGCTCCACCCTCTGCTCTTGAGATTCTCCCTGATGTGGGCTGCATTTTGGCTGCATTTTGGGCTGGAGCTTCTCGTGGTTTGAGGCCTGGCTTGCTCCACCCCCTGCTCTTGAGATTCTCCCGGATGTGGGCTGGATTTTGGCTGCATTTTGGGCTGGAGCTTCTCGAGGTTTGAGGCCTGCCTTGCTCCACCCCCTGCTCTTGATATTCTCCCGCATGTAGGCTGGATTTTGGCTGCCTTGTGGGCTGGAGCTTCTCGAGGTTTGAGGCCTGGCTTGCTCCACCCCCTGCTCTTGAGATTCTCCCGGATGTGGGCTGAATTTTGGCTGCATTTTGGGCTGGAGCTTCTCGTGGTTTGAGGCCTGGCTTGCTCCACCCCCTGCTCTTGAGATTCTGCCCGATGTGGGCTGGATTTTGGCTGCCTTTAGGGCTGGAGCTTCTCATGGTTTGAGGCCTGGCTTGCTCCACCCCCTGCTCTTGAGATTCTCCCGGATGTGGGCTGCATTTTGGCTGCCTTTTGGGCTGGAGCTTCTCAAGGTTTCAGGCCTGGCTTGCTCCAAACTCTGCTATTGAGATTCTCCCGGATGTGGGCTGCATTTTGGCTGATTCTTGGGCTGGAGCTTCTCATGGTTTGAGGCCTGGCTTGCTCCACCCTCTGCTCTTGAGATTCTCCCGGATGTGGGCTGCATTTTGGCTGCCTTGTGGGCTGGAGCTTCTCGAGGTTTGAGGCCTGCCTTGCTCCACCCCCTGCTCTTGAGATTCTCCTGGATATGGGCTGCATTTTGGCTGCCTTTTGGGCTGGAGCTTCTCGAGGTTTGAGGCCTGCCTTGCTCCACCCCCTGCTCTTGAGATTCTCCCGGATGTGGGCTGGATTTTGGCTGCCTTTTGGGCTGGAGCTTCTCATGGTTTGAGGCCTGGCTTGCTACACCCCCTGCTCTTGAGATTCTCCTGGATGTGGGCTGCATTTTGGCTGCCTTTTGGGCTGGAGCTTCTCGTGGTTTGAGGCCTGGCTTGCTCCACCCCCTGCTCTTCAGATTCTCCCGGATGTGGGCTGCATTTTGGCTGCCTTGTGGGCTGGAGCTTCTCGAGGTTTGAGGCCTGGCTTGCTCCACCCCCTGCTCTTGAGATTCTCCCGGATGTGGGCTGAATTTTGGCTGCCTTTTGGGCTGGAGCTTCTCGTGGTTTGAGGCCTGGCTTGCTCCACCCCCTGCTCTTGAGATTCTGCCCGATGTGGGCTGGATTTTGGCTGCCTTCAGGGCTGGAGCTTCTCATGGTTTGAGGCCTGGCTTGCTCCACCCCCTGCTCTTGAGATTCTCCCGGATGTGGGCTGCATTTTGGCTGCCTTTTGTTCTGGAGCTTCTCGTGGTCTGAGGACTGGCTTGCTCCACCCCCTGCTCTTGAGATTCTCCCGGATGTGGGCTGCATTTTGGCTGCCTTTTGGGCTGGAGCTTCTCGTGGTTTGAGGCCTGGCTTGCTCCACCCCCTGCTCTTGAGATTCTCCCGGATGTGGGCTGCCTTTTGGCTGCCTTTTGGGCTATAGCTTCTCGAGGTTTGAGGCCTGGCTTGCTCCACCCCCTGCTCTTGAGATTCTCCTGGATGTGGGCTGCATTTTGGCTGCCTTTTGGGCTGGAGCTTCTCGAGGTTTGAGGCCTGCCTTGCTCTACCCCCTGCTCTTGAGATTCTGCCGGATGTGGGCTGCATTTTGTCTGCCTTTTGGCCTGGAGCTTCTCGTGGTTTGAGGCCTGGCTTGCTCCACCCCCTGCTCTTGAGATTCTCCCGGATGTGGGCTGGATTTTGGCTGCCTTTTGGTCTGGAGCTTCTCATGGTTTGAGGCCTGGCTTGCTCCACCCCCTGCTCTTGAGATTCTCCCGGATGTGGGCTGCATTTTGGCTGCCTTTTGGGCTGGAGCTTCTCGTGGTTTGAGGCCTGGCTTGCTCCACCCCCTGCTCTTGAGATTCTCCCGGAGTTGGGCTGCATTATGGCTGCCTTTAGGGCTGGAGCTTCTCGTGGTTTGAGGCCTGGCTTGCTCCACCCTCTGCTCTTGAGATTCTCCCGGATGTGGGCTGCATTTTGGCTGCCTTTAGGGCTGGAGCTTCTCGTGGTTTGAGGCCTGGCTTGCTCCACCCCCTGCTCTTGAGATTCTCCCGGATGTGGGCTGCATTTTGGCTGCCTTTAGGGCTGGAGCTTCTCATGGTTTGAGGCCTGGCTTGCTCCACCCCCTGCTCTTGATAATCTCCGGATGTGGGCTGCATTTTGGCTCCCTTTTGTTCTGGAGCTTCTCGTGGTTTGAGGCCTGGCTTGCTCCACCCTCTGCTCTTGAGATTCTCCCGGATGTGGGCTGCATTTTGGCTGCATTTTGGGATGGAGCTTCTCGAGGTTTGAGGCCTGGCTTGCTCCACCCTCTGCTCTTGAGATTCTCCCGGATGTGGGCTGCATTTTGGCTGCCTTTTGGGCTGGAGCTTCTCATGGTTTCAGGCCTGGCTTGCTACACCCCCTGCTCTTGAGATTCTCCTGGATGTGGGCTGCATTTTGGCTGCCTTTTGGGCTGGAGCTTCTCGTGGTTTGAGGCCTGGCTTGCTCCACCCCCTGCTCTTGAGATTCTGCCGGATATGGGCTGCATTTTGGCTGCCTTTAGGGCTGGAGCTTCTCATGGTTTGAGGCCTGGCTTGCTCCACCCCCTGCTCTTGATATTCTCCCGGATGTGGGCTGCATTTTGGCTCCCTTTTGTTCTGGAGCTTCTCGTGGTCTGAGGACTGGCTTGCTCCACCCCCTGCTCTTGGGATTCTCCTGGATGTGGGCTGCATTTTGGCTGCCTTTTGGGCTGGAGCTTCTCGTGGTTTGAGGCCTGGCTTGCTCCACCCTCTGCTCTTCAGATTCTCCCGGATGTGGGCTGCATTTTGGCTGCCTTTTGTTCTGGAGCTTCTCGTGGTTTGAGGCCTGGCTTGCTCCACCCTCTGCTCTTGATAATCTCCGGATGTGGCTGCATTTTGGCTCCCTTTTGTTCTGGAGCTTCTCGTGGTTTGAGGCCTGGCTTGCTCCACCCTCTGCTCTTGAGATTCTCCCGGATGTGGGCTGCATTTTGGCTGCATTTTGGGATGGAGCTTCTCGAGGTTTGAGGCCTGGCTTGCTCCACCCTCTGCTCTTGAGATTCTCCCGGATGTGGGCTGCATTTTGGCTGCCTTTTGGGCTGGAGCTTCTCATGGTTTGAGGCCTGGCTTGCTACACCCCCTGCTCTTGAGATTCTCCTGGATGTGGGCTGCATTTTGGCTGCCTTTTGGGCTGGAGCTTCTCGTGGTTTGAGGCCTGGCTTGCTCCACCCCCTGCTCTTGAGATTCTCCTGGATATGGGCTGCATTTTGGCTGCCTTTTGGGCTGGAGCTTCTCGAGGTTTGAGGCCTGGCTTGCTCCACCCCCTGCTCTTGAGATTCTCCCGGATGTGGGCTGGATTTTGGCTGCATTTTGGGCTGGAGCTTCTCGAGGTTTGAGGCCTGGCTTGCTCCACCCCCTGCTCTTGAGATTCTCCCGGATGTGGGCTGGATTTTGGCTGCATTTTGGGCTGGAGCTTCTCGAGGTTTGAGGCCTGCCTTGCTCCACCCCCTGCTCTTGAGATTCTCCCGCATGTGGGCTGCATTTTGGCTGCCTTTTGGGCTGGAGCTTCTCGTGGTTTGAGGCCTGGCTTGCTCCACCTCCTGCTCTTGATATTCTCCCGGATGTGGGCTGCATTTTGGCTCCCTTTTGTTCTGGAGCTTCTCGTGGTCTGAGGACTGGCTTGCTCCACCCCCTGCTCTTGAGATTCTCCTGGATGTGGGCTGCATTTTGGCTGCCTTTTGGGCTGGAGCTTCTCGTGGTTTGAGGCCTGGCTTGCTCCACCCTCTGCTCTTCAGATTCTCCCGGATGTGGGCTGCATTTTGGCTGCCTTTTGTTCTGGAGCTTCTCGTGGTTTGAGGCCTGGCTTGCTCCACCCTCTGCTCTTGATAATCTCCGGATGTGGCTGCATTTTGGCTCCCTTTTGTTCTGGAGCTTCTCGTGGTTTGAGGCCTGGCTTGCTCCACCCTCTGCTCTTGAGATTCTCCCGGATGTGGGCTGCATTTTGGCTGCATTTTGGGATGGAGCTTCTCGAGGTTTGAGGCCTGGCTTGCTCCACCCTCTGCTCTTGAGATTCTCCCGGATGTGGGCTGCATTTTGGCTGCCTTTTGGGCTGGAGCTTCTCATGGTTTCAGGCCTGGCTTGCTCCAACCCCCTGCTCTTGAGATTCTCCTGGATGTGGGCTGCATTTTGGCTGCCTTTTGGGCTGGAGCTTCTCGTGGTTTGAGGCCTGGCTTGCTCCACCCCCTGCTCTTGAGATTCTCCCGGATGTGGGCTGGATTTTGGCTGCATTTTGGGCTGGAGCTTCTCGAGGTTTGAGGCCTGCCTTGCTCCACCCCCTGCTCTTGAGATTCTCCCGCATGTGGGCTGCATTTTGGCTGCCTTTTGGGCTGGAGCTTCTCGTGGTTTGAGGCCTGGCTTGCTCCACCTCCTGCTCTTGATATTCTCCCGGATGTGGGCTGCATTTTGGCTCCCTTTTGGGCTGGAGCTTCTCGTGGTTTGAGGCCTGGCTTGCTCCACCCCCTGCTCTTGAGATTCTCCCGGATGTGGGCTGCATTTTGGCTGCATTTTGGGCTGGAGCTTCTCGTGGTTTGAGGCCTGGCTTGCTCCACCCCCTGCTCATGAGATTCTGCCGGATATGGGCTGCATTTTGGCTGCCTTTAGGGCTGGAGCTTCTCATGGTTTGAGGCCTGGCTTGCTCCACCCCCTGCTCTTGATATTCTCCCGGATGTGGGCTGCATTTTGGCTCCCTTTTGTTCTGGAGCTTCTCGTGGTCTGAGGACTGGCTTGCTCCACCCCCTGCTCTTGAGATTCTCCTGGATGTGGGCTGCATTTTGGCTGCCTTTTGGGCTGGAGCTTCTCGTGGTTTGAGGCCTGGCTTGCTCCACCCTCTGCTCTTGAGATTCTCCCGGATGTGGGCTGCATTTTGGCTGCCTTTTGGGCTGGAGCTTCTCGAGGTTTGAGGCCTGGCTTGCTCCACCCCCTGCTCTTGAGATTCTCCCGGATGTGGGCTGCATTTTGGCTGCATTTTGGGCTGGAGCTTCTCGAGGTTTGAGGCCTGGCTTGCTCTACCCCCTGCTCTTGAGATTCTCCCGGATGTGGGCTGCATTTTGTCTGACTTTTGAGATGGAGCTTCTCGTGGTTTGAGGCCTGGCTTGCTCCACCCCCTGCTCTTGAGATTCTCCCGGATGTGGGCTGGATTTTGTCTGCCTTTTGGGCTGGAGCTTCTCGTGGTTTGAGGCCTGGCTTGCTCCACCCCCTGCTCTTTAGATTCTCCCGGATGTGGGCTGCATTTTGGCTGCCTTTTGGGCTGGAGCTTCTCATGGTTTGAGGCCTGGCTTGCTCCACCCCCTGCTCTTGAGATTCTCCCGGATATGGCCTGCATTATGGCTGCCTTTAGGGCTGGAGCTTCTCGTGGTTTGAGGCCTGGCTTGCTCCACCCCCTGCTCTTGAGATTCTCCCGGATGTGGGCTGCATTTTGGCTGCCTTTTGGGCTGGAGCTTCTCGTGGTTTGAGGCCTGGCTTGCTCCACCCCCTGCTCTTGATATTCTCCGGATGTGGGCTGCATTTTGGCTCCCTTTTGTTCTGGAGCTTCTCGTGGTCTGAGGACTGGCTTGCTCCACCCCCTGCTCTTGAGATTCTCCCGGATGTGGGCTGCATTTTGGCTGCCTTTTGGGCTGGAGCTTCTCATGGTTTGAGGCCTGGCTTGCTCCACCCTCTGCTCTTGAGATTCTCCCGGATGTGGGCTGCATTTTCGCTGCCTTTTGGGCTGGAGCTTCTCGAGGTTTGAGGCCTGGCTTGCTCCACCCCCTGCTCTTGAGATTCTCCCGGATGTGGGCTGGATTTTGGCTGCCTTTTGGGCTGGAGCTTCTCGAGGTTTGAGGCCTGCCTTGCTCCACCCCCTGCTCTTGAGATTCTCCCGGATGTGGGCTGCATTTTGGCTCCCTTTTGTTCTGGAGCTTCTCGTGGTCTGAGGACTGGCTTGCTCCACCCCCTGCTCTTGAGATTCTCCTGGATGTGGGCTGCATTTTGGCTGCATTTTGGGCTGGAGCTTCTCGTGGTTTGAGGCCTGGCTTGCTCCACCCTCTGCTCTTGAGATTCTCCCGGATGTGGGCTGCATTTTGGCTGCCTTTTGGGCTGGAGCTTCTCGAGGTTTGAGGCCTGGCTTGCTCCACCCCCTGCTCTTGAGATTCTCCCGGATGTGGGCTGCATTTTGGCTGCCTTTTGGCCTGGAGCTTCTCGAGGTTTGAGGCCTGGCTTGCTCTACCCCCTGCTCTTGAGATTCTCCCGGATGTGGGCTGCATTTTGTCTGCCTTTTGGGATGGAGCTTCTCGTGGTTTGAGGCCTGGCTTGCTCCACCCCCTGCTCTTGAGATTCTCCCGGATGTGGGCTGGATTTTGTCTGCCTTTTGGGCTGGAGCTTCTCGTGGTTTGAGGCCTGGCTTGCTCCACCCCCTGCTCTTGAGATTCTCCCGGATGTGGGCTGGATTTTGGCTGCCTTTAGGGCTGGAGCTTCTCATGGTTTGAGGCCTGGCTTGCTCCACCACCTGCTCTTGATATTCTCCAGATGTGGGCTGCATTTTGGCTCCCTTTTGTTCTGGAGCTTCTCGTGGTCTGAGGCCTGGCTTGCTCCACCCCCTGCTCTTGAGATTCTCCCGGATGTGGGCTGCATTTTGGCTGCCTTTTGGGCTGGAGCTTCTCATGGTTTGAGGCCTGGCTTGCTCCACCCTCTGCTCTTGAGATTCTCCCGGATGTGGGCTGCATTTTCGCTGCCTTTTGGGCTGGAGCTTCTCGAGGTTTGAGGCCTGGCTTGCTCCACCCCCTGCTCTTGAGATTCTCCCGGATGTGGGCTGGATTTTGGCTGCATTTTGGGCTGGAGCTTCTCGAGGTTTGAGGCCTGCCTTGCTCCACCCCCTGCTCTTGAGATTCTCCCGGATGTGGGCTGCATTTTGGCTGCGTTTTGGGCTGGAGCTTCTCGTGGTTTGAGGCCTGGCTTGCTCCACCCCCTGCTCATGAGATTCTGCCGGATATGGGCTGGATTTTGGCTGCCTTTAGGGCTGGAGCTTCTCATGGTTTGAGGCCTGGCTTGCTCCACCCCCTGCTCTTGATATTCTCCCGGATGTGGGCTGCATTTTGGCTCCCTTTTGTTCTGGAGCTTCTCGTGGTCTGAGGACTGGCTTGCTCCACCCCCTGCTCTTGAGATTCTCCTGGATGTGGGCTGCATTTTGGCTGCCTTTTGGGCTGGAGCTTCTCGTGGTTTGAGGCCTGGCTTGCTCCACCCTCTGCTCTTGAGATTCTCCCGGATGTGGGCTGCATTTTGGCTGCCTTTTGGGCTGGAGCTTCTCATGGTTTCAGGCCTGGCTTGCTACACCCCCTGCTCTTGAGATTCTCCTGGATGTGGGCTGCATTTTGGCTGCCTTTTGGGCTGGAGCTTCTCGTGGTTTGAGGCCTGGCTTGCTCCACCCCCTGCTCTTGAGATTCTCCTGGATATGGGCTGCATTTTGGCTGCCTTTTGGGCTGGAGCTTCTCGAGGTTTGAGGCCTGGCTTGCTCCACCCCCTGCTCTTGAGATTCTCCCGGATGTGGGCTGGATTTTGGCTGCATTTTGGGCTGGAGCTTCTCGAGGTTTGAGGCCTGGCTTGCTCCACCCCCTGCTCTTGAGATTCTCCCGGATGTGGGCTGGATTTTGGCTGCATTTTGGGCTGGAGCTTCTCGAGGTATGAGGCCTGCCTTGCTCCACCCCCTGCTCTTGAGATTCTCCCGCATGTGGGCTGCATTTTGGCTGCCTTTTGGGCTGGAGCTTCTCGTGGTTTGAGGCCTGGCTTGCTCCACCTCCTGCTCTTGATATTCTCCCGGATGTGGGCTGCATTTTGGCTCCCTTTTGGGCTGGAGCTTCTCGTGGTTTGAGGCCTGGCTTGCTCCACCCCCTGCTCTTGAGATTCTCCCGGATGTGGGCTGCATTTTGGCTGCGTTTTGGGCTGGAGCTTCTCGTGGTTTGAGGCCTGGCTTGCTCCACCCCCTGCTCTTGAGATTCTGCCGGATGTGGGCTGGATTTTGGCTGCCTTTTGGGCTGGAGCTTCTCGTGGTTTGAGGCCTGGCTTGCTCCACCCCCTGCTCTTGATATTCTCCCGGATGTGGGCTGCATTTTGGCTCCCATTTGTTCTGGAGCTTCTCGTGGTCTGAGGACTGGCTTGCTCCACCCCCTGCTCTTGAGATTCTCCTGGATGTGGGCTGCATTTTGGCTGCCTTTTGGGCTGGAGCTTCTCGTGGTTTGAGGCCTGGCTTGCTCCACCCTCTGCTCTTGAGATTCTCCCGGATGTGGGCTGCATTTTGGCTGCCTTTAGGGCTGGAGCTTCTCGAGGTTTGAGGCCTGGCTTGCTCCACCCCCTGCTCTTGAGATTCTCCCGGATGTGGGCTGCATTTTGGCTGCATTTTGGGCTGGAGCTTCTCGAGGTTTGAGGCCTGGCTTGCTCTACCCCCTGCTCTTGAGATTCTCCCGGATGTGGGCTGCATTTTGTCTGCCTTTTGAGATGGAGCTTCTCGTGGTTTGAGGCCTGGCTTGCTCCACCCCCTGCTCTTGAGATTCTCCCGGATGTGGGCTGGATTTTGTCTGCCTTTTGGGCTGGAGCTTCTCGTGGTTTGAGGCCTGGCTTGCTCCACCCCCTGCTCTTTAGATTCTCCCGGATGTGGGCTGCATTTTGGCTGCCTTTTGGGCTGGAGCTTCTCATGGTTTGAGGCCTGGCTTGCTCCACCCCCTGCTCTTGAGATTCTCCCGGATATGGCCTGCATTATGGCTGCCTTTAGGGCTGGAGCTTCTCGTGGTTTGAGGCCTGGCTTGCTCCACCCCCTGCTCTTGAGATTCTCCCGGGTGTGGGCTGCATTTTGGCTGCCTTTTGGGCTGGAGCTTCTCGTGGTTTGAGGCCTGGCTTGCTCCACCCCCTGCTCTTGAGATTCTGCCGGATGTGGGCTGGATTTTGGCTGCCTTTAGGGCTGGAGCTTCTCATGGTTTGAGGCCTGGCTTGCTCCACCCCCTGCTCTTGATATTCTCCGGATGTGGGCTGCATTTTGGCTCCCTTTTGTTCTGGAGCTTCTCGTGGTCTGAGGACTGGCTTGCTCCACCCCCTGCTCTTGAGATTCTCCCGGATGTGGGCTGCATTTTGGCTGCCTTTTGGGCTGGAGCTTCTCATGGTTTGAGGCCTGGCTTGCTCCACCCTCTGCTCTTGAGATTCTCCCGGATGTGGGCTGCATTTTGGCTGCCTTTTGGGCTGGAGCTTCTCGAGGTTTGAGGCCTGGCTTGCTCCACCCCCTGCTCTTGAGATTCTCCCGGATGTGGGCTGGATTTTGGCTGCCTTTTGGGCTGGAGCTTCTCGAGGTTTGAGGCCTGCCTTGCTCCACCCCCTGCTCTTGAGATTCTCCCGGATGTGGGCTGCATTTTGGCTCCCTTTTGTTCTGGAGCTTCTCGTGGTCTGAGGACTGGCTTGCTCCACCCCCTGCTCTTGAGATTCTCCCGGATGTGGGCTGCATTTTGGCTGCCTTTTGGGCTGGAGCTTCTCGTGGTTTGAGGCCTGGCTTGCTCCACCCTCTGCTCTTGAGATTCTCCCGGATGTGGGCTGCATTTTGGCTGCCTTTTGGGCTGGAGCTTCTCGAGGTTTGAGGCCTGGCTTGCTCCACGCCCTGCTCTTGAGATTCTCCCGGATGTGGGCTGCATTTTGGCTGCCTTTTGGCCTGGAGCTTCTCGAGGTTTGAGGCCTGGCTTGCTCTACCCCCTGCTCTTGAGATTCTCCCGGATGTGGGCTGCATTTTGTCTGCCTTTTGGGATGGAGCTTCTCGTGGTTTGAGGCCTGGCTTGCTCCACCCCCTGCTCTTGAGATTCTCCCGGATGTGGGCTGGATTTTGTCTGCCTTTTGGGCTGGAGCTTCTCGTGGTTTGAGGCCTGGCTTGCTCCACCCCCTGCTCTTTAGATTCTCCCGGATGTGGGCTGCATTTTGGCTGCCTTTTGGGCTGGAGCTTCTCGTGGTTTGAGGCCTGGCTTGCTCCACCCCCTGCTCTTGAGATTCTCCCGGATATGGCCTGCATTATGGCTGCCTTTAGGGCTGGAGCTTCTCGTGGTGTGAGGCCTGGCTTGCTCCACCCCCTGCTCTTGAGATTCTCCCGGATGTGGGCTGCATTTTGGCTGCCTTTTGGGCTGGAGCTTCTCGTGGTTTGAGGCCTGGCTTGCTCCACCCCCTGCTCTTGAGATTCTGCCGGATGTGGGCTGGATTTTGGCTGCCTTTAGGGCTGGAGCTTCTCATGGTTTGAGGCCTGGCTTGCCCCACCACCTGCTCTTGATATTCTCCGGATGTGGGCTGCATTTTGGCTCCCTTTTGTTCTGGAGCTTCTCGTGGTCTGAGGCCTGGCTTGCTCCACCCCCTGCTCTTGAGATTCTCCCGGATGTGGGCTGCATTTTGGCTGCCTTTTGGGCTGGAGCTTCTCATGGTTTGAGGCCTGGCTTGCTCCACCCTCTGCTCTTGAGATTCTCCCGGATGTGGGCTGCATTTTCGCTGCCTTTTGGGCTGGAGCTTCTCGAGGTTTGAGGCCTGGCTTGCTCCACCCCCTGCTCTTGAGATTCTCCCGGATGTGGGCTGGATTTTGGCTGCATTTTGGGCTGGAGCTTCTCGAGGTTTGAGGCCTGCCTTGCTCCACCCCCTGCTCTTGAGATTCTCCCGGATGTGGGCTGCATTTTGGCTGCGTTTTGGGCTGGAGCTTCTCGTGGTTTGAGGCCTGGCTTGCTCCACCCCCTGCTCATGAGATTCTGCCGGATATGGGCTGGATTTTGGCTGCCTTTAGGGCTGGAGCTTCTCATGGTTTGAGGCCTGGCTTGCTCCACCCCCTGCTCTTGATATTCTCCCGGATGTGGGCTGCATTTTGGCTCCCTTTTGTTCTGGAGCTTCTCGTGGTCTGAGGACTGGCCTGCTCCACCCCCTGCTCTTGAGATTCTCCTGGATGTGGGCTGCATTTTGGCTGCCTTTTGGGCTGGAGCTTCTCGTGGTTTGAGGCCTGGCTTGCTCCACCCTCTGCTCTTGAGATTCTCCCGGATGTGGGCTGCATTTTGGCTGCCTTTTGGGCTGGAGCTTCTCGAGGTTTGAGGCCTGGCTTGCTCCACCCCCTGCTCTTGAGATTCTCCCGGATGTGGGCTGCATTTTGGCTGCCTTTTGGGCTGGAGCTTCTCGAGGTTTGAGGCCTGGCTTGCTCTACCCCCTGCTCTTGAGATTCTCCCGGATGTGGGCTGCATTTTGTCTGCCTTTTGGGATGGAGCTTCTCGTGGTTTGAGGCCTGGCTTGCTCCACCCCCTGCTCTTGAGATTCTCCCGGATATGGCCTGCATTATGGCTGCCTTTAGGGCTGGAGCTTCTCGTGGTTTGAGGCCTGGCTTGCTCCACCCCCTGCTCTTGAGATTCTCCCGGATGTGGGCTGCATTTTGGCTGCGTTTTGGGCTGGAGCTTCTCGTGGTTTGAGGCCTGGCTTGCTCCACCCCCTGCTCTTGAGATTCTCCCGGATGTGGGCTGGATTTTGGCTGCATTTTGGGCTGGAGCTTCTCGAGGTTTGAGGCCTGCCTTGCTCCACCCCCTGCTCTTGAGATTCTCCCGGATGTGGGCTGCATTTTGGCTGCGTTTTGGGCTGGAGCTTCTCGTGGTTTGAGGCCTGGCTTGCTCCACCCCCTGCTCATGAGATTCTGCCGGATATGGGCTGGATTTTGGCTGCCTTTTGCGCTGGAGCTTCTCATGGTTTGAGGCCTGGCTTGCTCCACCCCCTGCTCTTGAGATTCTCCCGGATGTGGGCTGCATTTTGGCTGCCTTTTCGGCTGGAGCTTCTCGTGGTTTGAGGCCTGGCTTGCTCCACCCCCTGCTCTTGAGATTCTCGCGGATGTGGCCTGCATTATGGCTGCCTTTAGGGCTGGAGCTTCTCGTGGTTTGAGGCCAGGCTTGCTCCACCCCCTGCTCTTGAGATTCTCCCGGATGTGGGCTGCATTTTGGCTGCCTTTTGGGCTGGAGCTTCTCGTGGTTTGAGGCCTGGCTTGCTCCACCCCCTGCTCTTGAGATTCTGCCGGATGTGGGCTGGATTTTGGCTGCCTTTAGGGCTGGAGCTTCTCGTGGTTTGAGGCCTGGCTTGCTCCACCCCCTGCTCTTGATATTCTCCGGATGTGGGCTGCATTTTGGCTCCTTTTTGTTCAGGAGCTTCTCGTGGTCTGAGGACTGGCTTGCTCCACCCCCTGCTCTTGAGATTCTCCCGGATGTGGGCTGCATTTTGGTTGCTTTTTGGGCTGGAGCTTCTCGTGGTTTGAGGCCTGGCTTGCTCCACCCCCTGCTCTTGAGATTCTCCCGTATGTGGGCTGCATTTTGGCTGCCTTTTGGGCTGGAGCTTCTCGTGGTTTGAGGCCTGGCTTGCTCCACCCCCTGCTCTTGAGATTCTCCCGGAGTTGGGCTGCATTTTGGCTGATTCTTGGGCTGGAGCTTCTCGAGGTTTGAGGCCTGGCTTGCTCCACCCCCTGCTCTTGAGATTCTCCTGGATGTGGGCTGCATTTTGGCTGCCTTTTGGGCTGGAGCTTCTCGTGGTTTGAGGCCTGGCTTGCTCCACCCCCTGCTCTTCAGATTCTCCCGGATGTGGGCTGCATTTTGGCTGCTTTTGGGCTGGAGCTTCTCGAGGTTTGAGGCCTGGCTTGCTCCACCCCCTGCTCTTGAGATTCTCCCGGATGTGGGCTGAATTTTGGCTGCATTTTGGGCTGGAGCTTCTCGTGGTTTGAGGCCTGGCTTGCTCCACCCCCTGCTCTTGAGATTCTGCCCGATGTGGGCTGGATTTTGGCTGCCTTTAGGGCTGGAGCTTCTCATGGTTTGAGGCCTGGCTTGCTCCACCCCCTGCTCTTGAGATTCTCCCGGATGTGGGCTGCATTTTGGCTGCCTTTTGGGCTGGAGCTTCTCGTGGTTTGAGGCCTGGCTTGCTCCACCCTCTGCTCTTGAGATTCTCCCGGATGTGGGCTGCCTTTTGGCTGCCTTTTGGGCTATAGCTTCTCGTGGTTTGAGGCCTGGCTTGCTCCACCCCCTGCTCTTGAGATTCTCCTGGATGTGGGCTGCATTTTGGCTGCCTTTTGTTCTGGAGCTTCTCGAGGTTTGAGGCCTGCCTTGCTCTACCCCCTGCTCTTGAGATTCTCCCGGATGTGGGCTGGATTTTGGCTGCCTTTTGGGCCGGAGCTTCTCATGGTTTGAGGCCTGGCTTGCTCCACCCCCTGCTCTTGAGATTCTCCCGGATGTGGGCTGCATTTTGGCTGCCTTTTGGGCTGGAGCTTCTCGTGGTTTGAGGCCTGGCTTGCTCCACCCCCTGCTCTTGAGATTCTCCCGGAGTTGGGCTGCATTATGGCTGCCTTTAGGGCTGGAGCTTCTCGTGGTTTGAGGCCTGGCTTGCTCCACCCCCTGCTCTTGATAATCTCCGGATGTGGGCTGCATTTTGGCTCCCTTTTGTTCTGGAGCTTCTCGTGGTTTGAGGCCTGGCTTGCTCCACCCTCTGCTCTTGAGATTCTCCCGGATGTGGGCTGCATTTTGGCTGCCCTTTGGGCTGGAGCTTCTCGAGGTTTGAGGCCTGGCTTGCTCCACCCCCTGCTCTTGAGATTCTCCCGGATGTGGGCTGCATTTTGGCTGCCTTTTGGGCTGGAGCTTCTCGAGGTTTGAGGCCTGCCTTGCTCTACACCCTGCTCTTGAGATTCTCCCGGATGTGGGCTGGATTTTGTCTGCATTTTGGGATGGAGCTTCTCGTGGTTTGAGGCCTGGCTTGCTCCACCCCCTGCTCTTGAGATTCTCCCGGATGTGGGCTGGATTTTGGCTGCCTTTAGGGCTGGAGCTTCTCATGGTTTGAGGCCTGGCTTGCTCCACCCCCTGCTCTTGATATTCTCCCGGATGTGGGCTGCATTTTGGCTCCCTTTTGTTCTGGAGCTTCTCGTGGTCTGAGGACTGGCTTGCTCCACCCCCTGCTCTTGAGATTCTCCTGGATGTGGGCTGCATTTTGGCTGCCTTTTGGGCTGGAGCTTCTCGAGGTTTGAGGCCTGCCTTGCTCCACCCCCTGCTCTTGAGATTCTCCCGCATGTGGGCTGCATTTTGGCTGCCTTTTGGGCTGGAGCTTCTCGTGGTTTGAGGCCTGGCTTGCTCCACCCCCTGCTCTTGATATTCTCCCGGATGTGGGCTGCATTTTGGCTGCCTTTTGTTCTGGAGCTTCTCATGGTTTGAGGCCTGGCTTGCTACACCCCCTGCTCTTGAGATTCTCCTGGATGTGGGCTGGATTTTGGCTGCCTTTTGGGCTGGAGCTTCTCATGGTTTGAGGCCTGGCTTGCTCCACCCCCTGCTCTTGAGATTCTCCCGGATGTGGGCTGCATTTTGGCTGCCTTTTGGGCTGGAGCTTCTCGAGGTTTGAGGCCTGCCTTGCTCCACCCCCTGCTCTTGAGATTCTTCCGCATGTGGGCTGCATTTTGGCTGCCTTTTGGGCTGGAGCTTCTCGTGGTTTGAGGCCTGCCTTGCTCCACCCCCTGCTCTTGAGATTCTCCCGGATGTGGGCTGCATTTTGGCTGCCTTTTGGGCTGGAGCTTCTCGAGGTTTGAGGCCTGGCTTGCTCCAACCCCTGCTCTTGAGATTCTCCAGGATGTGGCCTGCATTTTGGCTGCCTTTTGGGCTGGAGGTTCTCGTGGTTTGAGGCCTGGCTTGCTCCACCCCCTGCTCTTGAGATTCTCCCGGATGTGGGCTGCATTTTGGCTGCCTTTTGGGCTGGAGCTTCTCAAGGTTTGAGGCCTGGCTTGCTCCAAACTCTGCCATTGAGATTCTCCCGGAGTTGGGCTGCATTTTGGCTGATTCTTGGGCTGGAGCTTCTCGAGGTTTGAGGCCTGGCTTGCTCCACCCCCTGCTCTTGAGATTCTCCCGGATGTGGGCTGCATTTTGGCTGCGTTTTGGGCTGGAGCTTCTCGTGGTTTGAGGCCTGGCTTGCTCCACCCCCTGCTCATGAGATTCTGCCGGATATGGGCTGGATTTTGGCTGCCTTTAGGGCTGGAGCTTCTCATGGTTTGAGGCCTGGCTTGCTCCACCCCCTGCTCTTGAGATTCTCCCGGATGTGGGCTGCATTTTGGCTCCCTTTTGTTCTGGAGCTTCTCGTGGTCTGAGGACTGGCCTGCTCCACACCCTGCTCTTGAGATTCTCCTGGATGTGGGCTGCATTTTGGCTGCCTTTTGGGCTGGAGCTTCTCGTGGTTTGAGGCCTGGCTTGCTCCACCCTCTGCTCTTGAGATTCTCCCGGATGTGGGCTGCATTTTGGCTGCCTTTTGGGCTGGAGCTTCTCGAGGTTTGAGGCCTGGCTTGCTCCACCCCCTGCTCTTGAGATTCTCCCGGATGTGGGCTGCATTTTGGCTGCCTTTTGGGATGGAGCTTCTCGTGGTTTGAGGCCTGGCTTGCTCTACCCCCTGCTCTTGAGATTCTCCCGGATGTGGGCTGCATTTTGTCTGCCTTTTGGGATGGAGCTTCTCGTGGTTTGAGGCCTGGCTTGCTCCACCCCCTGCTCTTGAGATTCTCCCGGATGTGGGCTGCATTTTGGCTGCGTTTTGGGCTGGAGCTTCTCGTGGTTTGAGGCCTGGCTTGCTCCACCCCCTGCTCTTGAGATTCTCCCGGATGTGGGCTGCATTTTGGCTGCATTTTGGGCTGGAGCTTCTCGAGGTTTGAGGCCTGCCTTGCTCCACCCCCTGCTCTTGAGATTCTCCCGGATGTGGGCTGCATTTTGGCTGCGTTTTGGGCTGGAGCTTCTCGTGGTTTGAGGCCTGGCTTGCTCCACCCCCTGCTCATGAGATTCTGCCGGATATGGGCTGGATTTTGGCTGCCTTTAGGGCTGGAGCTTCTCATGGTTTGAGGCCTGGCTTGCTCCACCCCCTGCTCTTGAGATTCTCCTGGATGTGGGCTGCATTTTGGCTGCCTTTTGGGCTGGAGCTTCTCGTGGTTTGAGGCCTGGCTTGCTCCACCCTCTGCTCTTGAGATTCTCCCGGATGTGGGCTGCATTTTGGCTGCCTTTTGGGCTGGAGCTTCTCGAGGTTTGAGGCCTGGCTTGCTCCACCCCCTGCTCTTGAGATTCTCCCGGATGTGGGCTGCATTTTGGCTGCCTTTTGGGCTGGAGCTTCTCGAGGTTTGAGGCCTGGCTTGCTCTACCCCCTGCTCTTGAGATTCTCCCGGATGTGGGCTGCATTTTGTCTGCCTTTTGGGATGGAGCTTCTCGTGGTTTGAGGCCTGGCTTGCTCCACCCCCTGCTCTTGAGATTCTCCCGGATATGGCCTGCATTATGGCTGCCTTTAGGGCTGGAGCTTCTCGTGGTTTGAGGCCTGGCTTGCTCCACCCCCTGCTCTTGAGATTCTCCCGGATGTGGGCTGCATTTTGGCTGCCTTTTGGGCTGGAGCTTCTCGTGGTTTGAGGCCTGGCTTGCTCCACCCCCTGCTCTTGAGATTCTGCCGGATGTGGGCTGGATTTTGGCTGCCTTTAGGGCTGGAGCTTCTCATGGTTTGAGGCCTGGCTTGCTCCACCCCCTGCTCTTGATATTCTCCGGATGTGGGCTGCATTTTGGCTGCCTTTTGCGCTGGAGCTTCTCATGGTTTGAGGCCTGGCTTGCTCCACCCCCTGCTCTTGAGATTCTCCCGGATGTGGGCTGCATTTTGGCTGCCTTTTCGGCTGGAGCTTCTCGTGGTTTGAGGCCTGGCTTGCTCCACCCCCTGCTCTTGAGATTCTCGCGGATGTGGCCTGCATTATGGCTGCCTTTTGGGCTGGAGCTTCTCGTGGTTTGAGGCCAGGCTTGCTCCACCCCCTGCTCTTGAGATTCTCTCGGATGTGGGCTGCATTTTGGCTGCCTTTTGGGCTGGAGCTTCTCGTGGTTTGAGGCCTGGCTTGCTCCACCCCCTGCTCTTGAGATTCTGCCGGATGTGGGCTGGATTTTGGCTGCCTTTAGGGCTGGAGCTTCTCGTGGTTTGAGGCCTGGCTTGCTCCACCCCCTGCTCTTGATATTCTCCGGATGTGGGCTGCATTTTGGCTCCTTTTTGTTCAGGAGCTTCTCGTGGTCTGAGGACTGGCTTGCTCCACCCCCTGCTCTTGAGATTCTCCCGGATGTGGGCTGCATTTTGGTTGCTTTTTGGGCTGGAGCTTCTCGTGGTTTGAGGCCTGGCTTGCTCCACCCCCTGCTCTTGAGATTCTCCCGTATGTGGGCTGCATTTTGGCTGCCTTTTGGGCTGGAGCTTCTCGTGGTTTGAGGCCTGGCTTGCTCCACCCCCTGCTCTTGAGATTCTCCCGGAGTTGGGCTGCATTTTGGCTGATTCTTGGGCTGGAGCTTCTCGAGGTTTGAGGCCTGGCTTGCTCCACCCCCTGCTCTTGAGATTCTCCTGGATGTGGGCTGCATTTTGGCTGCCTTTTGGGCTGGAGCTTCTCGTGGTTTGAGGCCTGGCTTGCTCCACCCCCTGCTCTTCAGATTCTCCCGGATGTGGGCTGCATTTTGGCTGCTTTTGGGCTGGAGCTTCTCGAGGTTTGAGGCCTGGCTTGCTCCACCCCCTGCTCTTGAGATTCTCCCGGATGTGGGCTGAATTTTGGCTGCATTTTGGGCTGGAGCTTCTCGTGGTTTGAGGCCTGGCTTGCTCCACCCCCTGCTCTTGAGATTCTGCCCGATGTGGGCTGGATTTTGGCTGCCTTTAGGGCTGGAGCTTCTCATGGTTTGAGGCCTGGCTTGCTCCACCCCCTGCTCTTGAGATTCTCCCGGATGTGGGCTGCATTTTGGCTGCCTTTTGGGCTGGAGCTTCTCGTGGTTTGAGGCCTGGCTTGCTCCACCCTCTGCTCTTGAGATTCTCCCGGATGTGGGCTGCCTTTTGGCTGCCTTTTGGGCTATAGCTTCTCGTGGTTTGAGGCCTGGCTTGCTCCACCCCCTGCTCTTGAGATTCTCCTGGATGTGGGCTGCATTTTGGCTGCCTTTTGTTCTGGAGCTTCTCGAGGTTTGAGGCCTGCCTTGCTCTACCCCCTGCTCTTGAGATTCTCCCGGATGTGGGCTGGATTTTGGCTGCCTTTTGGGCCGGAGCTTCTCATGGTTTGAGGCCTGGCTTGCTCCACCCCCTGCTCTTGAGATTCTCCCGGATGTGGGCTGCATTTTGGCTGCCTTTTGGGCTGGAGCTTCTCGTGGTTTGAGGCCTGGCTTGCTCCACCCCCTGCTCTTGAGATTCTCCCGGAGTTGGGCTGCATTATGGCTGCCTTTAGGGCTGGAGCTTCTCGTGGTTTGAGGCCTGGCTTGCTCCACCCCCTGCTCTTGATAATCTCCGGATGTGGGCTGCATTTTGGCTCCCTTTTGTTCTGGAGCTTCTCGTGGTTTGAGGCCTGGCTTGCTCCACCCTCTGCTCTTGAGATTCTCCCGGATGTGGGCTGCATTTTGGCTGCCCTTTGGGCTGGAGCTTCTCGAGGTTTGAGGCCTGGCTTGCTCCACCCCCTGCTCTTGAGATTCTCCCGGATGTGGGCTGCATTTTGGCTGCCTTTTGGGCTGGAGCTTCTCGAGGTTTGAGGCCTGCCTTGCTCTACACCCTGCTCTTGAGATTCTCCCGGATGTGGGCTGGATTTTGTCTGCATTTTGGGATGGAGCTTCTCGTGGTTTGAGGCCTGGCTTGCTCCACCCCCTGCTCTTGAGATTCTCCCGGATGTGGGCTGGATTTTGGCTGCCTTTAGGGCTGGAGCTTCTCATGGTTTGAGGCCTGGCTTGCTCCACCCCCTGCTCTTGATATTCTCCCGGATGTGGGCTGCATTTTGGCTCCCTTTTGTTCTGGAGCTTCTCGTGGTCTGAGGACTGGCTTGCTCCACCCCCTGCTCTTGAGATTCTCCTGGATGTGGGCTGCATTTTGGCTGCCTTTTGGGCTGGAGCTTCTCGAGGTTTGAGGCCTGCCTTGCTCCACCCCCTGCTCTTGAGATTCTCCCGCATGTGGGCTGCATTTTGGCTGCCTTTTGGGCTGGAGCTTCTCGTGGTTTGAGGCCTGGCTTGCTCCACCCCCTGCTCTTGATATTCTCCCGGATGTGGGCTGCATTTTGGCTGCCTTTTGTTCTGGAGCTTCTCATGGTTTGAGGCCTGGCTTGCTACACCCCCTGCTCTTGAGATTCTCCTGGATGTGGGCTGGATTTTGGCTGCCTTTTGGGCTGGAGCTTCTCATGGTTTGAGGCCTGGCTTGCTCCACCCCCTGCTCTTGAGATTCTCCCGGATGTGGGCTGCATTTTGGCTGCCTTTTGGGCTGGAGCTTCTCGAGGTTTGAGGCCTGCCTTGCTCCACCCCCTGCTCTTGAGATTCTTCCGCATGTGGGCTGCATTTTGGCTGCCTTTTGGGCTGGAGCTTCTCGTGGTTTGAGGCCTGCCTTGCTCCACCCCCTGCTCTTGAGATTCTCCCGGATGTGGGCTGCATTTTGGCTGCCTTTTGGGCTGGAGCTTCTCGAGGTTTGAGGCCTGGCTTGCTCCAACCCCTGCTCTTGAGATTCTCCAGGATGTGGCCTGCATTTTGGCTGCCTTTTGGGCTGGAGGTTCTCGTGGTTTGAGGCCTGGCTTGCTCCACCCCCTGCTCTTGAGATTCTCCCGGATGTGGGCTGCATTTTGGCTGCCTTTTGGGCTGGAGCTTCTCAAGGTTTGAGGCCTGGCTTGCTCCAAACTCTGCCATTGAGATTCTCCCGGAGTTGGGCTGCATTTTGGCTGATTCTTGGGCTGGAGCTTCTCGAGGTTTGAGGCCTGGCTTGCTCCACCCCCTGCTCTTGAGATTCTCCCGGATGTGGGCTGCATTTTGGCTCCCTTTTGGGCTGGAGCTTCTCGTGGTTTGAGGCCTGGCTTGCTCCACCCCCTGCTCTTGAAATTGTCCCGGATGTGGGCTGCATTTTGGCTGCCTTTTGGGCTGGAGCTTCTCATGGTTTGACGCCTGGCTTGCTCCACCCCCTGCTCTTGAAATTGTCCCGGATGTGGGCTGCATTTTGGCTGCCTTTTGGGCTGGAGCTTCTCGTGGTTTGAGGCCTGGCTTGCTCCAACCCCTGTCTTGAGATTCTCCCGGATGTGGGCTGGATTTTGGCTGCCTTTTGGGCTGGAGCTTCTCGTGGTTTGAGGCCTGGCTTGCTCCACCCCCTGCTCTTGAGATTCTCCCGGATGTGGGCTGCATTTTGGCTGCCTTTTGGGCTGGAGCTTCTCGTGGTTTGAGGCCTGGCTTGCTCCACCCCCTGCTCTTGAGATTCTCCCGGATGTGGGCTGCATTTTGGCTGCCTTTTGGGCTGGAGCTTCTCATGGTTTGAGGCCTGGCTTGCTCCACCCCCTGCTCTTGAGATTCTCCCGGATGTGGGCTGCATTTTGGCTGCTTTTTCGGCTGGAGCTTCTCGTGGTTTGAGGCCTGGCTTGCTCCACCCCCTGCTCTTGAGATTCTCCTGGATGTGGGCTGCATTTTGGCTGCCTTTAGGGCTGGAGCTTCTCGTGGTTTGAGGCCTGGCTTGCTCCACCCCCTGCTCTTGAGATTCTCCCGGATGTGGGCTGCATTTTGGCTGCCTTTTGGGCTGGAGCTTCTCGTGGTTTGAGGCCTGGCTTGCTCCACCCCCTGCTCTTGAGATTCTGCCGGATGTGGGCTGCATTTTGGCTGCATTTTGGGCTGGAGCTTCTCGTGGTTTGAGGCCTGGCTTGCTCCACCCCCTGCTCTTGAGATTCTCCCGGATGTGGGCTGGATTTTGGCTGCCTTTAGGGCTGGAGCTTCTCGTGGTTTGAGGCCTGGCTTGCTCCACCCCCTGCTCTTGAGATTCTCCCGGATGTGGGCTGCATTTTGGCTGCATTTAGGGCTGGAGCTTCTCAAGGTTTGAGGCATGGCTTGCTCCAAACTCTGCCATTGAGATTCTCCCAGAGTTGGGCTGCATTTTGGCTGATTCTTGGGCTGGAGCTTCTCGAGGTTTGAGGCCTGGCTTGCTCCACCCCCTGCTCTTGAGATTCTCCCGGATGTGGGCTGCATTTTGTCTGCATTTTGGGATGGAGCTTCTCGTGGTTTGAGGCCTTGCTTGCTCCACCCCCTGCTCTTGAGATTCTCCCGGATGTGGGCTGCATTTTGGCTGCCTTTTGGGCTGGAGCTTCTCATGGTTTGAGGCCTGGCTTGCTCCACCCCCTGCTCTTGAGATTCTCCCGGATGTGGGCTGCATTTTGGCTGCCTTTTGGGCTGGAGCTTCTCGCGGTTTGAGGCCTGGCTTGCTCCACCCCCTGCTCTTGAGATTCTCCCGGATGTGGCCTGCATTTTGGCTGCCTTTTGGGCTGGAGCTTCTCGTGGTTTGAGGCCTGGCTTGCTCCACCCCCTGCTCTTGAGATTCTCCTGGATGTGGGCTGGATTTTGGCTGCCTTTAGGGCTGGAGCTTCTCATGGTTTGAGGCCTGGCTTGCTCCACCCCCTGCTCTTGATATTCTCCGGATGTGGGCTGCATTTTGGCTCCCTTTTGTTCTGGAGCTTCTCGTGGTTTGAGGCCTGCCTTGCTCTACCCCCTGCTCTTGAGATTCTCCCGGATGTGGGCTGCATTTTGGCTGCCTTTTTGGCTGGAGCTTCTCGAGGTTTGAGGCCTGGCTTGCTCCACCCCCTGCTCTTGAGATTCTTCCGGATGTGGGCTGCATTTTGGCTGCCTTTTGGGATGGAGCTTCTCGAGGTTTGAGGCCTGGCTTGCTCCACCCCCTGCTCTTGAGATTCTCCCGGATGTGGGCTGCATTTTGGCTGTCTTTTGGGATGGAGCTTCTCGAGGTTTGAGGCCTGGCTTGCTCCACCCTCTGCTCTTGAGATTCTCCCGGATGTGGGCTGCATTATGGCTGCCTTTAGGGCTGGAGCTTATCGTGGTTTGAGGCCTGGCTTGCTCCACCCCCTGCTCTTGAGATTCTCCCGGATGTGGGCTGCATTTTGGCTGCCTTTTGGGCTGGAGCTTCTCGTGGTTTGAGGCCTGGCTTGCTCCACCCCCTGCTCTTGAGATTCTGCCGGATGTGGGCTGCATTTTGGCTGCCTTTAGGGCTGGAGCTTCTCATGGTTTGAGGCCTGGCTTGCTCCACCCCCTGCTCTTGATATTCTCCGGATGTGGGCTGCATTTTGGCTCCCTTTTGTTCTGGAGCTTCTCGTGGTGTGAGGACTGGATTGCTCCACCCCCTGCTCTTGAGATTCTCCCGGATGTGGGCTGCATTTTGGCTGCCTTTTGGGCTGGAGCTTCTCGTGGTTTGAGGCCTGGCTTGCTCCACCCTCTGCTCTTGAGATTCTCCTGGATGTGGGCTGCATTTTGGCTGCACTTTGGGCTGGAGCTTCTCGAGGTTTGAGGCCTGGCTTGCTCCACCCCCTGCTCTTGAGATTCTCCCGGATGTGGGCTGCATTTTGGCTGCCTTTTGGGCTGGAGCTTCTCGAGGTTTGAGGCCTGCCTTGCTCTACCCCCTGCTCTTGAGATTCTCCCGGATGTGGGCTGCATTTTGTCTGCATTTTGGGCTGGAGCTTCTCGTGGTTTGAGGCCTTGTTTGCTCCACGCCCTGCTCTTGAGATTCTCCCGGATGTGGGCTGGATTTTGGCTGCCTTTTGGGCTGGAGCTTCTCATGGTTTGAGGCCTGGCTTGCTACACCCCCTGCTCTTGAGATTCTCCTGGATGTGGGCTGGATTTTGGCTGCCTTTTGGGCTGGAGCTTCTCATGGTTTGAGGCCTGGCTTGCTCCACCCCCTGCTCTTGAGATTCTCCCGGATGTGGGCTGCATTTTCGCTGCCTTTTGGGCTGGAGCTTCTCGAGGTTTGAGGCCTGGCTTGCTCCACCCCCTGCTCTTGAGATTCTCCCGGATGTGGGCTGCATTTTGGCTGCCTTTTGGGCTGGAGCTTCTCGAGGTTTGAGGCCTGCCTTGCTCCACCCCCTGCTCTTGAGATTCTCCCGCATGTGGGCTGCATTTTGGCTGCCTTTTGGGCTGGAGCTTCTCGTGGTTTGAGGCCTGGCTTGCTCCACCCCCTGCTCTTGAGATTCTCCCGGATGTGGGCTGCATTTTGGCTGCCTTTTGGGCTGGAGCTTCTCGAGGTTTGAGGCCTGGCTTGCTCCACCCCCTGCTCTTGAGATTCTCCCGGATGTGGGCTGCATTTTCGCTGCATTTTGGGCTGGAGCTTCTCGAGGTTTGAGGCCTGGCTTGCTCCAAACTCTGCCATTGATATTCTCCCGGATGTGGGCTGCATTTTGGCTGCCTTTTGGGCTGGAGCTTCTCGAGGTTTGAGGCCTGGCTTGCTCCAAACTCTGCCATTGAGATTCTCCCGGATGTGGGCTGCATTTTGGCTGCCTTTTGGGCTGGAGCTTCTCGTGGTTTGAGGCCTGGCTTGCTCCAACCCCTTCTCTTGAGATTCTCCCGGATGTGGCCTGCATTTTGGCTGCCTTTAGGGCTGGAGCTTCTCGTGGTCTGAGGAGTGGCTTGCTCCACCCCCTGCTCTTGAGATTCTCCCGGATGTGGGCTGCATTTTGGCTACATTTTGGGCTGGAGCTTCTCGTGGTTTGAGGCCTGGCTTGCTCCACCCCCTGCTCTTGAGATTCTCCCGGATGTGGGCTGGATTTTGGCTGCCTTTAGGGCTGGAGCTTCTCGTGGTTTCAGGCCTGGCTTGCTCCACCCCCTGCTCTTGAGATTCTCCCGCATGTGGGCTGCATTTTGGCTGCCTTTTGGGCTGGAGCTTCTCAAGGTTTGAGGCCTGGCTTGCTCCAGACTCTGCCATTGAGATTCTCCCGGAGTTGGGCTGCATTTTGGCTGATTCTTGGGCTGGAGCTTCTCGAGGTTTGAGGCCTGGCTTGCTCCACCCCCTGCTCTTGAGATTCTCCCGGATGTGGCCTGCATTATGGCTGCTTTTAGGGCTGGAGCTTCTCGTGGTTTGAGGCCTGGCTTGCTCCATCCCCTGCTCTTGAGATTCTCCCGGATGTGGGCTGCATTTTGGCTGCATTTTGGGCTGGAGCTTCTCGTGGTTTGAGGCCTGGCTTGCTCCACCCCCTGCTCTTGAGATTCTCCCGGATGTGGGCTGGATTTTGGCTGCCTTTAGGGCTGGAGCTTCTCGTGGTTTGAGGCCTGGCTTGCTCCACCCCCTGCTCTTGAGATTCTCCCGGATGTGGGCTGCATTTTGGCTGCCTTTTGGGCTGGAGCTTCTCGTGGTTTGAGGCCTGGCTTCCTCCACCCCCTGCTCTTGAGATTCTCCCGGATGTGGCCTGCATTTTGGCTGCCTTTTGGGCTGGAGCTTCTCGTGGTTTGAGGCCTGGCTTGCTCCACCCCCTGCTCTTGAGATTCTCCCGGATGTGGGCTGGATTTTGGCTGCCTTTAGGGCTGGAGCTTCTCATGGTTTGAGGCCTGGCTTGCTCCACCACCTGCTCTTGATATTCTCCGGATGTGGGCTGCATTTTGGCTCCCTTTTGTTCTGGAGCTTCTCGTGGTTTGAGGCCTGCCTTGCTCTACCCCCTGCTCTTGAGATTCTCCCGGATGTGGGCTGGATTTTGGCTGCCTTTTGGGCTGGAGCTTCTCGAGGTTTGAGGCCTGGCTTGCTCCACGCCCTGCTCTTGAGATTCTCCCGGATGTGGGCTGCATTTTGGCTGCCTTTTAAGATGGAGCTTCTCGAGGTTTGAGGCCTGGCTTGCTCCACCCTCTGCTCTTGAGATTCTCCCGGATGTGGGCTGCATTTTGGCTGCCTTTTGGGATGGAGCTTCTCGTGGTTTGAGGCCTGGCTTGCTCCACCCCCTGCTCTTGAGATTCTCCCGGATGTGGGCTGCATTTTGGCTGCCTTTTGGGCTGGAGCTTCTCGTGGTTTGAGGCCTGGCTTGCTCCACCCCCTGCTCTTGAGATTCTCCCGGATGTGGGCTGCATTTTGGCTGCCTTTTGGGCTGGAGCTTCTCGTGGTTTGAGGCCTGGCTTGCTCCACCCCCTGCTCTTGAGATTCTCCCGGATGTGGGCTGCATTATGGCTGCCTTTAGGGCTGGAGCTTATCGTGGTTTGAGGCCTGGCTTGCTCCACCCCCTGCTCTTGAGATTCTCCCGGATGTGGGCTGCATTTTGGCTGCCTTTTGGGCTGGAGCTTCTCGTGGTTTGAGGCCTGGCTTGCTCCACCCCTTGCTCTTGAGATTCTGCCGGATGTGGGCTGTATTTTGGCTGCATTTAGGTCTGGAGCTTCTCATGGTTTGAGGCCTGGCTTGCTCCACCCCCTGCTCTTGATATTCTCCGGATGTGGGCTGCATTTTGGCTCCCTTTTGTTCTGGAGCTTCTCGTGGTCTGAGGACTGGATTGCTCCACCCCCTGCTCTTGAGATTCTCCCGGATGTGGGCTGCATTTTGGCTGCCTTTTGGGCTGGAGCTTCTCGTGGTTTGAGGCCTGGCTTGCTCCACCCTCTGCTCTTGAGATTCTCCTGGATGTGGGCTGCATTTTGGCTGCACTTTGGGCTGGAGCTTCTCGAGGTTTGAGGCCTGGCTTGCTCCACCCCCTGCTCTTGAGATTCTCCCGGATGTGGGCTGCATTTTGGCTGCCTTTTGGGCTGGAGCTTCTCGTGGTTTGAGGCCTGGCTTGCTCCACCCTCTGCTCTTGAGATTCTCCTGGATGTGGGCTGCATTTTGGCTGCACTTTGGGCTGGAGCTTCTCGAGGTTTGAGGCCTGGCTTGCTCCACCCCCTGCTCTTGAGATTCTCCCGGATGTGGGCTGCATTTTGGCTGCCTTTTGGGCTGGAGCTTCTCGAGGTTTGAGGCCTGCCTTGCTCTACCCCCTGCTCTTGAGATTCTCCCGGATGTGGGCTGCATTTTGTCTGCATTTTGGGCTGGAGCTTCTCGTGGTTTGAGGCCTTGTTTGCTCCACACCCTGCTCTTGAGATTCTCCCGGATGTGGGCTGGATTTTGGCTGCCTTTTGGGCTGGAGCTTCTCATGGTTTGAGGCCTGGCTTGCTCCACCCCCTGCTCTTGAGATTCTCCTGGATGTGGGCAGGATTTTGGCTGCCTTTTGGGCTGGAGCTTCTCATGGTTTGAGGCCTGGCTTGCTCCACCCCCTGCTCTTGAGATTCTCCCGGATGTGGGCTGCATTTTCGCTGCTTTTTGGGCTGGAGCTTCTCGAGGTTTGAGGCCTGGCTTGCTCCACCCCCTGCTCTTGAGATTCTCCCGGATGTGGGCTGCATTTTGGCTGCCTTTTGGGCTGGAGCTTCTCGAGGTTTGAGGCCTGCCTTGCTCCACCCCCTGCTCTTGAGATTCTCCCGGAGTTGGGCTGCATTTTGGCTGATTCTTGGGTTGGAGCTTCTCGTGGTTTGAGGCCTGGCTTGCTCCACCCCCTGCTCTTGAGATTCTCCCGGATGTGGGCTGCATTTTGGCTGCCTTTTGGGCTGGAGCTTCTCGAGGTTTGAGGCCTGGCTTGCTCCACCCACTGCTCTTGAGATTCTCCCGGATGTGGGCTGCATTTTGGCTGCCTTTTGGGCTGGAGCTTCTCGAGGTTTGAGGCCTGGCTTGCTCCAAACTCTGCCATTGAGATTCTCCCGGAGTTGGGCTGCATTTTGGCTGCCTTTTGGGCTGGAGCTTCTCGTGGTTTGAGGCCTGGCTTGCTCCAACCCCTGCTCTTGAGATTCTCCCGGATGTGGCCTGCATTTTGGCTGCCTTTAGGGCTGGAGCTTCTCGTGGTTTGAGGCCTGGCTTGCTCCACCCCCTGCTCTTGAGATTCTCCCGGATGTGGGCTGCATTTTGGCTACATTTTGGGCTGGAGCTTCTCGTGGTTTGAGGCCTGGCTTGCTCCACCCCCTGCTCTTGAGATTCTCCCGGATGTGGGCTGGATTTTGGCTGCCTTTTGTTCTGGAGCTTCTCGTGGTTGGAGGCCTGGCTTGCTCCACCCCCTGCTCTTGAGATTCTCCTGGATGTGGGCTGCATTTTGGCTGCCTTTTGGGCTGGAGCTTCTCAAGGTTTGAGGCCTGGCTTGCTCCAAACTCTGCCATTGAGATTCTCCCGGAGTTGGGCTGCATTTTGGCTGATTCTTGGGCTGGAGCTTCTCGAGGTTTGAGGCCTGGCTTGCTCCACCCTCTGCTCTTGAGATTCTCCCGGATGTGGGCTGCATTTTGGCTGCCTTTTGGGATGGAGCTTCTCGTGGTTTGAGGCCTGGCTTGCTCCACCCCCTGCTCTTGAGATTCTCCCGGATGTGGGCTGGATTTTGTCTGCCTTTTGGGCTGGAGCTTCTCGTGGTTTGAGGCCTGGCTTGCTCCACCCCCTGCTCTTGAGATTCTGCCATATGTGGGCTGCATTTTGGCTGCCTTTAGGGCTGGAGCTTCTCATGGTTTGAGGCCTGGCTTGCTCCACCCCCTGCTCTTGATATTCTCCGGATGTGGGCTGCATTTTGGCTCCCTTTTGTTCTGGAGCTTCTCGTGGTCTGAGGACTGGATTGCTCCACCCCCTGCTCTTGAGATTCTCCCGGATGTGGGCTGCATTTTGGCTGCCTTTTGGGCTGGAGCTTCTCGAGGTTTGAGGCCTGCCTTGCTCTACCCCCTGCTCTTGAGATTCTCCCGGATGTGGGCTGCATTTTGTCTGCATTTTGGGCTGGAGCTTCTCGTGGTTTGAGGCCTTGTTTGCTCCACGCCCTGCTCTTGAGATTCTCCCGGATGTGGGCTGGATTTTGGCTGCCTTTTGGGCTGGAGCTTCTCATGGTTTGAGGCCTGGCTTGCTACACCCCCTGCTCTTGAGATTCTCCTGGATGTGGGCTGGATTTTGGCTGCCTTTTGGGCTGGAGCTTCTCATGGTTTGAGGCCTGGCTTGCTCCACCCCCTGCTCTTGAGATTCTCCTGGATGTGGGCAGGATTTTGGCTGCCTTTTGGGCTGGAGCTTCTCATGGTTTGAGGCCTGGCTTGCTCCACCCCCTGCTCTTGAGATTCTCCCGGATGTGGGCTGGATTTTGTCTGCTTTTTGGGCTGGAGCTTCTCGAGGTTTGAGGCCTGGCTTGCTCCACCCCCTGCTCTTGAGATTCTCCCGGATGTGGGCTGCATTTTGGCTGCCTTTTGGGCTGGAGCTTCTCGAGGTTTGAGGCCTGCCTTGCTCCACCCCCTGCTCTTGAGATTCTCCCGGAGTTGGGCTGCATTTTGGCTGATTCTTGGGTTGGAGCTTCTCGTGGTTTGAGGCCTGGCTTGCTCCACCCCCTGCTCTTGAGATTCTCCCGGATGTGGGCTGCATTTTGGCTGCCTTTTGGGCTGGAGCTTCTCGAGGTTTGAGGCCTGGCTTGCTCCACCCACTGCTCTTGAGATTCTCCCGGATGTGGGCTGCATTTTGGCTGCCTTTTGGGCTGGAGCTTCTCGAGGTTTGAGGCCTGGCTTGCTCCAAACTCTGCCATTGAGATTCTCCCGGAGTTGGGCTGCATTTTGGCTGCCTTTTGGGCTGGAGCTTCTCGTGGTTTGAGGCCTGGCTTGCTCCAACCCCTGCTCTTGAGATTCTCCCGGATGTGGCCTGCATTTTGGCTGCCTTTAGGGCTGGAGCTTCTCGTGGTTTGAGGCCTGGCTTGCTCCACTCCCTGCTCTTGAGATTCTCCCGGATGTGGGCTGCATTTTGGCTACATTTTGGGCTGGAGCTTCTCGTGGTTTGAGGCCTGGCTTGCTCCACCCCCTGCTCTTGAGATTCTCCCGGATGTGGGCTGGATTTTGGCTGCCTTTAGGGCTGGAGCTTCTCGTGGTTGGAGGCCTGGCTTGCTCCACCCCCTGCTCTTGAGATTCTCCTGGATGTGGGCTGCATTTTGGCTGCCTTTTGGGCTGGAGCTTCTCAAGGTTTGAGGCCTGGCTTGCTCCAAACTCTGCCATAGAGATTCTCCCGGAGTTGGGCTGCATTTTGGCTGATTCTTGGGCTGGAGCTTCTCGAGGTTTGAGGCCTGGCTTGCTCCACCCTCTGCTCTTGAGATTCTCCCGGATGTGGGCTGCATTTTGGCTGCCTTTTGGGATGGAGCTTCTCGTGGTTTGAGGCCTGGCTTGCTCCACCCCCTGCTCTTGAGATTCTCCCGGATGTGGGCTGGATTTTGTCTGCCTTTTGGGCTGGAGCTTCTCGTGGTTTGAGGCCTGGCTTGCTCCACCCCCTGCTCTTGAGATTCTGCCATATGTGGGCTGCATTTTGGCTGCCTTTAGGGCTGGAGCTTCTCATGGTTTGAGGCCTGGCTTGCTCCACCCCCTGCTCTTGATATTCTCCGGATGTGGGCTGCATTTTGGCTCCCTTTTGTTCTGGAGCTTCTCGTGGTCTGAGGACTGGATTGCTCCACCCCCTGCTCTTGAGATTCTCCCGGATGTGGGCTGCATTTTGGCTGCCTTTTGGGCTGGAGCTTCTCGAGGTTTGAGGCCTGCCTTGCTCTACCCCCTGCTCTTGAGATTCTCCCGGATGTGGGCTGCATTTTGTCTGCATTTTGGGCTGGAGCTTCTCGTGGTTTGAGGCCTTGTTTCTCCACGCCCTGCTCTTGAGATTCTCCCGGATGTGGGCTGGATTTTGGCTGCCTTTTGGGCTGGAGCTTCTCATGGTTTGAGGCCTGGCTTGCTACACCCCCTGCTCTTGAGATTCTCCTGGATGTGGGCTGGATTTTGGCTGCCTTTTGGGCTGGAGCTTCTCATGGTTTGAGGCCTGGCTTGCTCCACCCCCTGCTCTTGAGATTCTCCCGGATGTGGGCTGCATTTTCGCTGCTTTTTGGGCTGGAGCTTCTCGAGGTTTGAGGCCTGGCTTGCTCCACCCCCTGCTCTTGAGATTCTCCCGGATGTGGGCTGCATTTTGGCTGCCTTTTGGGCTGGAGCTTCTCGAGGTTTGAGGCCTGCCTTGCTCCACCCCCTGCTCTTGAGATTCTCCCGGAGTTGGGCTGCATTTTGGCTGATTCTTGGGTTGGAGCTTCTCGTGGTTTGAGGCCTGGCTTGCTCCACCCCCTGCTCTTGAGATTCTCCCAGATGTGGGCTGCATTTTGGCTGCCTTTTGGGCTGGAGCTTCTCGAGGTTTGAGGCCTGCCTTGCTCCACCCCCTGCTCTTGAGATTCTCCCGGATGTGGGCTGCATTTTCGCTGCCTTTTGGGCTGGAGCTTCTCGAGGTTTGAGGCCTGGCTTGCTCCAAACTCTGCCATTGAGATTCTCCCGGAGTTGGGCTGCATTTTGGCTGCCTTTTGGGCTGGAGCTTCTCGTGGTTTGAGGCCTGGCTTGCTCCAACCCCTGCTCTTGAGATTCTCCCGGATGTGGCCTGCATTTTGGCTGCCTTTAGGGCTGGAGCTTCTCGTGGTCTGAGGACTGGATTGCTCCACCCCCTGCTCTTGAGATTCTCCCGGATGTGGGCTGCATTTTGGCTGCCTTTTGGGCTGGAGCTTCTCGTGGTTTGAGGCCTGGCTTGCTCCACCCTCTGCTCTTGAGATTCTCCTGGATGTGGGCTGCATTTTGGCTGCACTTTGGGCTGGAGCTTCTCGAGGTTTGAGGCCTGGCTTGCTCCACCCCCTGCTCTTGAGATTCTCCCGGATGTGGGCTGCATTTTGGCTGCCTTTTGGGCTGGAGCTTCTCGAGGTTTGAGGCCTGCCTTGCTCTACCCCCTGCTCTTGAGATTCTCCCGGATGTGGGCTCCATTTTGTCTGCATTTTGGGCTGGAGCTTCTCGTGGTTTGAGGCCTTGTTTGCTCCACCCCCTGCTCTTGAGATTCTCCCGGATGTGGGCTGCATTTTGGCTGCCTTTTGGGATGGAGCTTCTCGTGGTTTGAGGCCTGGCTTGCTCCACCCCCTGCTCTTGAGATTCTCCCGGATGTGGGCTGGATTTTGTCTGCCTTTTGGGCTGGAGCTTCTCGTGGTTTGAGGCCTGGCTTGCTCCACCCCCTGCTCTTGAGATTCTGCCATATGTGGGCTGCATTTTGGCTGCCTTTAGGGCTGGAGCTTCTCATGGTTTGAGGCCTGGCTTGCTCCACCCCCTGCTCTTGATATTCTCCGGATGTGGGCTGCATTTTGGCTCCCTTTTGTTCTGGAGCTTCTCGTGGTCTGAGGACTGGATTGCTCCACCCCCTGCTCTTGAGATTCTCCCGGATGTGGGCTGCATTTTGGCTGCCTTTTGGGCTGGAGCTTCTCGAGGTTTGAGGCCTGCCTTGCTCTACCCCCTGCTCTTGAGATTCTCCCGGATGTGGGCTGCATTTTGTCTGCATTTTGGGCTGGAGCTTCTCGTGGTTTGAGGCCTTGTTTCTCCACGCCCTGCTCTTGAGATTCTCCCGGATGTGGGCTGGATTTTGGCTGCCTTTTGGGCTGGAGCTTCTCATGGTTTGAGGCCTGGCTTGCTACACCCCCTGCTCTTGAGATTCTCCTGGATGTGGGCTGGATTTTGGCTGCCTTTTGGGCTGGAGCTTCTCATGGTTTGAGGCCTGGCTTGCTCCACCCCCTGCTCTTGAGATTCTCCCGGATGTGGGCTGCATTTTCGCTGCTTTTTGGGCTGGAGCTTCTCGAGGTTTGAGGCCTGGCTTGCTCCACCCCCTGCTCTTGAGATTCTCCCGGATGTGGGCTGCATTTTGGCTGCCTTTTGGGCTGGAGCTTCTCGAGGTTTGAGGCCTGCCTTGCTCCACCCCCTGCTCTTGAGATTCTCCCGGAGTTGGGCTGCATTTTGGCTGATTCTTGGGTTGGAGCTTCTCGTGGTTTGAGGCCTGGCTTGCTCCACCCCCTGCTCTTGAGATTCTCCCAGATGTGGGCTGCATTTTGGCTGCCTTTTGGGCTGGAGCTTCTCGAGGTTTGAGGCCTGCCTTGCTCCACCCCCTGCTCTTGAGATTCTCCCGGATGTGGGCTGCATTTTCGCTGCCTTTTGGGCTGGAGCTTCTCGAGGTTTGAGGCCTGGCTTGCTCCAAACTCTGCCATTGAGATTCTCCCGGAGTTGGGCTGCATTTTGGCTGCCTTTTGGGCTGGAGCTTCTCGTGGTTTGAGGCCTGGCTTGCTCCAACCCCTGCTCTTGAGATTCTCCCGGATGTGGCCTGCATTTTGGCTGCCTTTAGGGCTGGAGCTTCTCGTGGTCTGAGGACTGGATTGCTCCACCCCCTGCTCTTGAGATTCTCCCGGATGTGGGCTGCATTTTGGCTGCCTTTTGGGCTGGAGCTTCTCGTGGTTTGAGGCCTGGCTTGCTCCACCCTCTGCTCTTGAGATTCTCCTGGATGTGGGCTGCATTTTGGCTGCACTTTGGGCTGGAGCTTCTCGAGGTTTGAGGCCTGGCTTGCTCCACCCCCTGCTCTTGAGATTCTCCCGGATGTGGGCTGCATTTTGGCTGCCTTTTGGGCTGGAGCTTCTCGAGGTTTGAGGCCTGCCTTGCTCTACCCCCTGCTCTTGAGATTCTCCCGGATGTGGGCTCCATTTTGTCTGCATTTTGGGCTGGAGCTTCTCGTGGTTTGAGGCCTTGTTTGCTCCACCCCCTGCTCTTGAGATTCTCCCGGATGTGGGCTGCATTTTGGCTGCCTTTTGGGCTGGAGCTTCTCATGGTTTGAGGCCTGGCTTGCTACACCCCCTGCTCTTGAGATTCTCCTGGATGTGGGCTGGATTTTGGCTTCCTTTTGGGCTGGAGCTTCTCATGGTTTGAGGCCTGGCTTGCTCCAAACTCTGCCATTGAGATTCTCCCGGAGTTGGGCTGCATTTTGGCTGATTCTTGGGCTGGAGCTTCTCGAGGTTTGAGGCCTGGCTTGCTCCACCCTCTGCTCTTGAGATTCTCCCGGATGTGGGCTGCATTTTGGCTGCCTTTTGGGATGTGGCTTCTCGTGGTTTGAGGCCTGGCTTGCTCCACCCCCTGCTCTTGAGATTCTCCTGGATGTGGGCTGCATTTTGGCTGCCTTTTGGGCTGGAGCTTCTCAAGGTTTGAGGCCTGGCTTGCTCCAAACTCTGCCATTGAGATTCTCCCGGACTTGGGCTGCATTTTGGCTGATTCTTGGGCTGGAGCTTCTCGAGGTTTGAGGCCTGGCTTGCTCCACCCCCTGCTCTTGAGATTCTCCCGGATGTGGGCTGCATTTTGGCTGCCTTTTGGGATGGAGCTTCTCGTGGTTTGAGGCCTGGCTTGCTCCACCCCCTGCTCTTGAGATTCTCCCGGATGTGGGCTGGATTTTGTCTGCGTTTTGGGCTGGAGCTTCTCGTGGTTTGAGGCCTGGCTTGCTCCACCCCCTGCTCTTGAGATTCTCCCGGATGTGGGCTGCATTTTGGCTGCCTTTTGGGCTGGAGCTTCTCGTGGTTTGAGGCCTGGCTTGCTCCACCCCCTGCTCTTGAGATTCTCCCGGATGTGGGCTGCATTATGGCTGCCTTTAGGGCTGGAGCTTATCGTGGTTTGAGGCCTGGCTTGCTCCACCCCCTGCTCTTGAGATTCTCCCGGATGTGGGCTGCATTTTGGCTGCCTTTTGGGCTGGAGCTTCTCGTGGTTTGAGGCCTGGCTTGCTCCACCCCCTGCTCTTGAGATTCTGCCGGATGTGGGCTGCATTTTGGCTGCCTTTAGGGCTGGAGCTTCTCATGGTTTGAGGCCTGGCTTGCTCCACCCCCTGCTCTTGATATTCTCCGGATGTGGGCTGCATTTTGGCTCCCTTTTGTTCTGGAGCTTCTCGTGGTCTGAGGACTGGATTGCTCCACCCCCTGCTCTTGAGATTCTCCCGGATGTGGGCTGCATTTTGGCTGCCTTTTGGGCTGGAGCTTCTCGAGGTTTGAGGCCTGGCTTGCTCTACCCCCTGCTCTTGAGATTCTCCCGGATGTGGGCTGCATTTTGTCTGCATTTTGGGCTGGAGCTTCTCGTGGTTTGAGGCCTTGTTTGCTCCACCCCCTGCTCTTGAGATTCTCCCGGATGTGGGCTGCATTTTGGCTGCCTTTTGGGCTGGAGCTTCTCGAGGTTTGAGGCCTGGCTTGCTCCACCCCCTGCTCTTGAGATTCTGCCGGATGTGGGCTGCATTTTGGCTGCCTTTAGGGCTGGAGCTTCTCATGGTTTGAGGCCTGGCTTGCTCCACCCCCTGCTCTTGATATTCTCCGGATGTGGGCTGCATTTTGGCTCCCTTTTGTTCTGGAGCTTCTCGTGGTCTGAGGACTGGATTGCTCCACCCCCTGCTCTTGAGATTCTCCCGGATGTGGGCTGCATTTTGGCTGCCTTTTGGGCTGGAGCTTCTCGTGGTTTGAGGCCTGGCTTGCTCCACCCTCTGCTCTTGAGATTCTCCTGGATGTGGGCTGCATTTTGGCTGCACTTTGGGCTGGAGCTTCTCGAGGTTTGAGGCCTGGCTTGCTCCACCCCCTGCTCTTGAGATTCTCCCGGATGTGGGCTGCATTTTGGCTGCCTTTTGGTCTGGAGCTTCTCGAGGTTTGAGGCCTGCCTTGCTCTACCCCCTGCTCTTGAGATTCTCCCGGATGTGGGCTGAATTTTGGCTGCCTTTTGGGCTGGAGCTTCTCGTGGTTTGAGGCCTTGTTTGCTCCACCCCCTGCTCTTGAGATTCTCCCGGATGTGGGCTGGATTTTGGCTGTCTTTTGGGCTGGAGCTTCTCATGGTTTGAGGCCTGGCTTGCTACACCCCCTGCTCTTGAGATTCTCCTGGATGTGGGCTGGATTTTGGCTTCCTTTTGGGCTGGAGCTTCTCATGGTTTGAGGCCTGGCTTGCTCCAAACTCTGCCATTGAGATTCTCCCGGAGTTGGGCTGCATTTTGGCTGATTCTTGGGCTGGAGCTTCTCGAGGTTTGAGGCCTGGCTTGCTCCACCCTCTGCTCTTGAGATTCTCCCGGATGTGGGCTGCATTTTGGCTGCCTTTTGGGATGTGGCTTCTCGTGGTTTGAGGCCTGGCTTGCTCCACCCCCTGCTCTTGAGATTCTCCTGGATGTGGGCTGCATTTTGGCTGCCTTTTGGGCTGGAGCTTCTCAAGGTTTGAGGCCTGGCTTGCTCCAAACTCTGCCATTGAGATTCTCCCGGACTTGGGCTGCATTTTGGCTGATTCTTGGGCTGGAGCTTCTCGAGGTTTGAGGCCTGGCTTGCTCCACCCTCTGCTCTTGAGATTCTCCCGGATGTGGGCTGCATTTTGGCTGCCTTTTGGGCTGGAGCTTCTCGTGGTTTGAGGCCTGGCTTCCTCCAACCCCTGCTCTTGAGATTCTCCCGGATGTGGGCTGGATTTTGTCTGCCTTTTGGGCTGGAGCTTCTCGTGGTTTGAGGCCTGGCTTGCTCCACCCCCTGCTCTTGAGATTCTCCCGGATGTGGGCTGCATTTTGGCTGCCTTTTGGGCTGGAGCTTCTCGTGGTTTGAGGCCTGGCTTGCTCCACCCCCTGCTCTTGAGATTCTCCCGGATGTGGGCTGCATTATGGCTGCCTTTTGGGCTGGAGCTTATCGTGGTTTGAGGCCTGGCTTGCTCCACCCCCTGCTCTTGAGATTCTCCCGGATGTGGGCTGCATTTTGGCTGCCTTTTGGGCTGGAGCTTCTCGTGGTTTGAGGCCTGGCTTGCTCCACCCCCTGCTCTTGAGATTCTGCCGGATGTGGGCTGCATTTTGGCTGCCTTTAGGGCTGGAGCTTCTCATGGTTTGAGGCCTGGCTTGCTCCACCCCCTGCTCTTGATATTCTCCGGATGTGGGCTGCATTTTGGCTCCCTTTTGTTCTGGAGCTTCTCGTGGTCTGAGGACTGGATTGCTCCACCCCCTGCTCTTGAGATTCTCCCGGATGTGGGCTGCATTTTGGCTGCCTTTTGGGCTGGAGCTTCTCGTGGTTTGAGGCCTGGCTTGCTCCACCCTCTGCTCTTGAGATTCTCCTGGATGTGGGCTGCATTTTGGCTGCACTTTGGGCTGGAGCTTCTCGTGGTTTGAGGCCTTGTTTGCTCCACCCCCTGCTCTTGAGATTCTCCCGGATGTGGGCTGGATTTTGGCTGCCTTTTGGGCTGGAGCTTCTCATGGTTTGAGGCCTGGCTTGCTACACCCCCTGCTCTTGAGATTCTCCTGGATGTGGGCTGGATTTTGGCTGCCTTTTGGGCTGGAGCTTCTCGTGGTTTGAGGCCTGGCTTTCTCCACCCCCTGCTCTTGAGATTCTGCCGGATGTGGGCTGCATTTTGGCTGCCTTTAGGGCTGGAGCTTCTCATGGTTTGAGGCCTGGCTTGCTCCACCCCCTGCTCTTGATATTCTCCGGATGTGGGCTGCATTTTGGCTCCCTTTTGTTCTGGAGCTTCTCGTGGTCTGAGGACTGGATTGCTCCACCCCCTGCTCTTGAGATTCTCCCGGATGTGGGCTGCATTTTGGCTGCCTTTTGGGCTGGAGCTTCTCGTGGTTTGAGGCCTGGCTTGCTCCACCCTCTGCTCTTGAGATTCTCCTGGATGTGGGCTGCATTTTGGCTGCACTTTGGGCTGGAGCTTCTCGAGGTTTGAGGCCTGGCTTGCTCCACCCCCTGCTCTTGAGATTCTCCCGGATGTGGGCTGCATTTTGGCTGCCTTTTGGGCTGGAGCTTCTCGAGGTTTGAGGCCTGCCTTGCTCTACCCCCTGCTCTTGAGATTCTCCCGGATGTGGGCTGCATTTTGTCTGCATTTTGGGCTGGAGCTTCTCGTGGTTTGAGGCCTTGTTTGCTCCACCCCCTGCTCTTGAGATTCTCCCGGATGTGGGCTGGATTTTGGCTGCCTTTTGGGCTGGAGCTTCTCATGGTTTGAGGCCTGGCTTGCTACACCCCCTGCTCTTGAGATTCTCCTGGATGTGGGCTGGATTTTGGCTGCCTTTTGGGCTGGAGCTTCTCATGGTTTGAGGCCTGGCTTGCTCCACCCCCTGCTCTTGAGATTCTCCCGGATGTGGGCTGCATTTTCGCTGCTTTTTGGGCTGGAGCTTCTCGAGGTTTGAGGCCTGGCTTGCTCCACCCCCTGCTCTTGAGATTCTCCCGGATGTGGGCTGCATTTTGGCTGCCTTTTGGGCTGGAGCTTCTCGAGGTTTGAGGCCTGCCTTGCTCCACCCCCTGCTCTTGAGATTCTCCCGGAGTTGGGCTGCATTTTGGCTGATTCTTGGGTTGGAGCTTCTCGTGGTTTGAGGCCTGGCTTGCTCCACCCCCTGCTCTTGAGATTCTCCCGGATGTGGGCTGCATTTTGGCTGCCTTTTGGGCTGGAGCTTCTCGTGGTTTGAGGCCTGGCTTGCTCCACCCCCTGCTCTTGAGATTCTCCCGGATGTGGGCTGCATTTTCGCTGCCTTTTGGGCTGGAGCTTCTCGAGGTTTGAGGCCTGGCTTGCTCCACCCCCTGCTCTTGAGATTCTCCCGGATGTGGGCTGCATTTTGGCTGCCTTTTGGGCTGGAGCTTCTCGAGGTTTGAGGCCTGGCTTGCTCCAAACTCTGCCATTGAGATTCTCCCGGAGTTGGGCTGCATTTTGGCTGCCTTTTGGGCTGGAGCTTCTCGTGGTTTGAGGCCTGGCTTGCTCCAACCCCTGCTCTTGAGATTCTCCCGGATGTGGCCTGCATTTTGGCTGCCTTTTGGGCTGGAGCTTCTCGTGGTTTGAGGCCTGGCTTGCTCCACCCCCTGCTCTTGAGATTCTCCTGGATGTGGCCTGCATTTTGGCTGCATTTAGGGCTGGAGCTTCTCGTGGTTTGAGGCCTGGCTTGCTCCACCCCCTTCTCTTGAGATTCTCCCGGATGTGGGCTGCATTTTGGCTGCCTTTTGGGCTGGAGCTTCTCGAGGTTTGAGGCCTGCCTTCCTCCACCCCCTGCTCTTGAGATTCTCCCGGAGTTGGGCTGCATTTTGGCTGATTCTTGGGTTGGAGCTTCTCGTGGTTTGAGGCCTGGCTTGCTCCACGCCCTGCTCTTGAGATTCTCCCGGATGTGGGCTGCATTTTGGCTGCCTTTTGGGCTGGAGCTTCTCGTGGTTTGAGGCCTGCCTTGCTCCACCCCCTGCTCTTGAGATTCTCCCGGATGTGGGCTGCATTTTCGCTGCCTTTTGGGCTGGAGCTTCTCGAGGTTTGAGGCCTGGCTTGCTCCACCCCCTGCTCTTGAGATTCTCCCGGATGTGGGCTGCATTTTGGCTGCCTTTTGGGCTGGAGCTTCTCGAGGTTTGAGGCCTGCCTTGCTCCAAACTCTGCCATTGAGATTCTCCCGGAGTTGGGCTGCATTTTGGCTGCCTTTTGGGCTGGAGCTTCTCGTGGTTTGAGGCCTGGCTTGCTCCAACCCCTGCTCTTGAGATTCTCCCGGATGTGGCCTGCATTTTGGCTGCCTTTTGGGCTGGAGCTTCTCGTGGTTTGAGGCCTGGCTTGCTCCACCACCTGCTCTTGAGATTCTCCCGGATGTGGGCTGCATTTTGGCTACATTTTGGGCTGGAGCTTCTCGTGGTTTGAGGCCTGGCTTGCTCCACCCCCTGCTCTTGAGATTCTCCCGGATGTGGGCTGGATTTTGGCTGCCTTTAGGGCTGGAGCTTCTCGTGGTTGGAGGCCTGGCTTGCTCCACCCCCTGCTCTTGAGATTCTCCCGGATGTGGGCTGCATTTTGGCTGCCTTTTGGGCTGGAGCTTCTCGAGGTTTGAGGCCTGCCTTCCTCCACCCCCTGCTCTTGAGATTCTCCCGGAGTTGGGCTGCATTTTGGCTGATTCTTGGGTTGGAGCTTCTCGTGGTTTGAGGCCTGGCTTGCTCCACGCCCTGCTCTTGAGATTCTCCCGGATGTGGGCTGCATTTTGGCTGCCTTTTGGGCTGGAGCTTCTCGTGGTTTGAGGCCTGCCTTGCTCCACCCCCTGCTCTTGAGATTCTCCCGGATGTGGGCTGCATTTTCGCTGCCTTTTGGGCTGGAGCTTCTCGAGGTTTGAGGCCTGGCTTGCTCCACCCCCTGCTCTTGAGATTCTCCCGGATGTGGGCTGCATTTTGGCTGCCTTTTGGGCTGGAGCTTCTCGAGGTTTGAGGCCTGGCTTGCTCCAAACTCTGCCATTGAGATTCTCCCGGAGTTGGGCTGCATTTTGGCTGCCTTTTGGGCTGGAGCTTCTCGTGGTTTGAGGCCTGGCTTGCTCCAACCCCTGCTCTTGAGATTCTCCCGGATGTGGCCTGCATTTTGGCTGCCTTTTGGGCTGGAGCTTCTCGTGGTTTGAGGCCTGGCTTGCTCCACCACCTGCTCTTGAGATTCTCCCGGATGTGGGCTGCATTTTGGCTACATTTTGGGCTGGAGCTTCTCGTGGTTTGAGGCCTGGCTTGCTCCACCCCCTGCTCTTGAGATTCTCCCGGATGTGGGCTGGATTTTGGCTGCCTTTAGGGCTGGAGCTTCTCGTGGTTGGAGGCCTGGCTTGCTCCACCCCCTGCTCTTGAGATTCTCCCGGATGTGGGCTGCATTTTGGCTGCCTTTTGGGCTGGAGCTTCTCAAGGTTTGAGGCCTGGATTGCTCCAAACTCTGGCATTGAGATTCTCCCGGAGTTGGGCTGCATTTTGGCTGATTCTTGGGCTGGAGCTTCTCGAGGTTTGAGGCCTGGCTTGCTCCACCCCCTGCTCTTTATATTCTCCGGGATGTGGGCTGCATTTTGGTTGATTTTTGCTGGAGCTTCTCGTGGTTTGAGGCCTGGCTTGCTCCACCCCCTGCTCTTGAGATTCTCCCGGATGTGGGCTGCATTTTGGCTGACTTTTGGGCTGGAGCTTCTCGTGGTTTGAGGCCTGGCTTGCTCCACCCCCTGCTCTTGAGATTCTCCGGGATGTGGGCTGCATTTTGGCTGCATTTTTTGCTGGAGCTTCTCGTGGTTTGGGGCCTGGCTTGCTCCACCCCCTGCTCTTGAGATTCTCCGGGATGTGGGCTGCTTTTTGGCTGCCTTTTGGGCTGGAGCTTCTCGTGGTTTGAGGCCTGGCTTGCTCCACCCCCTGCTCTTGAGATTCTCCCGCATGTGGGCTGCATTTTGGCTGCCTTTTGGGCTGGAGCTTCTCATGGTTTGAGGCCTGGCTTGCTACACCCCCTGCTCTTGAGATTCTCCCGGATGTGGGCTGGATTTTGGCTGCCTTTTGGGCTGGAGCTTCTCGTGGTTTGAGGCCTGGCTTGCTCCAGCCCCTGCTCTTGAGATTCTCCCGGATGTGGGCTGCATTTTCGCTGCCTTGTGGGCTGGAGCTTCTCGAGGTTTGAGGCCTGCCTTGCTCCACCCACTGCTCTTGAGTTTCTCCCGCATGTGGGCTGCATTTTGGCTGCCTTTTGGGCTGGAGTTTCTCAAGGTTTGAGGCCTGGCTTGCTCCACCCCCTGCTCTTGAGATTCTGCCGGATGTGGGCTGCATTTTGGCTGCCTTTTGGGCTGGAGCTTCTCGTGGTTTGAGGCCTGGCTTGCTCCAACCCCTGCTCTTGAGATTCTCCCGGATGTGGGCTGGATTTTGGCTGCCTTTTGGGCTGGAGCTTCTCGTGGTTTGAGGCCTGGCTTGCTCCACCCCCTGCTCTTGAGATTCTCCTGGATGTGGCCTGCATTTTGGCTGCCTTTAGGGCTGGAGCTTCTCGTGGTTTGAGGCCTGGCTTGCTCCACCCCCTGCTCTTGAGATTCTCCCGGATGTGGGCTGCATTTTGGCTGCCTTTTGGGCTGGAGCTTCTCAAGGTTTGAGGCCTGGCTTGCTCCAAACTCTGCCATTGAGATTCTCCCGGAGTTGGGCTGCATTTTAGCTGATTCTTGGGCTGGAGCTTCTCGAGGTTTGAGGCCTGGCTTGCTCCACGCCCTGCTCTTGAGATTCTCCCGGATGTGGGCTGCATTTTGGCTGCCTTTTGGGCTGGAGCTTCTCGTGGTTTGAGGCCTGGCTTGCTCCACCCCCTGCTCTTGAGATTCTCCCGGATGTGGGCTGCATTTTGTCTGCATTTAGGGCTGGAGCTTCTCGTGGTTTGAGGCCTGGCTTGCTCCACCACCTGCTCTTGAGATTCTCCCAGATGTGGGCTGGATTTTGGCTGCGTTTTGGGCTGGAGCTTCTTGTGGTTTGAGGCCTGGCTTGCTCCAAACTCTGCCATTGAGATTCTCCCGGAGTTGGGCTGTATTTTGGCTGATTCTTGGGCTGGAGCTTCTCGAGGTTTGAGGCCTGGCTTGCTCCACCACCTGCTCTTGATATTCTCCCGGATGTTGGCTGCATTTTGGCTGATTCTTGGGCTGGAGCTTCTCGAGGTTTGAGGCCTGGCTTGCTCCACCACCTGCTCTTGATATTCTCCCGGATGTGGGCTGCATTTTGGCTGCCTTTTGGGCTGGAGCTTCTCGAGGTTTGAGGCCTGGCTTGCTCCACCCCCTGCTCTTGAGATTCTCCCGCATGTGGGCTGTATTTTGGCTGATTCTTGGGCTGGAGCTTCTCGAGGTTTGAGGCCTGGCTTGCTCCACCCCCTGCTCTTGAGATTCTCCTGGATGTGGGCTGCATTTTCGCTGCCTTTAGGGCTGGAGCTTCTCTTGGTTTGAGGCCTGGCTTGCTCCACCCCCTGCTCTTGAGATTCTCCCGGAGGTGGGCTGCATCTTGGCTGCCTTTTGGGCTGGAGCTTCTCGTGGTTTGAGGCCTGGCTTGCTCCACCCCCTGCTCTTTATATTCTCCTGGATGTGGGTAGGATTTTGGCTGCCTTTTGGGCTGGAGCTTCTCGTGGTTTGAGGCCTGGCTTGCTCCACCCCCTGCTCTTGAGATTCTCCCGGATGTGGGCTGCATTTTGGCTGCCTTTTGGGCTGGAGCTTCTCAAGGTTTGAGGCCTGGCTTGCTCCAAACTCTGCCATTGAGATTCTCCCGGAGTTGGGCTGCATTTTAGCTGATTCTTGGGCTGGAGCTTCTCGAGGTTTGAGGCCTGGCTTGCTCCACGCCCTGCTCTTGAGATTCTCCCGGATGTGGGCTGCATTTTGGCTGCCTTTTGGGCTGGAGCTTCTCGTGGTTTGAGGCCTGGCTTGCTCCACCCCCTGCTCTTGAGATTCTCCCGGATGTGGGCTGCATTTTGTCTGCATTTAGGGCTGGAGCTTCTCGTGGTTTGAGGCCTGGCTTGCTCCACCACCTGCTCTTGAGATTCTCCCAGATGTGGGCTGGATTTTGGCTGCGTTTTGGGCTGGAGCTTCTTGTGGTTTGAGGCCTGGCTTGCTCCAAACTCTGCCATTGAGATTCTCCCGGAGTTGGGCTGTATTTTGGCTGATTCTTGGGCTGGAGCTTCTCGAGGTTTGAGGCCTGGCTTGCTCCACCACCTGCTCTTGATATTCTCCCGGATGTTGGCTGCATTTTGGCTGATTCTTGGGCTGGAGCTTCTCGAGGTTTGAGGCCTGGCTTGCTCCACCACCTGCTCTTGATATTCTCCCGGATGTGGGCTGCATTTTGGCTGCCTTTTGGGCTGGAGCTTCTCGAGGTTTGAGGCCTGGCTTGCTCCACCCCCTGCTCTTGAGATTCTCCCGCATGTGGGCTGGATTTGTCTGCCTTTTGGGCTGGAGCTTCTCGAGGTTTGAGGCCTGGCTTGCTCCACCCCCTGCTCTTGAGATTCTCCTGGATGTGGGCTGCATTTTCGCTGCCTTTAGGGCTGGAGCTTCTCTTGGTTTGAGGCCTGGCTTGCTCCACCCCCTGCTCTTGAGATTCTCCCGGATGTGGGCTGCATCTTGGCTGCCTTTTGGGCTGGAGCTTCTCGTGGTTTGAGGCCTGGCTTGCTCCACCCCCTGCTCTTGAGATTCTCCCGGATGTGGGCTGCATTTTGGCTGCCTTTTGGGCTGGAGCTTCTCGTGGTTTGAGGCCTGGCTTGCTCCACCCCCTGCTCTTGAGATTCTCCCGGATATGGCCTGCATTATGGCTGCCTTTTGGGCTGGAGCTTCTCGAGGTTTGAGGCCGGGCTTGCTCCACCCCCTGCTCTTGAGATTCTCCCGGATGTGGGCTGCATTTTGGCTGCCTTTTGGGCTGGAGCTTCTCATGGTTTGAGGCCTGGCTTGCTCCACCCCCTGCTCTTGATATTCTCCGGATGTGGGCTACATTTTGGCTCCCTTTTGTTCTGGAGCTTCTCGTGGTCTGAGGACTGGCTTGCTCCACCCCCTGCTCTTGAGATTCTCCCGGATATGGGCTGCATTTTGGCTGCCTTTTGGGCTGGAGCTTCTCGAGGTTTGAGGCCTGCCTTGCTCCACCCCCTGCTCTTGAGATTCTCCTGGATGTGGGCTGCATTTTCGCTGCCTTTAGGGCTGGAGCTTCTCTTGGTTTGAGGCCTGGCTTGCTCCACCCCCTGCTCTTGAGATTCTCCCGGAGGTGGGCTGCATCTTGGCTGCCTTTTGGGCTGGAGCTTCTCGTGGTTTGAGGCCTGGCTTGCTCCACCCCCTGCTCTTGAGATTCTCCCGGATGTGGGCTGCATTTTGGCTGCCTTTTGGGCTGGAGCTTCTCATGGTTTGAGGCCTGGCTTGCTCCACCCCCTGCTCTTGAGATTCTCCCGGATATGGCCTGCATTATGGCTGCCTTTTGGGCTGGAGCTTCTCGAGGTTTGAGGCCGGGCTTGCTCCACCCCCTGCTCTTGAGATTCTCCCGGATGTGGGCTGCATTTTGGCTGCCTTTTGGGCTGGAGCTTCTCATGGTTTGAGGCCTGGCTTGCTCCACCCCCTGCTCTTGATATTCTCCGGATGTGGGCTACATTTTGGCTCCCTTTTGTTCTGGAGCTTCTCGTGGTCTGAGGACTGGCTTGCTCCACCCCCTGCTCTTGAGATTCTCCCGGATGTGGGCTGCATTTTGGCTGCCTTTTGGGCTGGAGCTTCTCGAGGTTTGAGGCCTGCCTTGCTCCACCCCCTGCTCTTGAGATTCTCCCGCATGTGGGCTGCATTTTGGCTGCCTTTTGGGCTGGAGCTTCTCGTGGTTTGAGGCCTGGCTTGCTCCACCCCTGCTCTTGAGATTCTCCCGGATGTGGCCTGCATTTTGGCTGCATCTAGGGCTGGAGCTTCTCGTGGTTTGAGGCCTGGCTTGCTCCACCCCCTGCTCTTGATATTCTCCCGGATGTGGGCTGCATTTTGGCTGCGTTTTGGGCTGGAGCTTCTCGTGGTTTGAGGCCTGGCTTGCTCCACCCCCTGCTCTTGAGATTCTCCCGCATGTGGGCTGCATCTTGGCTGCCTTTTGGGCTGGAGCTTCTCGTGGTTTGAGGCCTGGCTTGCTCCACCCCCTGCTCTTGAGATTCTCCCGG